>OZ057403.1:43541892-43807544 GCA_964056735.1 Allodiplogaster pararmata
TGCATCAGAAATTATTTTTACATTAAAAAACGCTTAGGCTTAGTAAAAAAATGGCTATAATCTACTTTAGCTGTCCAAAGATTTTTTTATCAGAAGAGATTTTATTTATGAAAACTCCCTCCCCCCCTTTCTCCTTAGGGCCCCCCTTCCCCCTCCCCCCCCTAGGGCCCCTACCCCCCTTTGCTCAAGTAGGGCCCTCTTCCTCCCCCCTTACCCCTTTAGGCCCCCCCCCTCCCTTCCCTGCTTAGGTAAACCCCCCCTCCCCCTCCCCCCTTTCCTTTCCCCAAAACTTATAAAGATAATTTTTTTAAAGGAAAAGAAGAGAAAAAAAGAAAGAGAAAAAAGAAAGAAAGAGAACAAGCAAGAAAAAATAAAGAGAAAAAAATAAAAAAGAGAAAGAAAAAAGAATAATAATTAATTGAGCCAGGCCGTAGGGTGGAAACTTTGTTAAAGCCAGGCCGTAGGGTGTGCACTTTGTTAAAGGCCAAGAAAGTCGCTCTGTAAGGTGTCGCTCTGCAAAGTGCGCGGTGCAAGGTGTCGCTCTGCAAGGTGTCGCTCTGCAAGATGTCATGGAACCCTTTTGACGACCTTTTCACGATAGGTTGAACTCGAAGTCTGCGCGGGTATTTTGAAGAAGAATGAAGAGACTGACTTTTCCATGGGAGATTTTCGACTGCTTTTCTCTCAATCAGCTTCAGATCATGCTAAAAACGGTGCAAATTGTCTTTATCTCCGATGTTAATGCATGGCAACCACAACAAATCCCGCAGAAGTAATCCTTCCACATTGTCACAACATTAAAGTATTCCAATGGATTGCTTAACAACGGTTCTAGCTTCCAACGTGTCTCCGTTGGAGCACAACCGTAAACCTTGGTATGTCACAGAGCCTGTTGGGCTTCTGTCATGGTCTTTTAACAGTTTTCTGCGACTAAAGTATCGTAAAATGTAGTCTATCTGCAGTTGATATTTTCTATTGAATGAGAAGATACTTGTGATTACGAAAAACGAAAGACTCAAAACTAGTTTTGAATTCATTTATTGCAAGCGACTAATAGGCGATGGTATCAAATTGTGGTCCCGCTCATTTTCGGTTTTTTCAATCGACTAAAGTGTTAATCGGCTTCTTATGACCTACTGAGCAATAAAAACATGTGCGGAACAAAAAAATTTTTTTTAGCCTAAATTTTAGGGAAAGGAAAGGGGGGAGGGGGTTTACCTAAGCAGGAAAGGGAGGGGGGCCCTAAAAAGGGAAGGGGGGCCCTAAAGGGGGGAAGAGGGGCCCTAAGGAGAAAGGGGGGAAAAGGAGTTTTCATGAATAAAATCTCTTCCTGAGGAAAAAAAATTTTACAAAAAAAAATTTTTTTTCCGCACATGTTTTTATTGCTCAGTACGAAAAATGAGCGGGACCACAATTTGATACCATCGCCCGACTAATATATATATAATTGCAATAAGTTTATGAACATATTCATAGAAGAAGTAAAGCGCCTTTTTTCAACTAGCTCTCGATTACGGCTTTTGCAGATTATTCGGCTCTAATCTACTTTAGCCGTCCAATAAAAGTTTAGCCGTTCAATCAAAACTTTAGCCGTCTAATCAAACTTTAGCCGTACAATCAAACTTTAGCCGTCCAATTAAACTTTTACAATTATACTCTTATTTTTACATAAAAAAATATTTTTACATTGAAAACGCTTAGGTTTATGAAAAAGTTTACGCTAACGAGGCCGTACGGCTTAGCTAAAGAGGCCGTACGGTTTAGCTAACGAGGCCGTACGGCTTAGCTAACGAGGCCATACGGCTTAGCTAACGAGCAGGGTGTTTCTCTGACCCGCACTGCGTGTAAAAAAAGATCTAAGCGCTTTCCAAAAACCCCGAAAAACATTGAAATATATGCACTTGGAAATTTTTTCTCGGATTTTTTGAAAGGAAAATCCAAATCATTAGAAAAATTTAATGTTGAACTTTGGAATTTCTAAAATCTATGCGCTCGAAAAAGTTGTGCGGGTGCTAAGAAACAGTTTGCTAACGAGTCTACGGCTTAGCTAACGAGGAAGTACGGCTTTGCTAACGAGGCCGTACGGCTTAGCTAACGAGTCCGTACGGCATAAAATAATTCTCATATTGTTAATTTTGTCAATTCAATTTTCGTCAGCTAAACTTTCATTGGACGGCTAATTTTTCAATGGACGGCTAAATATTCATTGGACGGCTAAAGTAGATTAGAGCCGAATATTCTTGATCAAGTCAATTTAATGTTTAATTTTTTCAAATCAACTTTTATCGAATTTTTGTACAATTTTCTCAATATTCTGTTTTAATCACGTTTTGTTCCCAAAATTTGAGTCAAAACGGATTTCTTGAAGAAAACCGCAGCCTAAGTAATCGACAGTATCCTACTACGAATGAATTTTTTGCACTTTATTGGTATTTCTATGTTTTGGTGTCAAAAGAATTATCGGGAAAATATTACTTTAGAGACCCACCTTACTTTGGCCCCCCATGTGGTAGAAGGGGGACCCACTCCCCAGTAAAACGACCCAAAAGGGGGTCCCTAAAAGTAAAAGACCAAAATGGGGTGTCCCTAAAGTAAATTTAGTTTTGAGTCCCACCACACAAAACGGGACTTGCAGTACATAACCGGACCTTTTTAATTTTAGGGACCCACCGACCAACACTTTCCAGAAAATTTTTGATGGAGTTTTAACTTCCCCCCATTTAATTTTAGCTCCCCCCGTTTTAATTTAACTCCCACCCATTTTACTTTAACTTTCCTCTTTTAATTTTAACTCCCCCCCATTTAATTTTAACTCCCCCTACTTTACTTTAACTTTTTTTAAAACTCCTGTCCCATTTAATTTAACTCCCCCTATTTTACTTTAACTCCCCCTCCCGTTTAAAATAGTGGAAGGGAGGGGGTTCTAAAGGGGGGAGGAAGAGGGCCCTACCTAAGCAAGGGGGTAGGGGCCCTAGGGAGGGGGGAAGGGTAGCCCTAAGGAGAAAAGGGGAAGGGAGTTTTCATGAATAAAATATCTTGAGGGCCCTACCTAAGCAAGGGGGTAGGGGCCCTAGGGAGGGGGGAAGGGTAGCCCTAAGGAGAAAAGGGGAAGGGAGTTTTCATGAATAAAATATCTTTCTGAGAAAAAAAAAAGCCGCGACGCGCCTACCAGACGAAGTAACAAAGGGCCGTTTCGATAGCCTAAGCCGTACGGCCTCGTTAGTGTAACCTTTGCCTAAGCCTAAGCGAAAAAACAGTGAATAATAGCTAAATACAGATAATTTTTCAAATGATTTTTTTTTTACATACTCAAACACTTCAGATCCAGCTTCGCACTTCTCAGAATCGTTTTTAGCTCGTACAGTAACCCTTGAAAAAGTTTGATGCAAAAAAGTGCGAATTCGACGGGACCACTATATTACAGCATCACCCCTTATCGTAATTGCGCGTTTTCATAATTGGCATCTTGCCAAAGGTTAGAGAAGCAGACTACAACTAGGTTCCGAGTTTAGCCGTGATTTCAATATGTAAAAAAATTTTAAACCGTACGTCTTAATTAAGGTACTACCGCGAGTGTGGTTCAATGGCGGCGGTCTTCTTCACTCCACTTAAGCATAATACTGAAGATGTCAGTCAAGACTTGATCTTTTTATTTGAGCCTCCGAAAATCGGAGAAATTTTCTCGTATTGGGGAATCTCGAGTTGATATAACATTCCACGCAGGACCGGGGAATCCCGATATGAAACAGTGACGCTGTTAGGATTTATGAAAACATGCATTATGAAAATGTGTTCATAAGTTCCAAATTAATAACGTAATCTTATTTCGTGGGTTGATGTTTTGCTTGAATAAATGTTTTGCGAAATTTTATTAGTACGTCGGAGATACGGCAAATTCTTCAAATCTCTGCCGAAAACACGAATAATAAATTCTCAAGGTAATCCTTTTACATGATACATGAGTAAAGTAGTTTTTGTATTGAGCTTTTTTCGAAAAAAAAATTTTCAACGGTCACTACGGGTGTGAACTTATGATCATGAGAAAGCAAGGAACTTTTTCACTTATTCACCCCCCAACCAGAGGTTCAATTAGGTCAGATGAGAGTGGCATTTTTTTTAAACAGTCTCGTTAGTCTAAACCGTACGGCCTCGTTAGCGTAAAGTTTTTCCTGAGCCTAAGCGTTTTTTAATGTAGTATTATGTTTGATGTAATAAAAACTTTATCAATGTAAAAATAACTTTTTTGTAAATGTAAATAAGTGAGAAGTATGACCCATGGAACCACTGGTAGGGGGTTGACTAAAGTGAAAAAGTGCCGAAAGCAAGCAAAAAGATTGAGGGCAAATAGGGGCAAAAAGTTGAGAAATGAGGAGAAGGTGGAGAAGAGCAAAAAGTTGGCTAACACTTTGATGAGATGAGACAACGCATTTCTCATGATTCACTCACTTCCACTAAGGTCTTTGTCATTATCCTTGTAAATTTATTGCGGTATGTACACTTATCTTGGGTCCACTTATGTATATAAAACGTTTTTCCAACCTTCATGAAACTCTCATCACCGAATGCAGTGCGAGCTACCCCCAGTCTTATTTTTTGCAGCCTGAACGCCTTAAATCTACTCGAAACTTCGCAATTGACATTTGGAATGTCACTCAGAGCTGGAAGGAAATTGCCGTCAGGGCAACTGAGGCTCTGGAGAAGTTCACAAGTGCACGAACCCGCTGCAGTCTCATATTGACCTCGGAAGGAAACCAGCAAACAATGGAGGAATTCGTGCTGCAACACAAAAAACTGGTGCAGTGTCTGGATGATTTGTCGAGGCAAGTCGAGAAACTTCGGAAAGCGGAGAGCAGAATCGGACCCATGTGCAAATTGGCAGAGCAGACTCCGCCCTCTCTTCGAATTAATTCTCCATTATCTCTGTCGGGAGCATCAGCAATCAGAACACCCACTCAAAACACGACACCAAAAACCGGAGAATGTTCTTCCGTGACTGACTCGACGTCTCCGAGGAGATCTTCGAGTAGATCTTCGGCTATTCTATCGATTTTGCGGGAGGTCTTACCAGAACTTATCACGATGTACTCAGAGGAGCTAAAGGCGAAAAGACTAGGCCTGGAAGATATCGGAAGCGTTGATTATGTCGGACTGGTTAATTGTGTCATCATATCCTATCACCATGAGCCGTTTGTGGACGAATCTGTACTAATTAAACTTAACGATGCGGTTGTTGATTATTAGATAATGGAGGCTTGATCATCAGAGGCCGTATGCATGGAAAACAGATTATAATAATCTGGAGTATAATAATCCAAGGATTACAAAATCCAAAAAAGTTAAAAAAAATTTATATTATGAAAATCGGTATGCTTAAACTTGGATTATTGTCAAAAAGGACGTGGCGTAAGCACTAAAATGCATCAAACTGCACTCTAAAAACTATAATTGTCGAAAACTAAATGCACTCTAAACACTATAATTGTCGAATTTTAGTGTTGTTATATAATTACAACAGTTTTTTTCAATTAATTTCGTTGTTTTTGTTGTTGTTAAAGCCGAGTTGGATGTTGAATGTAAAATTTCATGGACTTGGTAGATAAAATATTAATATGAACATTTTCAACCTGTTTTAAATCAATCTGTTAAATGAAAAGTGATTTTTAGTAATCGTTGTACTCTATTTGGGACTTCTGCACTTTAGCCCCTCTCCCCCCCTCCCAGAGGTTCCATGGGTCAGTTCAATTGGGTCATGTTCTTGATACGGCCTTGTTAGCGTAAACTTTTACTAAGCCTAAGCGCTTTCTGATGTAAAAATAACTTTTTTTATGTAAAAAAACTTTTGAAAATGTAAATGAGTCAGTGGTATGACTCATGGAACCTGTGGGAGGGGGGGGGGGCCTAAAGTGCAGAAGTGCCCTTTATTTGTATGCGCTATACGTTCCTCTGTAATTAATACATGTTACGTTTTGATGGTTTTAAATTTTTAGGAAAAGTACTAAAACATAGGCATGTACATCTCTAAAAGTGTTTACATGCTGTTTTGTGAGAGATTGAAAGAAGTTTCGGTAGCAGCCGCTCAATTGTGTTTTCTTTGTGCAATTGTGTTCTGTTTGTTGTTTTCACTTATCAGTAAATTTTATTAATTTGAAAGCTTTGAAAACACAGAAAAAACACAAAATATGCTTTGCCACAAAAAAAATTTTTCACTGGAAATATGCGCGGATGAAGAGCTTAGAATCCCCTCCGAGTGAAGCGAAACTTTTTTCTGAATTCTTCATCACTCAAAACTTCAAAAGGAGACGCGCGGTCTCTGAAAACTCGAGGGACGGCCATTTGAATCAGCCCTTCGCGTATTTCTCGTTCAGCGGCTTCCATTGCTCCTATGAGAAAAGCGAAGAATGTTCTGAAATATACAATAAATACTTTCATTAAATCATAGCTAATTAGAAAAAAAAATTTCCGTTCCGTTTTACTTTCACTACACACTTCAAAAAGAGCAACATGAACGGAATGGGTCAAATTGAGCCGATAATCTTTTTGGATTACTCACTAACCCAACTCCGGAGTAGGGTTACGAATTTTGTCGGATTATCAGTAATCCAAAAGTATTATAGCTTCCATGCATACCGGATTATTGAAATGTATTTGGATTACTGATAATCCAAGCTCATAATCCTTTTGGAGTACTCCATGCATACGGCTTCAGGGTGTTTCTTAGCACAACTTTTTTCGAGCGCATAGATTTTAAAAATTTCACAATTCAGCAATCAATTTTTCCAATGATTTGGACTTCCCCTACAACAAAAAAACCGAGAAAATTTTTTTCCAAGCGCATAGATTTCAATGTTTTTTGGGGGTTTTGGAAAGCGTATAGGTTTTTTCACCTGCAGTGCGGGTCAGGGAAACATCCTGTTGATCATTTAAAATGTAGGCATAATTGTGAACCACTTACGCAATGTTGTTGTTAATTGTTTGAACAATGCATGTTTGTTGTTGAAATATTAACTGTTTGGAAGTATAAACTCTCTTATATGCTTTTCTGATGAAAACAGATTTTATTCGAATTTTCCTATCAGGAAACTTCCTGATTAGCAATAAAATTACGTATTGAGTGTCCAAATGGAGCGAATGTTGCAATTTGAAAGGTCATTTTATTGCTAGTCAGGAATTTTCCCGACGGGAAAATTAAAACAAAACCTGTACGTATCTGACTGTATGTGAGCAAATTAGTTTCACTTTTTTTTTACGGTTAAAAACGGTTCGTGAGCAAAACAGTGCGCAGCCTAAAGTGAAAAAGGCTTGTGAAATTTTACAGTTCCGGCTGGCTCGGCTGACACCCCCCCCCCCCGTCAGACGACCATTTTCGATAGACAAGACCAGCCCGCAAAATTTCGATTAAGATGCGCAGGCACGCACGCGATACGCACTCGAGACGTAGACGCATCCGCTCTTTCCCATCTCTCTCTAACTCGCTCTTTTCCTCTGTCTCTCTAACTCGCTCTTTTCCTCTGTCTCTCTACCTCTCTCTTTCTCTCTCTCTACATCGCTCTCTGCCAATGTTACTCTCTCATCCACTTTTTCTTATTCTTACCCTTTCTCTCTCAATGCATTGCACTCTCAATGCCCAATGCATTGCGAATCGCAAACGAAAAAGTGAAAAAACGGCCCTTATCGATTTTTTTTAAAAGCGCACGCGCAGCGTGTTTTAAAATTATTTTCAAATCCGCCGCCTTTTTAGCCACTTTAAGGCGAGACACCCCCCGTCAGACGACCACTTTCGATAGACTAGGCCAGCCCGCAAAATTTTGATGAGGATGCGCAGGCACGTACGCGAGACGCACTCGATCACGCGAGACGCAGTCGCGCACGAACGTAAGACGCACTCGCGCCCGCACTAATATATTTGGTACTTGCCCAATGCATTGCGAATCGCAAACAAAAAAAGTGAAAAAACGGCCCTTATCGATTTTTCATTAACACGCAAGCGCACGCGCAGCGTGTTTTAAAATTATTTTCAAATCCGCCGCCTTTTTAGCCACTTTAAGGCGGGACCGTTTGAAGTAATAAAAATTGCGTGCAAACTTAATTCCTCCTTCCTCCATTGTGTGACGGGGTGTGGCGAGACCGTTTGAAGTAATAAAAATTGCGTGCAAACAGTAATGTTGGGCATTGCCCGTGAGTGTTCTCTCCCTCCCTTGCCCTTGTATTGCGTCCCCAACACCAAAACACATTGGGTATTAGATATATATTTATTCAGGGACATAAGATACAAAAGGGGGTCTTGTGGTCAGGGCTTGGGGTTCATTCCCCTCTCTCCTCGATCGCTCTCTGTGGCGTCTTTTATCTTCTTGCTCTTGGCTCCTCCTTCTTAGCAAGCTCCGCCTCCGGCTCTGGAATCATAATGATTATTACAGGCTTTGAATTGCACAATGATTTATGATATTGCTTACACCTTCCACCTTACCATCAAAGACTGTCCTCAGTCTTTATAAAAAAAAATAGCTAAAATTTAATTACTAGGATCTATTAAATATTAAAACTACACTATTATTGACCTCGTGTTAAAGTGAAAGGTAAAAAGAACCAAAAGGTGAAAAACCTTAAAGGCAAAACGCCCAAAGGCATTTTCGAATATTTTTTCGATGCTTCTGCACTTTAGAGTTGTTTTTTTCGGTACTACTGCACTTTAGAGTTTGAGAAGATATTAAAACATTAACCTTCTTTTCTTCGGAACGCCTCGAACAATATCAAAGGCATTAAACTTGCTATAACAATATCAAAGGCATTAAACTTGCTATGCGGCTAGACGAACTAGCTGCTGTCGTTGTTTGAGGGGTGAACTGCTCTCTTGCAAGAGAGTTGTTTCTCTGCACCAGTAAATTTACTCTCTCTTCGCTCTCGGCTGCACGAGCTTGTGCTTTTTCGAGTGCTTGAGTCAAATTATCCAAGACTGTTGTTGTATTACTCATTATTTCTTCTGATACGAAATTTAGCGGTGCGTTCTGTCTGACATCGTTTCTATGGCCTTGGGATATATTATTCCGATTTCTGAGCTGATTATAATGATATGTCTGGGACTGATTCGTTTGTCTGAAGTTTCCTGTTGTGGCTCGTTGCATGTCTATCTGCTTAGTCCTGCATGCTGCGACTAGGTGACCAAGGCGACCGCAGTAAAAGCATCTGTTATTAGGTTCTCGCATATTTCCGTAATTAGAGCCTGGTTGCTGATAACTGTTTCTAACGTTTGATCTTTGAAAATTCTCTCTAACTTGAACATTTTGGAAATTTCGGGGTTTCTGTTTTGCGTCTCCCTTGTAGGTGGGCCTCTATTTTCGAAAGCGTGTAGAGTGGGGTTCGCTAAGGATTCAGCTGCACATTCTAGCAACGTGTGTTCTACGGCTATTGCTTTACGTACCGCTTCTTCGAAAGATGTCGGTTCGCTCAACATTACCTGCAGTCTAATGGGTTTTTTTAATCTGGAAATAAATTCTTCGAGCATTCTTTCTTTTTGGGCTTCTTGTGCCAAGTGTCCCGTCGCCGATCTAACCAAGGTGGTTATTTTATTGCTGAATGCTGATACACTTTCACCTATGTTGTGCGTACATGAGCTTAAAGCTTGTCTTGCTAGCGCTTTTTGTTGGTTGCTGTCGTAGTATGATCTAAGGTGGTTTACGACTCTGCTGAAGTCTTTTCTATCGGTATTAGATAATTCTTCTATTTTTTCGCGAGCGCTGCCTTCAAGGTAAGATATCAGGTAATTTGATTTCTCTTCAGTCGTGAGGTTGGGCCCTCTTACTCTCAATAAATCTTCGAATCGCCTTAGCCAGGTTGCAAACGCGATTTCGCCTGTTCCTGTAAATGAAGACAGCCCTGTTCCGTGCTGTTGCGTACTTATCATCATAAGAGACGGCGCGCGTTTAGCCTCTGATTTTTCTGTGCTGCCTTCTCTATCATGTGAGTTGAGGTTATCATCTTGCTGTAAATTATTTGTAATAATTATAGAAGAATTTTGTTTTGATTTCTCGTTCGTGGCAACAGCCAAATGTTCGTCAATATCTGCCTTACTAGAAGTTATCCGGTTCATGGGACTATGTAATAGCAGGTCTTCTAGGGCCTTGGCGTAGTTCTGAAATGTTGTATTTCCAAGCTCTGCTTTGTTCCAAGTTTTCTGGATAGCTATAGTTGTAGCATCTCTCTAGCCTCTAATAGCGTTGCTCCTATGGAGTTTTCGCCCTTTTTGAACAATGATTCCATTTCTCTTGTAGTAGGGGGTGCCGATTGCGACCTTGTGGTCGGGCCTACTGTTCTCAATTCTGTGAGAGATCGGATTTTCTCTTCATCTATCATTTTGTTTTTTTTGGGGCGACTGCCCTCTTGTGAAATCGGTGAAGGATTCACAGGAAAAAGACTTCCCCTTTAGGGTATTATTGGTTGTTTCGGCGCAACTGCGCTTCAAGATTTGAAGACAAGAATCAGCAAAGACACAAGAAAGGTTGAACAATTAGTTCGATTTCTGGTTCACGGCGACTGCCGAAATGAGATAAAATACACACAATGAGCGATACCCAGATGAAATGAGATACAATACACACAATGAGTGATACCTAGATGAAATGAGATACAATACACACAATGAGCGATACCCAGATGAAATGAGAAGCAATACACACAATGAGATATTCGCAAATAAACTTTAAAGGGAAATTCAATGAAGAGCGCTGAATTTCTCTTTCGAAGAAATGAAGTGATTATTATTATGTTGAGCAGTGTTTTTAAAGGGATAAAACTTCTGAAGAATGTGGTGATGGATTGTGTATCTAATTTTTAATCTTTACTTAGTTTTGAGAATCTGATAAAGATAAAGTGCCATTAGCGCATTTTGTTTTTCCTTTGCTTCTTTGCTCTTCTCTATTTTCTATTACCGTAACCCTTATCTTGATTGCGAGAGGGGGCTTTTGTTTTGACTTTTCCTCTTTCTCCTCTCTTCGATTTGAAAATCCCTATTTTGAAATAACTAGAATTAAACGGAAACTGGAAAATAAGTTTGAATTTGAAAAAGGGTTTTTATTTTTTCAATAACCGCAAGTTTTCTTATTTTCGTTTTATGGCTTAATATCAGGTGGTCAATTCAACTTCGAAAAATGGTTGTGAACCAAATCCGTTTATTTCAGGTTTTTAAAAAAAAATCATTCATTCAGACAACCTGCTAGATGGTTCTAATTTCTTGGAAAAGGTAATTTTTCCTTATATCGACATTTTTGTGAGATAACGGAATAACTGTAATATGAGAAGAATTGAGAAAGTTCTGTTTTTTTTTTGTTTCGGGGCTACTGCCCTGCACATATAGAAAATAAGAGTCATAATATTCGAAACAGAAAACACATTCAGAAAGGAACCAGAAAAACTAAGTTCTAAAACTCAAAAATTAAATGAAATTGACGAAAGTGGAACGAATCTGCAAACGACCAATGTATGCGCATACGAAAGAAAACGCGTCTTTAGACCTTCTCGAACAATAATAGTATTATTATGATGGAATTAGATTTTTAAAAGATGAATGAAGCGGTGAAAAAATAATAATCTTAGCGCGGAAGGAGGGCAACAAGCAAAATTTATTTTGAAAATTTTGGAAAAAATTGAGGAATGAGACAAGAACCTAGAACCTTCGATATTGCGAGATTTCGCATTTCATTGTTTTTTTGTTTCGGGGCGACTGCCCAACATATTCACAGTAAAAAGCAATGCAAATAACGGCTAAACGAGAAAACGTAATTTCATCATTCAAAACATGCTCAATTATCAATTCAAGGTAATGAACAAGATTTCAATTTGAGGCTGTGCGCATGAAAATTTCAAGAGATTGGAGAAACAAAAGTTAAAGAATTGAGTCTCGAAGGCAGAAAGCAAATCACGAATATATTTCACAGATTATAGAAAATAGAACCTTTCAATATAAATTCAAATACTTTTGAATGGTAAGTAACAACAGTATTGTAAAAAATAAACACGAAAATGTTAAAAGATCTTTAACTTACCATTTTCTGCTCCTGGAGTCATTTTGATTGGCCCTGCGGGTGATGAAGATACAATCGGACCTGTAACAAAATTGATATAAAACTCGAATAGAACTTTTTAGCATCGAATGAAGGTCGGACACAGAAAGAAAGAAAGGTTATTCTGACTGACGCGTAGAAACTTGCTTATTTTCTCTCTCCCTTTCTGTATTAAAAAATGCTTCTGTTGGTTTTTCTTCTACATCCTTCTTCCTCTTTCGTTTTCTATTATTTCACCCAAAACTGTTTCTTTCCCTTTCACCATATTTTGAATCTCTTCCCTCTTTTCTCTCCATTTTTCTTTTCTCTACATCTCTGTACTGCTGCTGATTCACATGTCTTTCTTAACACTGAGATATAAACAAAGGTTGGCTAATCTGTCTAGGACAGAAAGGCAGCTTCCCTCCAACGCCTTTTGAATGTGGCTTCCTCGCTCCGGTCACTGATATCGCCTAACCTTTTCAAAGCGTAAACAAATTGGTTTTTTGGTTGTTTTTTTTTTGGGGCCACAGCCCTTCGCACACATACACGGAAATATAGACAGATTATAACATTTGAAATCTCTGTTTCTTCCAAAAAGTACATAATCAGACTTAAGTGCTAAAGCTTTCTCATTTTCTCTACATTTTGCTTGTTAAGCTGAGAAGTTGAATTGAAAAAAAACTTGTTAAAAATTCTAATTTATTCGACGGAAAAATTGCGTGATGATAAAGTGCTTAATATAACTGATATGAAAACTTTAAGGTAGAAAAAAAAGGAAAATTACAGAAAAAGTTTTACTGGCACAAAAATTTTTTTAACTGTGTTTTATAAAACTAACCTCTGTCAGATGCTTCGCTCCGACTCTCACGTGAACTCCATGGGTCTTACTTCCTGCCCATCTTCCGGGGACTCTCTAAAACACTATGGGTTTAACCTTTTTCCCATCTTCCGTGAACACTGAAACTCTATGGGTCTTACCTCTAGCCCATCTTCCGGGGATACACTGAAACACTATGGGTCTTACCTCTAGCCCATCTTCCGGGGATACACTGAAATACTATGGGTCTTAAATTTTGCCCATCTTCCGGGAACACTGAAACATCATGTTCTTGAAAAGAACCATGAATGCTGTCGACAGCCTTCTTTTTTTCGGCGCAACTGCGCTTCATGCATGAACTACTAAAACGGACACAGTGCTACAAAGAAATTTAAAAAAAAAGTGCAGGGGAGAGAGAAGTGAGCTTTGCACAACAAAGGGAAAGGAGGGCCCATGGGAAAGAACCACTCGCTGCTACCAGTAATGTTGGACATTGCCCGTGAGTGTTCTCTCCCTCCCTTGCCCTTGTATTGCGTCCCCAACACCAAAACACATTGGGTATTAGATATATATTTATTCAGGGACATAAGATACAAAAGGGGGTCATGTGGTCAGGGCTTGGGGTTCATTTCCCTCTCTCCTCGATCGCTCTCTGTGGCGTCTTTTATCTTCTTGCTCTTGGCTCCTCCTTCTTAGCAAGCTCCGCCTCCGGCTCTGGAATCATAATGATTAATACAGGCTTTGAATTGCACAATGATTTATGATATTGCTTACAAAACTTAATTCCTCCTTCCTCCATTGTGTGACGGGGTGTGGGCTGACGCGCGGGTCTAAAACACGGCCTTGTTAGCTAAGCCGTACGGCCTAGTTAGCGTTAACTTTTTCCTAAGCCTAAGCTTTTTTTAATATAAAAATAAGTTTTTGATGTGAAAATAAAAATTTGCAAGAAGAACTAATCACAGTGAATCCGAACTCTCACCGAGCTACTCTCAGTCGAGCATTCTCACCTTACACTGCAAAAGTTTACAAGTGTGAAAAAGTGCCCTTTCCACATTGTCACAACATTAAAATATTCCGATGGATTGCTTAACAACGGTTCTATCGATCAACGAAGATCCGTTGGATCACAACCGTAAACCTAGGTATGTCACAGAGCTAGCTGTTGGGCTTCTGTCATGGTCTTTTAACAGTTTTCTGCGACTAAAGTATCGTAATATGTAGTCTATCTGTAGTTGATATTTTCTCTTGAATGAGAAGATACTTGTGATTTCAAAAAACTAATTTTGAATTCATTAATTGCAAGCGACTGGACACGTGATGCGAAGAGACGCGACCAACATCGCAAGACACGCTCTTGGCATGAAAGTACCAGGCAAACGCCCGCGAGGCAAACCCAAGACAAGATATATGGACACGCTAAACCAAGACTTGCACCTTGCAAGACTCCACTCGGAAGACGCAACGGACAGATGTTTCTGGTGAAATAGAAGCCGTACAGCGGACCCTACTCCGACCTCGGCCGGTGCGGGACAACGCTAAGAAGAAGAAGAATTGCAAGCGACTAATATATACAACTACGATAAGTTTATGTACATATTCATAGAAAAGAGGGGTTATTTTTAACTTGGGGGGGCGCTTCACTTGGAGGGGCTTTTTAAAGATAAGTTTTTTTAAAGATTATTTTTACATCAAAAAACGCTTGGGCTTAGGAAAAAGTTAACTCTAATTTTGAACGCACCGAAAAGAGCCCCCCAAGTAAACTTGTGCCGAAAGAGGTAATACAAACACTGGAATAACAATTGAAATCAATTTCATAACGTCATTAGGCCACACCTCTGTAATGCTTTTCTGCTATATCTGAGCCTCCAAAGATTTGTGATGCATGCAAGTAAAATTAATAAATTTGCAGATTACTTCCAGATATTTAAAAACGCGTTGAATTGATTATCATGATCAGATAGGACAACTAGCAGATGATTATCATGATCAGATAGGACAACTAGCAGATGATTATCATGATCAGATAGGACAACTAGCAGATGATTATCATGATCAGATAGGACAACTAGCAGATGATTATCATGATCAGATAGGACAACTAGCAGATGATTATCATGATCAGATAGGACAACTAGCAGATGATTATCATGATCAGATAGGACAACTAGCAGATGATTATCATGATCAGATAGGACAACTAGCAGATGATTATCATGATCAGATAGGACAACTAGCAGATGATTATCATGATCAGATAGGACAACTAGCAGATGATTATCATGATCAGATAGGACAACTAGCAGATGATTATCATGATCAGATAGGACAACTAGCAGATGATTATCATGATCAGATAGGACAACTAGCAGATGATTATCATGATCAGATAGGACAACTAGCAGATGATTATCATGATCAGATAGGACAACTAGCAGATGATTATCATGATCAGATAGGACAACTAGCAGATGATTATCATGATCAGATAGGACAACTAGCAGATGATTATCATGATCAGATAGGACAACTAGCAGATGATTATCATGATCAGATAGGACAACTAGCAGATGATTATCATGATCAGATAGGACAACTAGCAGATGATTATCATGATCAGATAGGACAACTAGCAGATGATTATCATGATCAGATAGGACAACTAGCAGATGATTATCATGATCAGATAGGACAACTAGCAGATGATTATCATGATCAGATAGGACAACTAGCAGATGATTATCATGATCAGATAGGACAACTAGCAGATGATTATCATGATCAGATAGGACAACTAGCAGATGATTATCATGATCAGATAGGACAACTAGCAGATGATTATCATGATCAGATAGGACAACTAGCAGATGATTATCATGATCAGATAGGACAACTAGCAGATGATTATCATGATCAGATAGGACAACTAGCAGATGATTATCATGATCAGATAGGACAACTAGCAGATGATTATCATGATCAGATAGGACAACTAGCAGATGATTATCATGATCAGATAGGACAACTAGCAGATGATTATCATGATCAGATAGGACAACTAGCAGATGATTATCATGATCAGATAGGACAACTAGCAGATGATTATCATGATCAGATAGGACAACTAGCAGATGATTATCATGATCAGATAGGACAACTAGCAGATGATTATCATGATCAGATAGGACAACTAGCAGATGATTATCATGATCAGATAGGACAACTAGCAGATGATTATCATGATCAGATAGGACAACTAGCAGATGATTATCATGATCAGATAGGACAACTAGCAGATGATTATCATGATCAGATAGGACAACTAGCAGATGATTATCATGATCAGATAGGACAACTGATCAATTTTTCTTTGTACTGTCTATTTGTTGCTACCCACTCACTGTCTCAAGCAATAACTTTCCCAACCAGAGTAGACATCAATGGGACAAGTTCTCTTCTGGATATATTACTCACAGATAAAGAAGATAACGTAGTGAAATTAGAGTCGTGGCCTCCTCTTTTAAATTCTGATCATATCTCAATAATGTTTGTTTTGAACACTTTAGGAATTCTTCAAAAGAGTCGCAACACTAATACGAACGATTCCGAAGTATATGTAGACTTTCGTAATGGTAACTTCGAGGATATGAATCTATACTTAGACAGCTTGCCTTGGGAACATATTCTCTCAACAATGGCAGATACTCAGGCTAAGTATGATTTCATCATACAAGCAATTCATGAAGCTATCCGCAAATTCTGCCCAATCAAGAATCGCCGGAATCAGAAGAAAAATTGTCCGGAAATCCTTCGTAGGCTATTTATTCAGAAGAAAAAACTGTGGCAAACAAAGAACTTCAACCCATTATTTCGTTCAGAATACAAATCTGTTCAAAAGCTTATAAAAGCGACACAATCTGAACAGCTACGGAAGAATGAGATGAAGGCTCTTGAGTCTGCTGGTGGCATCCATCGCTGGGTAAAACTCACGTTGAAGCCATCGAACGGCCTTCCTCTAATGAAATACGGAGAAGACTACATTTCAGATAACAAAAAGAAAGCCCTTCTTTTTGCTAAAGAATTCTCCAGAAATTACTCCCAGGAATGCAGTGCAGAAATAATTTCTTCGAGCTTCTCTGATACCGCAACCGAACCGTGCATAGATTTCTCACCGCATATTATTTACTATGTTCTCAAGAACTTACCTAATAAGTTCACCAAGTTTTCAGAAGGCATCAATCAATTTCTTTTGAAGAAATGTGCCCTGGCTCTTGCTTTCCCACTTTCCCTACTATTCGAAGACTCTTTCAAGCGATGCTCAATTCCTATTCAATGGAAATCCGGAGAAGTCATCCCAGTCTACAAACGTAAAGGTGATCGAGCGAATTTCAGCAATTATCGCCCTATCACTGTGACTTCCGCGGTCTGTCGAGTCTTCGAGAGCATTTTATCTAATAACGTCAGACTTAACCACAGAAACTTCTTCTCCAAGTCCCAATATGGTTTCATATCCAGAAGAAGTTGTGAGTTGCAACTTTTAAAATCTATCAGTGAGTGGGAAATATCTCTTCAGAAACATCAAGCATTAGATGTTGTATATTTTGATTTCGCGAGAGCCTTCGACAAGGTCTCACACTCAGAGTTGATCAAAAAGCTTCATTACATGGGACTTCATATTACTATAATAGACTGGATTACTTTATTTCTGCAAAACCGTTCATTTAAGGTTCGAATAGAAAATGTCTACTCTGATTCTTTCCCAGTACTCAGCGGGGTACCCCAAGGGACAGTTCTCGGGCCCCTCTTGTTCCTATGCTTCATCAATGACATTGAGAGCTGTATTCCCTCAACTGTAAAGTTTTCCTTGTTTGCCGATGACCTCAAAATTTATAGTGAGGACTCTGATTCTCTTCAACTATGTATAAACAATATCTCAAATTGGTCACGTGAATTCAAACTTCCCTTAGCTGTCGAGAAAATCAACTGTCTCCGTCTTGGGAAATCTCAAAACGATTACTTCATTGATAGCTCGCTGATAAAAGTCGTTAATTTAGTCAGAGACTTAGGTATTTTTGTGGACTCTAAGCTCAAATTCAAGCAACACGTAGAAATAATACGTGCTAGGACTCTGTGTAGAATTTCACAAGTTTTCAAAGTGTTTAGATGTTTGGACTTGAACGGTTACAAAACCGTTTACACCACTTACATCAGACCACTACTTGAATATGGTACAATTATTTTCTCTCCGAAAGTCCACAGTAATAATTCGAAAAGGTTGGAATATCCTCAGAGACTTTTCACAAAAAAAGCTTATTCTCGTTGTGGAAGTATTAGGTTGAGCTATCCCCAACGTCTCGCTGAATTCAATTTAGATTCACTAATCATTCGACGACTCCGTTCTGATTTATTGGTAGTTTTTCGTCTACTTTCTGATAGAGCGGATTGTCAGACGTGCAAAAAAGAGCTGAAGTTAAGAACTGAAACCAATCTCCGCACTTCAGACCGAACCTCCAAATTAACTCTGATGAACTTTAAACGATACAATGATCCACATTCTTTCTTTTCTAGAGCAATTGCTTTATGGAATAAAGTTACAGATAATTTCAAAGAGATTCAAGATATCGAGGCATTCGGCAAGGCTCTAGAAGAAATCGACCTATCGAATGTCATAGTTTTACCGAACTTTCTGTTGTCAACAGCAAGAGTGGACACCAACGAAAATTGACCGTCTTATTCCTCATTATTCCCCTTCCTATTTCATGATTCCATATAAGCGATGGCCTTACAAGCTATCCTATGGTAATAAAGAACTACACAACTAGCAGATGATTATCATGATCAGATAGGACAACTAGCAGATGATTATCATGATCAGATAGGACAACTAGCAGATGATTATCATGATCAGATAGGACAACTAGCAGATGATTATCATGATCAGATAGGACAACTAGCAGATGATTATCATGATCAGATAGGACAACTAGCAGATGATTATCATGATCAGATAGGACAACTAGCAGATGATTATCATGATCAGATAGGACAACTAGCAGATGATTATCATGATCAGATAGGACAACTAGCAGATGATTATCATGATCAGATAGGACAACTAGCAGATGATTATCATGATCAGATAGGACAACTAGCAGATGATTATCATGATCAGATAGGACAACTAGCAGATGATTATCATGATCAGATAGGACAACTAGCAGATGATTATCATGATCAGATAGGACAACTAGCAGATGATTATCATGATCAGATAGGACAACTAGCAGATGATTATCATGATCAGATAGGACAACTAGCAGATGATTATCATGATCAGATAGGACAACTAGCAGATGATTATCATGATCAGATAGGACAACTAGCAGATGATTATCATGATCAGATAGGACAACTAGCAGATGATTATCATGATCAGATAGGACAACTAGCAGATGATTATCATGATCAGATAGGACAACTAGCAGATGATTATCATGATCAGATAGGACAACTAGCAGATGATTATCATGATCAGATAGGACAACTAGCAGATGATTATCATGATCAGATAGGACAACTAGCAGATGATTATCATGATCAGATAGGACAACTAGCAGATGATTATCATGATCAGATAGGACAACTAGCAGATGATTATCATGATCAGATAGGACAACTAGCAGATGATTATCATGATCAGATAGGACAACTAGCAGATGATTATCATGATCAGATAGGACAACTAGCAGATGATTATCATGATCAGATAGGACAACTAGCAGATGATTATCATGATCAGATAGGACAACTAGCAGATGATTATCATGATCAGATAGGACAACTAGCAGATGATTATCATGATCAGATAGGACAACTAGCAGATGATTATCATGATCAGATAGGACAACTAGCAGATGATTATCATGATCAGATAGGACAACTAGCAGATGATTATCATGATCAGATAGGACAACTAGCAGATGATTATCATGATCAGATAGGACAACTAGCAGATGATTATCATGATCAGATAGGACAACTAGCAGATGATTATCATGATCAGATAGGACAACTAGCAGATGATTATCATGATCAGATAGGACAACTAGCAGATGATTATCATGATCAGATAGGACAACTAGCAGATGATTATCATGATCAGATAGGACAACTAGCAGATGATTATCATGATCAGATAGGACAACTAGCAGATGATTATCATGATCAGATAGGACAACTAGCAGATGATTATCATGATCAGATAGGACAACTAGCAGATGATTATCATGATCAGATAGGACAACTAGCAGATGATTATCATGATCAGATAGGACAACTAGCAGATGATTATCATGATCAGATAGGACAACTAGCAGATGATTATCATGATCAGATAGGACAACTAGCAGATGATTATCATGATCAGATAGGACAACTAGCAGATGATTATCATGATCAGATAGGACAACTAGCAGATGATTATCATGATCAGATAGGACAACTAGCAGATGATTATCATGATCAGATAGGACAACTAGCAGATGATTATCATGATCAGATAGGACAACTAGCAGATGATTATCATGATCAGATAGGACAACTAGCAGATGATTATCATGATCAGATAGGACAACTAGCAGATGATTATCATGATCAGATAGGACAACTAGCAGATGATTATCATGATCAGATAGGACAACTAGCAGATGATTATCATGATCAGATAGGACAACTAGCAGATGATTATCATGATCAGATAGGACAACTAGCAGATGATTATCATGATCAGATAGGACAACTAGCAGATGATTATCATGATCAGATAGGACAACTAGCAGATGATTATCATGATCAGATAGGACAACTAGCAGATGATTATCATGATCAGATAGGACAACTAGCAGATGATTATCATGATCAGATAGGACAACTAGCAGATGATTATCATGATCAGATAGGACAACTAGCAGATGATTATCATGATCAGATAGGACAACTAGCAGATGATTATCATGATCAGATAGGACAACTAGCAGATGATTATCATGATCAGATAGGACAACTAGCAGATGATTATCATGATCAGATAGGACAACTAGCAGATGATTATCATGATCAGATAGGACAACTAGCAGATGATTATCATGATCAGATAGGACAACTAGCAGATGATTATCATGATCAGATAGGACAACTAGCAGATGATTATCATGATCAGATAGGACAACTAGCAGATGATTATCATGATCAGATAGGACAACTAGCAGATGATTATCATGATCAGATAGGACAACTAGCAGATGATTATCATGATCAGATAGGACAACTAGCAGATGATTATCATGATCAGATAGGACAACTAGCAGATGATTATCATGATCAGATAGGACAACTAGCAGATGATTATCATGATCAGATAGGACAACTAGCAGATGATTATCATGATCAGATAGGACAACTAGCAGATGATTATCATGATCAGATAGGACAACTAGCAGATGATTATCATGATCAGATAGGACAACTAGCAGATGATTATCATGATCAGATAGGACAACTAGCAGATGATTATCATGATCAGATAGGACAACTAGCAGATGATTATCATGATCAGATAGGACAACTAGCAGATGATTATCATGATCAGATAGGACAACTAGCAGATGATTATCATGATCAGATAGGACAACTAGCAGATGATTATCATGATCAGATAGGACAACTAGCAGATGATTATCATGATCAGATAGGACAACTAGCAGATGATTATCATGATCAGATAGGACAACTAGCAGATGATTATCATGATCAGATAGGACAACTAGCAGATGATTATCATGATCAGATAGGACAACTAGCAGATGATTATCATGATCAGATAGGACAACTAGCAGATGATTATCATGATCAGATAGGACAACTAGCAGATGATTATCATGATCAGATAGGACAACTAGCAGATGATTATCATGATCAGATAGGACAACTAGCAGATGATTATCATGATCAGATAGGACAACTAGCAGATGATTATCATGATCAGATAGGACAACTAGCAGATGATTATCATGATCAGATAGGACAACTAGCAGATGATTATCATGATCAGATAGGACAACTAGCAGATGATTATCATGATCAGATAGGACAACTAGCAGATGATTATCATGATCAGATAGGACAACTAGCAGATGATTATCATGATCAGATAGGACAACTAGCAGATGATTATCATGATCAGATAGGACAACTAGCAGATGATTATCATGATCAGATAGGACAACTAGCAGATGATTATCATGATCAGATAGGACAACTAGCAGATGATTATCATGATCAGATAGGACAACTAGCAGATGATTATCATGATCAGATAGGACAACTAGCAGATGATTATCATGATCAGATAGGACAACTAGCAGATGATTATCATGATCAGATAGGACAACTAGCAGATGATTATCATGATCAGATAGGACAACTAGCAGATGATTATCATGATCAGATAGGACAACTAGCAGATGATTATCATGATCAGATAGGACAACTAGCAGATGATTATCATGATCAGATAGGACAACTAGCAGATGATTATCATGATCAGATAGGACAACTAGCAGATGATTATCATGATCAGATAGGACAACTAGCAGATGATTATCATGATCAGATAGGACAACTAGCAGATGATTATCATGATCAGATAGGACAACTAGCAGATGATTATCATGATCAGATAGGACAACTAGCAGATGATTATCATGATCAGATAGGACAACTAGCAGATGATTATCATGATCAGATAGGACAACTAGCAGATGATTATCATGATCAGATAGGACAACTAGCAGATGATTATCATGATCAGATAGGACAACTAGCAGATGATTATCATGATCAGATAGGACAACTAGCAGATGATTATCATGATCAGATAGGACAACTAGCAGATGATTATCATGATCAGATAGGACAACTAGCAGATGATTATCATGATCAGATAGGACAACTAGCAGATGATTATCATGATCAGATAGGACAACTAGCAGATGATTATCATGATCAGATAGGACAACTAGCAGATGATTATCATGATCAGATAGGACAACTAGCAGATGATTATCATGATCAGATAGGACAACTAGCAGATGATTATCATGATCAGATAGGACAACTAGCAGATGATTATCATGATCAGATAGGACAACTAGCAGATGATTATCATGATCAGATAGGACAACTAGCAGATGATTATCATGATCAGATAGGACAACTAGCAGATGATTATCATGATCAGATAGGACAACTAGCAGATGATTATCATGATCAGATAGGACAACTAGCAGATGATTATCATGATCAGATAGGACAACTAGCAGATGATTATCATGATCAGATAGGACAACTAGCAGATGATTATCATGATCAGATAGGACAACTAGCAGATGATTATCATGATCAGATAGGACAACTAGCAGATGATTATCATGATCAGATAGGACAACTAGCAGATGATTATCATGATCAGATAGGACAACTAGCAGATGATTATCATGATCAGATAGGACAACTAGCAGATGATTATCATGATCAGATAGGACAACTAGCAGATGATTATCATGATCAGATAGGACAACTAGCAGATGATTATCATGATCAGATAGGACAACTAGCAGATGATTATCATGATCAGATAGGACAACTAGCAGATGATTATCATGATCAGATAGGACAACTAGCAGATGATTATCATGATCAGATAGGACAACTAGCAGATGATTATCATGATCAGATAGGACAACTAGCAGATGATTATCATGATCAGATAGGACAACTAGCAGATGATTATCATGATCAGATAGGACAACTAGCAGATGATTATCATGATCAGATAGGACAACTAGCAGATGATTATCATGATCAGATAGGACAACTAGCAGATGATTATCATGATCAGATAGGACAACTAGCAGATGATTATCATGATCAGATAGGACAACTAGCAGATGATTATCATGATCAGATAGGACAACTAGCAGATGATTATCATGATCAGATAGGACAACTAGCAGATGATTATCATGATCAGATAGGACAACTAGCAGATGATTATCATGATCAGATAGGACAACTAGCAGATGATTATCATGATCAGATAGGACAACTAGCAGATGATTATCATGATCAGATAGGACAACTAGCAGATGATTATCATGATCAGATAGGACAACTAGCAGATGATTATCATGATCAGATAGGACAACTAGCAGATGATTATCATGATCAGATAGGACAACTAGCAGATGATTATCATGATCAGATAGGACAACTAGCAGATGATTATCATGATCAGATAGGACAACTAGCAGATGATTATCATGATCAGATAGGACAACTAGCAGATGATTATCATGATCAGATAGGACAACTAGCAGATGATTATCATGATCAGATAGGACAACTAGCAGATGATTATCATGATCAGATAGGACAACTAGCAGATGATTATCATGATCAGATAGGACAACTAGCAGATGATTATCATGATCAGATAGGACAACTAGCAGATGATTATCATGATCAGATAGGACAACTAGCAGATGATTATCATGATCAGATAGGACAACTAGCAGATGATTATCATGATCAGATAGGACAACTAGCAGATGATTATCATGATCAGATAGGACAACTAGCAGATGATTATCATGATCAGATAGGACAACTAGCAGATGATTATCATGATCAGATAGGACAACTAGCAGATGATTATCATGATCAGATAGGACAACTAGCAGATGATTATCATGATCAGATAGGACAACTAGCAGATGATTATCATGATCAGATAGGACAACTAGCAGATGATTATCATGATCAGATAGGACAACTAGCAGATGATTATCATGATCAGATAGGACAACTAGCAGATGATTATCATGATCAGATAGGACAACTAGCAGATGATTATCATGATCAGATAGGACAACTAGCAGATGATTATCATGATCAGATAGGACAACTAGCAGATGATTATCATGATCAGATAGGACAACTAGCAGATGATTATCATGATCAGATAGGACAACTAGCAGATGATTATCATGATCAGATAGGACAACTAGCAGATGATTATCATGATCAGATAGGACAACTAGCAGATGATTATCATGATCAGATAGGACAACTAGCAGATGATTATCATGATCAGATAGGACAACTAGCAGATGATTATCATGATCAGATAGGACAACTAGCAGATGATTATCATGATCAGATAGGACAACTAGCAGATGATTATCATGATCAGATAGGACAACTAGCAGATGATTATCATGATCAGATAGGACAACTAGCAGATGATTATCATGATCAGATAGGACAACTAGCAGATGATTATCATGATCAGATAGGACAACTAGCAGATGATTATCATGATCAGATAGGACAACCAGCAGATGATTATCATGATCAGATAGGACAACTAGCAGATGATTATCATGATCAGATAGGACAACTAGCAGATGATTATCATGATCAGATAGGACAACTAGCAGATGATTATCATGATCAGATAGGACAACTAGCAGATGATTATCATGATCAGATAGGACAACTAGCAGATGATTATCATGATCAGATAGGACAACTAGCAGATGATTATCATGATCAGATAGGACAACTAGCAGATGATTATCATGATCAGATAGGACAACTAGCAGATGATTATCATGATCAGATAGGACAACCAGCAGATGATTATCATGATCAGATAGGACAACTAGCAGATGATTATCATGATCAGATAGGACAACTAGCAGATGATTATCATGATCAGATAGGACAACTAGCAGATGATTATCATGATCAGATAGGACAACTAGCAGATGATTATCATGATCAGATAGGACAACTAGCAGATGATTATCATGATCAGATAGGACAACTAGCAGATGATTATCATGATCAGATAGGACAACTAGCAGATGATTATCATGATCAGATAGGACAACTAGCAGATGATTATCATGATCAGATAGGACAACTAGCAGATGATTATCATGATCAGATAGGACAACTAGCAGATGATTATCATGATCAGATAGGACAACTAGCAGATGATTATCATGATCAGATAGGACAACTAGCAGATGATTATCATGATCAGATAGGACAACTAGCAGATGATTATCATGATCAGATAGGACAACTAGCAGATGATTATCATGATCAGATAGGACAACTAGCAGATGATTATCATGATCAGATAGGACAACCTAGCAGATGATTATCATGATCAGATAGGACAACTAGCAGATGATTATCATGATCAGATAGGACAACTAGCAGATGATTATCATGATCAGATAGGACAACTAGCAGATGATTATCATGATCAGATAGGACAACTAGCAGATGATTATCATGATCAGATAGGACAACTAGCAGATGATTATCATGATCAGATAGGACAACTAGCAGATGATTATCATGATCAGATAGGACAACTAGCAGATGATTATCATGATCAGATAGGACAACTAGCAGATGATTATCATGATCAGATAGGACAACCAGCAGATGATTATCATGATCAGATAGGACAACTAGCAGATGATTATCATGATCAGATAGGACAACTAGCAGATGATTATCATGATCAGATAGGACAACCTAGCAGATGATTATCATGATCAGATAGGACAACTAGCAGATGATTATCATGATCAGATAGGACAACCAGCAGATGATTATCATGATCAGATAGGACAACTAGCAGATGATTATCATGATCAGATAGGACAACTAGCAGATGATTATCATGATCAGATAGGACAACTAGCAGATGATTATCATGATCAGATAGGACAACCAGCAGATGATTATCATGATCAGATAGGACAACTAGCAGATGATTATCATGATCAGATAGGACAACTAGCAGATGATTATCATGATCAGATAGGACAACTAGCAGATGATTATCATGATCAGATAGGACAACTAGCAGATGATTATCATGATCAGATAGGACAACTAGCAGATGATTATCATGATCAGATAGGACAACTAGCAGATGATTATCATGATCAGATAGGACAACTAGCAGATGATTATCATGATCAGATAGGACAACTAGCAGATGATTATCATGATCAGATAGGACAACTAGCAGATGATTATCATGATCAGATAGGACAACTAGCAGATGATTATCATGATCAGATAGGACAACCAGCAGATGATTATCATGATCAGATAGGACAACTAGCAGATGATTATCATGATCAGATAGGACAACCAGCAGATGATTATCATGATCAGATAGGACAACTAGCAGATGATTATCATGATCAGATAGGACAACTAGCAGATGATTATCATGATCAGATAGGACAACTAGCAGATGATTATCATGATCAGATAGGACAACTAGCAGATGATTATCATGATCAGATAGGACAACTAGCAGATGATTATCATGATCAGATAGGACAACTAGCAGATGATTATCATGATCAGATAGGACAACTAGCAGATGATTATCATGATCAGATAGGACAACTAGCAGATGATTATCATGATCAGATAGGACAACTAGCAGATGATTATCATGATCAGATAGGACAACTAGCAGATGATTATCATGATCAGATAGGACAACTAGCAGATGATTATCATGATCAGATAGGACAACTAGCAGATGATTATCATGATCAGATAGGACAACTAGCAGATGATTATCATGATCAGATAGGACAACTAGCAGATGATTATCATGATCAGATAGGACAACTAGCAGATGATTATCATGATCAGATAGGACAACTAGCAGATGATTATCATGATCAGATAGGACAACTAGCAGATGATTATCATGATCAGATAGGACAACTAGCAGATGATTATCATGATCAGATAGGACAACCAGCAGATGATTATCATGATCAGATAGGACAACTAGCAGATGATTATCATGATCAGATAGGACAACCAGCAGATGATTATCATGATCAGATAGGACAACTAGCAGATGATTATCATGATCAGATAGGACAACTAGCAGATGATTATCATGATCAGATAGGACAACTAGCAGATGATTATCATGATCAGATAGGACAACTAGCAGATGATTATCATGATCAGATAGGACAACTAGCAGATGATTATCATGATCAGATAGGACAACTAGCAGATGATTATCATGATCAGATAGGACAACTAGCAGATGATTATCATGATCAGATAGGACAACTAGCAGATGATTATCATGATCAGATAGGACAACTAGCAGATGATTATCATGATCAGATAGGACAACTAGCAGATGATTATCATGATCAGATAGGACAACTAGCAGATGATTATCATGATCAGATAGGACAACTAGCAGATGATTATCATGATCAGATAGGACAACTAGCAGATGATTATCATGATCAGATAGGACAACTAGCAGATGATTATCATGATCAGATAGGACAACTAGCAGATGATTATCATGATCAGATAGGACAACTAGCAGATGATTATCATGATCAGATAGGACAACTAGCAGATGATTATCATGATCAGATAGGACAACTAGCAGATGATTATCATGATCAGATAGGACAACTAGCAGATGATTATCATGATCAGATAGGACAACTAGCAGATGATTATCATGATCAGATAGGACAACTAGCAGATGATTATCATGATCAGATAGGACAACTAGCAGATGATTATCATGATCAGATAGGACAACTAGCAGATGATTATCATGATCAGATAGGACAACTAGCAGATGATTATCATGATCAGATAGGACAACTAGCAGATGATTATCATGATCAGATAGGACAACTAGCAGATGATTATCATGATCAGATAGGACAACTAGCAGATGATTATCATGATCAGATAGGACAACTAGCAGATGATTATCATGATCAGATAGGACAACTAGCAGATGATTATCATGATCAGATAGGACAACTAGCAGATGCCTTGGACGTTTTGAACCTTTTTTGTAGAAAAACAATACATGCAGAAATATTAATTTTTTAAACCTTCCACACATAACCCATAGACATAGTACTAGGTGATACGGACTATAAAGTGGCCCTCAGAAAAATACACACGGAGACAGTCAGAGATTTTCTTAGAAATAGTCGACCCAACCCAGTTCTGGGAACTAAACCTCCTAGAATACATAAGTCCACGTCCCAACTATCCAGAGAAAATCAGATAACTCTGTCTCAATTGCGAAACGGCCACTCTAGTTTCCTTAACAGTTATCTCCACCGAATAGGGACCAATGAATCTCCCCTCTGCCCACTGTGTAGGATAGAGCCGCATACTTCGAGACATATTTTTTCGTGTCGCTATAACCCCACTTCACTTAGCCCTATCGACCTTTGGAATTAGGCCGCACTCGGTTGTTGATTTCTTGTTCAATTAAATCTCTCCAAAAAATAAATAAATAAAAACATAAAAAAGTGAAAGAGAGAAGAGAAGAAAAGAAAGAAGAAAAAAAAAGAGAGTAAAAAAATAAGAGAGAGAGGAAAGAGAGAGTGGGCTTATAACGCTGGAGGGTCAAGAGCTTCAACGACTTCCTCCAGTGTCTCGCGAAGGAAGATCTACCCGTTGGGCAAGACAACAACAACACATAACCCATCGAGAATGGAAGTTTTTATGAGAAA
This sequence comes from Allodiplogaster pararmata, assembly GCA_964056735.1. Classification (NCBI taxonomy): domain Eukaryota; kingdom Metazoa; phylum Nematoda; class Chromadorea; order Rhabditida; family Diplogasteridae; genus Allodiplogaster; species Allodiplogaster pararmata. The sequence goes on from OZ057403.1 coordinate 43,571,433, forward strand.
ATAAGTATCTAAAGGCTATTGGTAACGAGTTTGCTCGCTTTTGGTTATAACACATTTGGTTTGTATTATAAGTTTTTGATTTCCCTTTTTTTCAAAACTCACTTTAGAAAAGATCCATGCTCAAATTTCATAAGATTTCATACAATTCATTCAGCATAGTCTTTCTGGATGAGGCGCGATGGTGCAATGATTTCCATGGTCAACATCATCTTGGTTAGGTCAAAAAGGTTGAGGAGAATTGGAAATGTTTAGACTTCTTTCAATCTTTCTCTCCTTGATACACACACTAGCTGTGAAAAAGAGCAGCCCCGGATTCTTCCAAGATTAGTCTTAATATCAACTCAGAGTGGCGCGTTTTACGGCCTCGAGGCATGATAAGACGGTAAGAAGTTGATTTGATATATTAATACTTTTGCGTATTTTTTGTTTCGTTCGTGTAAGCCTCATTCATAGTGATGCTTTTTCCTTGTTACTTGGTTCTATTGTTTTCTGCAGAAGTTTTCAAAATTATTTATTTGATTGAAAAAAGAAGGCAGTACAGCTTTTTTGCAGAACGAAAAATGATAAACAAATGCTCAAAACCATAATAAGAGCTAAGATGCTTGATTTTGCATACTGCAGCTGAAAATTATTTCTGAAAATGTGATCCAGCAACAACAAAAATATACTCGAAAAGCGAGTTTTCAAAATAATAAGGTTTTTAAGGTTGTCTCACAGAAAACACCTTAATCTGATAGAAAATGAACGATGAACACCATTTCTGAGATAGAAAAAATGGAACAGCACACTCAAGAGAATTAATTCTGGCAAAAAAAGCTATTTTCGTAGCTACGTTTTTGTTTTAAGTCTCAAATCAAGTTATATTACTGGTTTTCAAACAATTCGGATGAGAATAGTCAGAAAATTTGAGGAAATGATGGACCAGCATAACTCAATATTCTCTACAGTACAGCATTGATTAACTTTCGTTACAACATCAGTAAAAGAAAAAAATTATTGTTTAGTTTCTAAGGCTGCTTCGAAACCATCATAACAGTTAATCAAGCTTTGAATCAAATAGTTTCCATAAGAGAAATCATCAAAAGTGAGATTTTCTAGCCCAGTCTTTTTCCGAACTCGGGTAGACAAAGAGTGGACAAAACTAGCATGAATCCCTAAAAATTATGCTTAAAATTGTGCAATAAACCAATAAAAAATCGTTGAAACAGCTAAGATGGAAGAGAATTAAATAGAGGTAGGCTGTCGGGATGCGAATGCTCTCTTATCCGTCTACACTTTCTCGAGCCTCTATTCCTCTCTCATTAAATAAAGCCAATCATGAAAATTTGTGTCAGTAACCAGTTATACTTTAATTTCCGAAAATATATAACTCTTGAACTTCAAAAAAAAATACTTTGAACCTCATGATAATTTTCTTTCGGCTCGAAGTTATAATTTAAAAAATTAACCTCTCAAAGTTGAGGGGCAAAAACTTTTGGATGACAGACATGTTAAATCGGAGAAGGGCCAGGAAAGAGAGCAGAGACGACTCGAATTCACTTGTCTATTCTTCATTTGCGACAGCAGAAGCAGCGAATTACAGAGAGAATAAAGGAGGCCAACATGATGACTGCGATAACCGCCAACACAACGATCACCCACATCTGCAAGAAAATCGGCTTCATCAGTAATTCAATATTCAGCCAAATATTCACTCCTCTTCTGTCAGAAAACTAAATTATGTGATATGTTATTGAGTCTTTCAAATGAACTAATAATTGCAATTTTACGTCCTATTTTCCATCATTTTTCGAAAACGTGTCATATCAAATGATTTTTTGTTTCCTGATGGAAAATTTTTGAAGTTTTTGCAAACTTTCTTGTTGGAATCTTTTAACGATTTGTTTATATTAATATTTTATGTCTATAAAAAACTTTTAAATAATTACCAACAAATATTTTTAGTGATTACTATAACATCTTTGTTATTTCTGATATCATTTTTTCAACAACTAGTTCTTTCTTTATAGATTGTTTTCAAAAGTGTCTCGTGAAACTTTTAACTTCTTCAGCCTGATGGCGAATTTTTTGCACGTTAGAGGTTATTTACTATTTACTTCTCTTTGCCAAATTGAAAATTGCGTCCCTAGGTCAGGGCTTCTTTTAAAAGCCTGCCTTCCTATACATCTCATCTCTGAAGGAGCCACTGTTTCACATTCTCCTTTCTTTGAATAATAAAGTACTTATTCAAGTAGTTGGTGAGTGTGAAATTTGTCGTTACCTTGAGCATTGCAACAACAAGCGCAAAATGCGCTCTCTCACTCTTTTTCTATAATTTGTTTTTTCTTCTCTATATTAAATCCTCCTCTGTTTCTTGTTTTTCACCTGATTTCTTTCACATTCAGTAGAAAATGAAGTAAGAATAACAGAAAATTTCGACATTTTTTCGTGCAATTCATTATTTTCTCTTTTCTTTCTCATCGTTTTTATTTCATTCTTTCTGTTTTCACTTACCAAAGATGGTCGACTCCGATCCTTCATCGTTACCTTGACTACTATTCGTCTTCACTTAAACTCTACAGTTGACAGCTTGGAGTAAACTTATCCCGAAACTCTTTGACAATGTGAGGTTGATATTTCAGATGATCTACCAGGATTATTCATAGGAGCGCCACAGTTTCCCACTCCAACTTCCTGTCCAAGTTTTCCCTTATTTCTTCTGTGTTTGTCAGTCATATCAGTGATGACCTAACCGGTTATCCTTTGGTGATAATAAAGTGTTGAATTATTTAACCCAAGTATGCGTGATTCCATAAAGTTTTTCGATGATATGTATTTTTACTTAGTAATTTTTTTAAAAAGAGCATATTCAGCAGGGCAGGCGAAAATTACATCAGATAAATTTCTTCATTTTTGGTCAAAATTTTTGGTCATCTTTCAATGAAGAAAGAAATTTGACACAGAACATCAAAATGACCCACGCTGCAAGCGATTCAACAAACACAGAAACACGTTAAATAGACGATTTATGTTTACTGTGAAAGAAAACTTATTTTTCAGTTTTTTCAGGCAGAATGAGAAAAGCGAAAAACCTGTAGGTTGAAGCAGCAATCCTTATTCAGATCCCCGCAACATTTGTAGAAGTGGAATACGGAAGATGAGGGACATTGAGTACCCACCAGGGGAACCGGGCAGTACAAGGCTCCTTCCTGCATTTCAGGCTCTTTTTGATTCCATGGGGATATTGACATTGTTTTGATGGAGAATTCGCTTATTTAAACATAATTCTAATAACTAACTCGAGGATCTGTACTTTTATATACTTACTGTCTTCAAATAATAGAAAAAATATATTTTTGAAACAATAATACTGTTCTCCATATTGACAGTCAGAGTCAGGTTTGATGAAAACTTTTTTTGCTTACTTAGTTGTTCTCAACTTTAGTTTTTCATTCTTTTATGAACTCTTCAGACAATGTTTCGACTGCTTTGCTATTTCGATTTCGAGAACTCGTGACTCATCCACCTGCATTTCTACAAGAACTCGTGACTCATCCACCTGCATTTCTACAAGAACAATGAGGAATGCATGAACTTCCCCTCATCAGGACGAGTCAGCAGAGATAATTTGAGAAAACTGAACTTGACTCATGTTTAATGTGTTAAGAACATCTTTTTGTTCTACACTACAGTAATCTACACTACAGTAATTTCTACACTACAGTAATCTACACTACAGTAATTTCAGGAGAAAAAATCCGTTGTCGAGAGAATTTTGCCATTAACCCACGCCTGATGTGATTAATGTCAGAATAACCTTCGAATTGCTTGAATTCATAGTTATTCAAAATCTTTGGTGAAACCACTGAAACATCCGGGAGATTCTCTCTTGTAGTCTCCTAGTAGCTCAAATCTAAAATTTATACCATCAGAGCATTTTCTCCCTATGAACTAGACTCTCCCGTTAGCTCCTTAGAAGTATTCCCAAAAATAGAGATTTTCACTTACTTTTGTCGTTGTGATCTCGTTGACGGTTTTTTCGACATCGTTGGCGGCAAGGGCAACAGAAGCGACTGCCAAGAGCAGTGGAAGTGCGCAGTGAGACATCTTTCTGTGTTAACTGCTTTAACTTAGATGGTGCAATACCTGTCGACAATGCGGTGCTGGTCTTTTCTTCAAGGAGAATAAAGCTTTTTTTGAATAAAAACAAATCGCGTTTGTGAAAGTTCGATTCAGAAAATCACGAACGTGTCAAACGAAAAAAATATTCAGAAAAAAGTGAAGTCAAATCCTTTTTTAGGACTGAATCGACCCAGAAAGAAGCATCTGTGTCTTTTTAGGAGGGAATTTCTTGTTTTCGCTATTAGCGACCATGAGAACATGACTCGATAAACAGCTACACTCTAATGACATTGTTGCCTTTCTGCGTCCATATGTAAGTCTTGAAATCAGCGCAATCACGAGAGATGATGAAAGAAAAGATATGAAGGAAGAGGGTAAAGAGGGGCATGGCGGTAGGGATTCAGAGAGACAATCACAGAGAGAAAACAGAGAAAATAGGGATGAAAAACGAAAGAGTAAGAGAAAAAAAGAGAGGAAAGTCGGTATTAACAAGCTGGGATTTAGAGAAGAAGAAAAAACGGGAGAAAGCTAATTGTGGAGATAGATTTCTCTGCGGGCCATATAGAAGTTCACCAAACAAGAGAAAAACTGGCAATCTTCTTTTCTCTTTCAGAATCTTTCTCCAATTCGTTTCCAGCCCAGAGACACAATTGAAATGCCTTTGATTGCATGTTATAACAGATGGCACCGGTTGCTCAGCCTAGTTGTCTCTAGTGGTTAGCTGTCTCCAATAATGATTCCGGTTCGCTTTTTCTATACGCATATCTGAGCATTTTAAAAGACACACTGAAAAGCTTTTGAGAGTTATTTGAAATTTTGAAGTCTTTTAGCTTCATTTAATTCGCCTTTTTTGCAACGCAACATCTTTTCTGGCCAAAACTACACGCCCCATGAGCTTTTTTGTGAAAAAAGACAAATGGGCCACTGGCATATTCTCTCGAAGCCTGTCGAAGCTTATCGAAAGAAGAAGGAGAACCTTTTCGGCCAGGCGAGACGAGCCGAGATGAAAATAGCGATAGAAGAGTTAAGTTTATCTCTTATTGATGCCAGTTTTTTGCAATAAGAAGTACTATTTCTCAAAAAAGGGAGGAGGGAGAGAGGTGACACTTAAAGCGTTCCCTTTCTTTCCCTCTCAAGGGAGAACCCAGGGAAAAGGAGATTGGCAGCCGAGGCAGAACAGAAGAAAATATAAACACGAGTAGGGCACGGCAAATAAAAAGACGATAAAAGGCAAGAAATAACATTAAAAGAGAGATCAAAAGCATTCGATAAAGATAGAAGCTTCTCAGAGAGCGACAGAGAGGAAGAGAGAGTGGAAGAAACTAAGAGAAAGAGACATAAACCAAGAAAGAAAGAGAGAAAGATGGAGGAATAGATCAAAAATGACGCAACGACACGGCAGAAGCAAAGGGAGAAACAGGCAGAGGGTGAGAGAGAGACAAAGAGGCAGAGGATGAGAGAGCAACAAAGAGGCAGAGGGTGAGAGAGCAACAAAGAGGCAGAGGGTGAGAGAGCAACAAAGAGGCAGAGGGTGAGAGAACAACAAAGAGGCAGAGGGTTAGAGAGCATCAAAGAAAAAGTACACAAGAATAGCAAGGAGATTTGTAATGTGGTTTTTACGCGATGGTCCATACAGTAATGATCGGAAAATTCACTTTCAAAACATGAAAAAGGACCAATGTTTCATTCAAAAGAAAACAAATGGATTCTAGAAAAAAAGGGAGAAAATTTCGGATAACCGCATTCAAGTTTTTTTCTCGCTCTCAGAAGCTAAATTTAACCATGTTTATTCCACTTTCGATTAACAAAAAAGATTTTTTGGAAAGGAGTTTTGTTTTCGAATTGTTGTATATATTCTGTTAAACTTACTCAATGTAAAAAAAAACTCAATATGTGTTCTGAATTACGTTTTCATCTTTAAATACTCTTGAACACTTATTCAGTTTCATTTTGTAACCGTGTTAATCTCTAACTTTGACGCGATTTTTACCGTCCTTTTCTGATTACATCTTTCTCTTCCTATTTCTCTTTCATTCTATCTTTCTCTTTCTTTTTCTCTCTCGCTCTCTCGCTCTCAGTCAATCAATCCCTCTCTCTCTCCCTTTCTCGTTTCTGTTCGAACTTCTGGAGTTCTTATGTACTCTTTGCCTTTCTCTCTCTGTCTCTTTGACTATAGTTCTTCAGTCACCGCTTACAAAGTCTAACGGTTCTGGTATCACTTTCCATCTCTTATTTTTCAAAAGCAAAGCAAGCGGTGAGGGTTCACTGTCTACATAACAAAGAGGAGTTAGAACTAGCCCTGATTGAAGCAAAGAGAAAGAATGCAAAGCGTTAGAAAGAAATGAGAAAAAAAATAGATAAGAGAATAGAAAGGTGAGAATGAAACATTGAGAGAAAGAAGAATATGAAGTAAAAAGAAAGAGAGAGAAAGTTTGGATAAAAAAGGCAGGAAAACGTGGAAGCAGAAAGCAAAAATAACAACTGGATTTTGAGTAAAAGTCAGGAGAAAACACATGTGGATAGAGCGTTTTTTTTCATAGGAGACTCACGCAGCTAGCGATGCTTGTAAAATGATATGGAGCAGGTCAACAGCTCAGAAAGTCGACTATCGAAGCTCAACTTCAGAAACTTTCACAGTGTTTATGACCCGATCCTTTGAAGAAGAGAAACTAGAAGTATCCGAAATCAGACTAGCAGAGAAAAAATTCACGATTCTCATCCTTACATTACACACATCTTATTTATTTTATTACTCATCCTGTAATCAGAACCCGAGACATCAAGCGCTAAAACTCAAGCAATTCAAAAAACGATCTCATAATTCGTGTTTCTGACGTTATTAGATCGTAAGAGAGCTTATAACAAAGAGACAGGAAACTGTATAAAACGGTTCGGACGGTGCAGTCTCGAAAAATACAAATCATCTTGAGATTGGGAATAATCATGTTGATTGGTGGTTGAGGTGATTAAGGGACGTGAGCAACAGTGAATTAATCAAATTCGATGATCGAAGAAAAATGATGGGTGGAGTCATGAAAAAAGAAAGAGAGGAGGAAAAAGGTACTTGAGTGGCAAGAAAAAATAGCAGTCACGCAGACTCCCTGTGGGCTGACTACTTCAAACTAGTCACTACTAAATCAGAAATAAGCGAGTGAACTATAATGGAAATAGTACAGTTAAAGGGGCCACCAGGAGCTAATAACGCTGCTTAATTCCAACGGAGAAGAAAGAACGGGAGACGTTGGTTAAGACAGTGATTGGCCAACCGAGAAAAGAAAAAGAAGGAGAAAGAACGAATGAGAAAAAAAGGGGAAAGAAAGAGTGAATTTGCAGTCGAGTGAGTCATCAAATTTTCGACAACAAACTAATAGAGAGAGGCAGAGAAGCGAATTGAGAGAAAATGACACTTATTAAAGTGAATAGAACTTGAGGGAGATCTTCGAAAGCATTTAGTTTCATTTCATTTCATTTCTTTATTCCAAGCACATGAGATATCATGAAAACACAAACAAGAACAAAGTTAAATGCATGGACTTTCTTCTAAGTGGCGGTGTTTAGGGGTTGCGGTATAGATGAAAAAGGGGGGGGAGGGTGATATACTTAAAATCGACAATTATATTAGTCATGAACGAAAGGTTTAGGTAATATCTTTTCAGTAGGCAGAGATAATAATTGTTTTTTGAAACTAGCAGTATTAGGTGTACTGACGATCTCAAAAGGTAATGAATTCCATACTGATAGCTGGCGAGAAACACATGTAGAAAAAGAACATTTGCTAATATTATGAGGTGTTTTTAGCCTGAGCTCATGAGAATGGCGAGAAAATCTCTGTACTGCAGACAACTGAAACAAGTTCATAGTTTCAAGTTCACATTTTTTGTGGACACATTTATGAATAAATAAAAGGTCAGATATAGCACGACGATATTCAAGAGTTTCTAGGCCTAACATGGAGATTCTTTGTGAATAGGGAAGTCTGGAATGGCCAGATCTTGCTAGGATTCTTCTCGTAAACGACCGCTGAACTTTTTCAATAGATTTTACTAAGCCGGGGGATGAGGGATTCCATAACTCACTAGCGTATTCAAGAACAGGTCTGACATAAATTTTAAAAGCTGAAGTTAAAAGAGGCGGACATGGTGACTTGAAGGCTTTTAACACCATGTTAACAAGAGCAGAGCCTTTTTTACATTTGTCTTCAACATGATTACGATAAGAGAAACGATCACATATGATTACACCAAGATCTTTGGCAACTCTACCAACTACTAGAGGTTGACTGTTCATGTAATAGACGCTGCGAGAATTGGATGATCCGAGATGAAGTACATTACACTTAGATATGGATAGGGACAAATTCCACTCTAGGCACCAATCGGTTATACGATTCAAAGCTAGTTGGATATAATTACAAGAGGTAGCGCGTCCCATTATCTTTATATCATCGGCGAATAAGCAAAATTTGATAGAATCGGGGATAGCTTCTCTAACAGAGTCGATGTACAACAAGAATAACAACGGGCCTAAAGATGATCCTTGAGGTATACCTGATATTACGGGAATTGGGTCAGATAGACTATTATCGATCATAACTGTTTGTGAGCGGCCAACAAGATAATCAGTTAACCATTTAACGATTGGAGAAGAGATACCAAAAGATGCTATCCTATTTAGAAGTAATCTATGATCAACAGAATCAAATGCTTTACTGATATCAAGGAATATTATATCGATAGGGATGCTTTGGGATAACGAGTCAACAATGAACGAATGAGATTCAACTAAAGAGGTCACAGTAGACCTCCTAGCTCTAAAACCAGCCTGGTAGGGCGATAAAAGGTTCTCTTTTTCTAAATAGCAAGATACTTCCTTAACAATAATTTTCTCCATAACTTTTGATAAGGAACAGCATAGAGAAATAGGTCTGTAATTGGTAACTAGATTCCGGGAATTGCTCTTGTGTACTGGTTTTACTATAGATCTCTTCCATAGTAGGGGAACAGAGCCAGTAAGAAGGCTATTATTGAATAGGATACATAATGGTTTAATCAGGGCAAAGCGACATTTTTTCAATACAATATTAGGAATAGAATCAGGGGACGTGTTACACTTAGATTCAAGAGAAGATAATGCTCGTATTACCATATCTTCGGTTATATAATCAAAATTGAACGGCTCAGTAACGATTGGTAATTTAATTTCAGGTAATGGACATTGAAGAGGTACAGAAAATACGGACGAGAAATAGCGAGAGAACTCATCAGCTTTCTCTGATGGGGAAAATTTTTCATTTAAATCACTATCGATCAAAGCGGGAATAGCATTATTGGCTGTACTCAAACGGCTCCTACAAGCCGCGAAAAATGATTTCTGATTACCTCGTAATATCAGTTGAGATTCTCTTTTAATTTCGAATTCTTTGAGCTTTTGATCAAACTCGGAAGTTTTTCTAATACAGTAATCCGAATACGGGGCATTTCGAGAAATTCGTTGTAATTTAACGAACATCTTACGTAGATTTGAAGGATAGCGGGATAAATCGTCTCTAGGATCTACAGTTGGGACAAACTTATCAATTAGAGAGTTAATGAAAGAGACAAGATAATTATTAGCTGATTCGACATCTAACAAGCCAAATATTTGAGTCCAATCTTGCATAGCTATTTCATACTCAATAGCAGGCCAATTTGCTTTAGAAAACAGCTTAATAGAATGGGAAGATTTTGAAATAGTTGCAGATAATGATAAACTAAATGAAACTCCGTGATGGTCACTAGCATTGAATCGACCGATTACATTACAGTCAGACACAATATTCACATTGGAAAATACTAAATCGAGAATATTATCATTCCTAGTTGGAGAACATACATATTGGGTGAAGAAATTATCATTCATATATTCAAGAAACATTTCATGTTGACCGTTTCTGTTGGATATTTGCTTACACCAGTCGATATACGGAAAATTGAAGTCACCAGTAATCATTACAGGGATCTTATCAGAAGCATTTGGATTATTCAGCTCACATTCAAAGTAGTTCAATAACTTTTCTAAAGAAGCAGTGGGAGAACAAGGAGATCGATAGACACAAATACATCTTAACTTTCCTGATCTAGATGAACTTTGAAGAACATTAACAGAAACGCATTCAATACCATCTTCTGAAAAAGTAGAAACAAAGGAACAGGGAACTCGAGGCGAAATCAAAAATGCTGTTCCACCACCTTTAGAGGCACTGTTTCTATCACAACGGAACAACTGATAATTAGACATACCGGTTATTAACGAGTCACTTTCTTGGTCACTCAACCAAGTCTCACTTATAGCTATCATATCATAAATATTTGAAGCGAGCAAGTAAGAAAGGTTGTACAACTTATTTCGAATTGAACGAGCATTTATTGAAAAGCACTTGATATTGGTGAGGTCATGACTAATGATAGGGACACCGCCACTGACCTATCTTCTCTGCGTCACGTTGTTCCTCTCTGGAGCTCGAGGAGTCGCCATCGGAGTCACCATCTGCGGATCCGTGATCCTCGGAGTCGCCGTTTCTTGTTGCCAAGTCGTCTGGGAGTAGTGCCGAATAGGAATCAAGGAAGTTCCGATGACCTTCCACTTTTGTCCTCCGGGGATGCCGTTCCGCTCTCGCGCCACTTTCTTCACTTCTCGTTCCAATTCAAGTCCGTCGCGAGTCAAGTCTTCTCTTATGTAGCAATGTGGATGCGGAGAAAGGCAAGACGGGCGACGACTTCGAATTTTCCTCAGTAGTTCAGTTCTTAATGTTGGTGACTGGAGGAAGATTTTGAGAACTCGACGCTTCTTCACGGGGTCGCCGAATCGTTTGAACCTTGCACTTGCAAGTTCTGGACAGCCGAGGTCGAGGGAAAGGGCCTTGAGAAAGGATTGGTCCGAACTGTCCGTGGCTTCGTCACTGGGCTGCTCAGGAAGTCCAACACAAACTAGGTTATGTGCTTTCTCTTCGATGAGGTTCTTGTCGACAGTGATTGCACGCACGGCAGCTTGGTAGGCGAGCATATGAGGTGGGATGGAGAGAAGGGAAGGGATTGTGGGGGTCTGGGGCTGAGGATTCGAGAAGGGGGGAGAAGTATGAAGAGTTGAAAGACGAGAGACGAGGTCTTCGACGATTTTCTCCAGTCTTGAGATTTTGTTCATCATATCTTCAAATTTCTTCTCATATTCTGGGCAACGCGTGCACTGGGGAGGGGAAAGGGGGGTGCGCTTGCCAGGCATTTTCGGAAGCAACCGCTCTATACCGAGCCAACTAGGAAGAATGAGCCAAAGTTAGAACAGCTCGTCAGCGAACAACTAAAAGAGTCAGTATAAGGATCTAATTTGTTCTCAAAAAAGGCCAATCGAGATTCTTCTCAGAAGTTATTAACACCACCTGTTAACCGATTTAAAAACATTTCTGAAATAGTTAATGCTGAAAAGCAAAATTTTTTTTAACACAAACTGGTTTTCTATGTTATCAAGGTAAAAAAAGAAGCTGAATGCCTTTTTTTCTTGAAAAGGAGAAACACAGGGCCATGAACGTGATGGTTGTTATACTTGTCTCATAAGATTTCGCAAAAGAACTGTTCAAGTCGTTTTCACGTTCCTTTGTTTTGCCAATTACAATAAAAACATTCCGCTTACTGCGATTAGAAAGCGAATCTAGAAAGAAGGTGAGGTCAATAGAAGGATTGATCATATATGTAATCATCTCCTCTGATTCCCTCCAGATGTATGATTGTCAGATGTATGATCAGAGGAGATGTATGATTTTATGTATAACTGTTACGTGCAGGGCTTCGATGCAAAACCAAAAGGCGGCCTTGATGTGGCATGTGTTGTTGGTTATTTAGAAGGAGGGGTGCGAAAAGAGAGTTCACATGAAGAAGAAAAGGAGAGAATATACGGAAAGGGGGATGATTAGAGAGAAAGACACAATGATGGATAGATATTCGGTTTGTTGTTCTCAGAGGAAGCGAGGTTGTGTTATCGAAGGGGGGACGGATAGCGAGGAAAGGAAAAAAAGAGAGGAAGAGGAAAAGTCAGGAAGACAAGTAGAGAAAAGAGAATGATAAAAAAGAGAGGCCATGCACATCACAACACATTGAAAAACGAAGCGAAGAAGATAAAAATAGAAGCATAGTTAAGCGTGTATTCCCACAAAACGCGCGCTATTTCGGCTGCTCTATCAAACTTCGTTTTTCAGAACGAAAAAAAACGAAAATTTTCCACGATTTGTTATGAGAAATAAGCAACTTTTCTGAGTGTTTTTATGATCTAGCCTTCCAGAAGAAACGAATCTCATGCAAAAACAGCTTTTAAAAGGGCTTTCCTACCTATATTGATCTTCATGGACTGTGTTTAGCAGTCGCTACGACGGTCTTCCTTTGACCAAGCGAATCCGCCTTCTTTGTTTGTCTTCGTACATTACATTGTGTGACCTTTAGCCGGCTAACGACCTTGCAAGTTTTATGCTAATATCTCTCCGTTTTATGGTTCAATGCATCTTTCGATGGAAGCATCGAGTCTCGGGTTCTTTTCTCAAATGCTCTTAATCTAAAAAGATCTCTAAACATTCAGATTTTGTCGACAATTTACGACTCCTGACATTATTCATCCGAGCAGAGCATAATAATTAGTTGATAGAAATTGATTGCGGTTATTGATTGCTCTTAAAAGCACAAAGGTTAGCTCACTAAAATACAATTGTAGTCGAGCTTCTAGACCGAGAATTACTGCATATTCTAAAAAGGCAAGGCACTTTTAGTTTTGGACTTTCGACAAAAACGGAAAAAAATTGCCTGGTGGTGGAGTAATTTCGTTTGTAATTATGCTTTGTGTTAGGAATAGGCGATGTGAGAGAAGTATTCGGTTGTCACTTACTCTCTTCAACAAAACACTAGTCATGCCAAGTTCGACTCACAGAGAAACTAACCAAGATTAGTGGCAAAGTCACGTTCCAAGGAAAGTTTTCGATCTCTTGGTATACACACTACCATTGTACCTCTCTTCTCTACCACATCCCGGCGGTTCCTTCTTTCCCCTCTCCATAACTTTCTTCCTCCTTCCATATGTATTTCCTATTTCTCTAAGTCTCGTATCCCTACATGAACATATCACATTGGAAGGAAAATAAGCATACAAGAAGACGCTGAACAAGACGAAGGCAGCAGGCGTTCAATTCGAAAAGAGAAAACAGACAGAGAGACAAGGAAATGGGAAATTGGACAGTTAGAGAGAGAGAAAACAGAGATAAGGAGAAACAGAGAAATAGGAAAGAGAGGAATGAGAGAGAAAGAGATAGAGAACAAGGAAGATAGAGAGAAGCAGACGATGGTCAGCGCAGTGGAGCTGCGCATTCAAGCTTAACAAACTGGCTCTTTGCATTTTCTTTCCTCACTGTTTATCTTTCTCTCTTTGCATACGTACATGGACAGCTTTCTGTAATTCTTCCCTTTCTCTTTGGTTCTCTTTTCTTTTATTTTTATTTATCATCCACTCTCTTTCTCTATCATTGCTCTTTGAATCTCTTTCTTAACGCATTTTCTACCTTCCTCCTATTTTCTAAAGTATCTCTTGATTCTTTTTTCTAATTATTTTCCATATGCTCAGGGCTATTTTCATTTTTGCTCCTATCTTTCATTTTATCGTTACCTACTTTTATGAAATGTGGGAAGAAGAATGAGATCAGAGCCTGCTCATTTGAATAAGAGAGTCTCTGAACTGTCATGGTAAAAAAATCTAAGAAAAGAGAAAATTCTGGAAGCAAGAGAAAGAGAAACGAGAGAAATTTTGGATGAAAATTTGAGCTCAATTAACTCGTACTATGTAGGAGCCCAGATTATCTATCGAAAAAATACGAACTGAAAAAGACAAAGAATATCGCTTTCTAGAAGATGATGAAAATGTTCATTGTTATTCAAACCACTCCTATGTATATCATGAATATTTAGCAAGAGTACATCTCTTCATTTATAGTTGACCATATAAAGTCGACATCAGCAAGGAGTATAACAAGTGGTATGTTCAATTGTAGTTGACCATAAAGTCGACATCAGCAAGGAGTATAACAAGTGGTATGTTCAATTGATGCTAATCATTCTCATCACATTAAATGATCATATGTTCTAAGTCGAAATTAATAAAGAAGAAAAGGGCGATGGCGGAAAAATAAATGAGGTAACCCTGCTAGATATTAACCTTTCCACGTTAATATTGTTTTTATTGGCTTTTCTCGTGCCCTCTCTCAAATCGGTTTCATTCGTCTTTGACACCCATTCTCTCCCTCTGTCTCTCCCCTTTCCCTCTCTCCATTGAATTCTTTTTAACTCGAACATGTTATCCACAAGGTAATTCGAATCGAATACATCAACCGATAAGTGATGGTGGAGTCAAATGAGGCGGTACGCGTCCACCAAACACACCACAGAGCTGTTGTGGCACTCATGTATGGTTTCGGTGGTTAGATAAAGTAACATAGGAATGAAAGGGGCGTGAATTAGGTTTGAGAGAAAGAGAATGAGACAGAGACAAAGAAAAAAAAGAGAAGAAAGAAAAAGAGAGTGGGAGAGAAAAAGCGTGATCAGTAAATAGGAAAAGAAGAAGAAAAATAAGAAGACAGAGACATGAAAAATGAGGAGTGAAGAAGCCGTATAAAGGGTTTATTAGGTATATATAGAGCCGTAGGAAAGCCAAAGATTATTTCTGTTGAAAACCTCCGAATGGTGATGAATATGAGAAAAATATGTATGATAGAGGAAAAAAGAAGAAAAGGAAAAGAGAGAAGAGGGCGAAAGAGATAGAGATGAATAGAGAACGAGAGAGGGAGATAAAAAGGGAAACAGAAAGAGAAAGAGAGGACATGGAAGTGCCTACTTAGGCTCTCTCTCAACCGCTCACTAACATCTATTTATTCCTCAATGGCACTGTGGCAAACATGATTCAAAATGTATTTTTAAGATTGCCAGGTTGCCATGACTTTCTCTCTATATCTCTCTCTGTCTTTATATCTTCTTTCTCCCCGCTCATTCGCTGTCTCTCACTGTTTCTGTCTCTCTTTTCGTCTTATTTCTGTCTCTCTAACTCCTCTCTACTTTTTTTGTTCTCTCTTTCTCTCTACCAGTCTCTTTCTACCCAATTCGTTTTTTCCTATAATGTTTTCTTTCCTTCCCTCTCTTTCCCTATCTTTTCTCCCCTTCAGTTCTTTTCTCTGCCCTATCAGTTTCAGTCAGCCTGCTAGATACCGCTTTCTGTGTCCAGCTCTATCAGCCAGGTCCTCTGTAATTTGAAAAGTGCCCGTTCTCTAATTTCCAATTCTCAACCAAATTCTCGCTTCATTTTCTATTCATCAGAATTCCTATCTCAATTTCTCAATACAACATCAAGAATTCTCTTCGAAAAGGCTATGCCCGAAGCTTTCAAGCTTATAAAGCGAGTTGTACCAAAACGCTGTTTCAGCCAGTGAGAGAAAGGCAAATCGAAAATAATGAACAAACTATTCACATGGAACGAGAGAGAGAGAGAGAGAGAGAGAGAGAGAGAGAAAAAGACAAAGAGAGAGAGATTAGAGAAGAGAGAAAGAGAAAGTGAGAGATACAACAATATGAACACAGTTGAACAACAAATGGTGCGAAAATTGATTGCTTCCTAAAACGTAATTTTTACCGGCAATAAACATTTTGTCATTTTTTCCTTTGTAATTTCATGAATGATATATTTTTCCAATAGTTTTTTCTCACGTAACATCGAACCAATTTCTCTCAAAACCTTAAGCGCAGAGTTTGAAGATCAATTCTAGTATGTTTGAACCGAGAAAATCGTACTTAGAAAATGGTTAGCAAATAGAGATTAGCAGAACCAGAAGATGCAAAAATCGATTATGTGTATTTGGTGGCATTGGAAGGTCTTTCTCCTCATTTTTCCTACGCTGCCTTGATGAAAACATCCTTCGGCTGTAACGAGACCTTCTAAGCCGTTGAAACAAACAAATGAGCATAATCTTCCCCGGATTGTGAATTTTCAATCTAGCAGAAGGCATTTTCTGAATCAGTTACACTAAGATGATCATCGAAACGTATCAGATTTTTTACGATTAGTTAATCACTCTTGTTTGTTGCTAAGTTTTACTATATTTTCCAACTATTTATTAATTTGTAATTTTTATACAACAACTACTTTTTCAAGCGTGAAGTTTCTACAACAGGAGTAAGCGGGTGAAATAGAGAAGATGAGAAAATTACATTGAACATGCAAAATTTAGGCCTCAAACCAGACTTTCACCGCAATTACAATATGTGGCAAAAGAAATTGGCTGAACGAACGGAGGCAGCGGGAGTGGATCACTCGCCTCGGACGTATTCTCCATGAACTTTCTCATCTTTTTGGTCTCTCTCTCTCTCTCACAGACACTCTCTCACTTTCTTTTCCATCTCTCTCGCATTATCGTCCTTTCTCTCCCTTTTTCAGTCTCTGTTGCTTTCTCTCACTTTCTCTTAACCTTTCTCTCATAGTCTCTTTCCTGTATTTTCTAGCTCACTTTCTCTAGCAACTTGCTCTTGTCTTCGCGCCTCATAACCAGACTGTAAGCAACACGGTAGCTCCGATCAAGTGTACTGAAACACCTAGCAGCATCTATGAGTCGGTTAGATGAGAAAAAAGAAAAATGAGAAAAAAGATAGACAGTTATGTAAAAATAGACGAACGATATTTAAAAGGAGAACATAGAGATTAACTATAATACATTGGCGGTCGTCTATGTACTTACTAATTTAATTGATGAAACTTTTTCTACTAACAGAAACAAAAGCTTGAAAGTACCAAAACTACCTGCGACTTATACACAGAAAAATATTCAGTAACTCTCAAGATATAGAACACTTTATCTTGAAGCTGTTCAATCCAAATGAATCCAATTCAGGGATGTGTGAAATAAGATTTTCGAAAAATTCTCGAGTCTTTTTTTTTGTTGAGAAAAAAACTCGAAAAATTCTTTTTTTTAAAAACAAAATAAAAACGATATTTCTTTGAAACTTTCTAAACTGTTATTCTAGTGCAAAAGCTCTCGGGTGATGTCACACTTTTTGTCGGTGAGCCTCTGGTTTATCTTTTACAAGTCTTTGTTTTCTTAAAATCATAAGGAGGACCTTTATGTCTAAAATTTGGAAGATCTTCAATGATAAGTCTATTATTGAAAAATCACGCATTTTCAAGCGCACCTCCCCCACTCGTACAAATATTAATGGTATTGCAATTGAATGTACTTCTTCCACTCCTAGATTCAATTGTTTCGGTTTACGGGTTTCAAGAATGTTTTACGGAATCTCGAGTGAAATATTAAATTCAGGAACAGTAGAGCAGTTCAAAAGTCGTCTCGGTAACGAGAATGTGGTCAGTGAATGGGCAAATAATCAGTAGCATTTAGAAATTTTCCTTACCTGTAGCCATACTTTGTATGTATTTATAATTTTGTATGTATGTATGTATGGTGTGTCTCACCATAATCTTGCATTGTAGGATGTCGATGGAATAATATAGGAGAGGTGTTTCGCTTACTTGAGTGCTGATGATCTTATATGTATTCCTATTCAATGTTCGTGCTCGAGTTTTGGTTGTAATATGTGTTGATTTTGCATCGTATGATGTAGATAAAATAAATTAATAAATAAATTTTTTTTGTTTTCTAGAAAACTTTTTCATTCTAAAATATAGGGTCATCACATGTTTTTTTAAGACTAACAAAGATATTAAAAACAATTATTAGATCACAGAGTTCAAAAAAGAGATACTCATTGATGCTGCCCTTTTTTTGATGAGGGTGAATATTTGAACAAATCCGAAAAAAACAACAAAACGTAATATTTTGAAACATGAAATAGTTTTTGTTTATTATTTTTACATTTCAAATCTCAAAATTTACTCTAAAAAATACTCACTACGGGATTAGTCTAACAATGCGTCTCCTTTGAATTGGGAAAAGGCTACTCACACTCGCACTCAATTACTCTTCACTAAAAGTCCAAATGCTCTTCGTAAAATTGATTGTTTCGAAAACGCGTGAGACAAGCATAGAAAAGAATGGAGCAAACGTAATAACTCTGAGTATTGTTATTAAATGGTATTCAAACCATCCTGTTTCATAGTTAACATTCCAATGTATTACTAGAAACGAATAAGAGCTCTATCAATAAGTTTTTTCGATATATCGAGAATTTTTTCGACTTTTTCAAAAAGTTTTTTTTAATATGTCGAAAAATTAGAGAAATTGAAAATTTTAAAAACGTGAAAACCATTTCTGGATTTGATCATGAAGCCTTAAAAAAGCCATATTCAAAAGATAATATCTGAATACGAGGAAAATTAGCGCTCACATCCTCTCTCGCTGTCTTTCTCTCTTTCTTTTTCTCTACCTGCGTTTTTTCGGCTCTAATTTACTTTAGGCGTCCATAGAGATTCTAGCCGTCCAAAGAAATTTTAACCGTCCAAAGAAATTTTTAACAAAGTAACAAAGTGAAGTAGAAAAGTAGATTAGAGCCGTTTTCTCTTCTCTATAGCATGATAACCTTCATGCAATCTAGCTGTGTCAATCCTCTCGAAGCCACTCAAGCCAGTTCATAGATGAAGAGAGCGAATGGGCACCTCAAAATTCAAGTTTGCAAGAGAAAGATGGGATGAATGTAATGGAGAAGAGAATAGGTAACAGAAAAGAAAATAAAAGTTTGGCGGTACACAAAAAAAGACATCAATAACATTGAGAAGGTGATTTGAAAAGGAGTGAGAGAGGCGGCAAAGAATAGAACCATCAAGAAAAGAAGGGGTTGCCAAGGTTACGATGGAATTCTCTTAGAACACCAGCATTCGAGGCAAAAGGGGCAGAGAAGAAGTTCATGCTCAAACATTCCTCTAATTTGGATGTTGATAAATGCTATAGATTCTCACAAAGATGTTTGAGAAAAGAAAAGAATGAAAGGAAGACAGCAAAGAAGTGAGAAAACAATATAACTAGAATTACTAATATGTATTTCGGAGTCGGCAAGAAGCAAAAACAAGTAGGAAGGCGGAGACAAGTTCAGTACAGCGGATGTAGAAAAGATTTCGGCATGCAGTTCTGCATAGCGAATGGGGGCAACTCAGAAAGTGGACAGAGCTGCCAACTCTACTTTCTGTGTCATATGCGCACATTCAAGATGCATTCTGTCACGCATCTTCCAGCATTGTCTCAAATTCATCAGCACACAGCCCGGTCTCCTGATAAGAAGACGTAATAGTTGAAGAAAAAGCCAAATTCTAGGTTATTTTGAACGGAAAATCGGATTTTAAAAAATGCGTAAAAGGAGTAACAGAAGTGTAAAATTACACCGAGGGCACCGCATCT
Organism: Allodiplogaster pararmata; assembly: GCA_964056735.1. Taxonomy (NCBI): domain Eukaryota; kingdom Metazoa; phylum Nematoda; class Chromadorea; order Rhabditida; family Diplogasteridae; genus Allodiplogaster; species Allodiplogaster pararmata. Next base: position 43,590,922 of record OZ057403.1, read on the forward strand.
CTCAAGGAGCAAGAAAAGTACAAAGAAAATAACTGCTTGAAATACGAAAAGAGGCAGAAATATAAATAAACTTTCCACATTTGAGACACTAATTTTAGCGAATTTTTATTTCATATTTGCGACTTTGCTAATGATTCTTCGATGGGAATAGAAAAGTTCTCCGGCCCTACTCTAGTTTGAATATTTCCGACTTTAATTTTTCATATACTTTGCTGCTTCGTCTTATTTTTTTCTTCTTCACTCTCTCAAAAGTTTTTCTTACACGCAATCACTTTTTTCTCTTTTTCTTTTTCAATTCTCTGTAAGTTTTCTTTTCAAAAAGCTATTCTTCATGCACTCTTGCGCTGAATGGAACGTCATCTGAATACCAGTTTTATCCCTCAACACGCTGAATGGAACGTCATCTGAATACCAGTTCTATCCCTCAACACGCTGAATGGAACGTCATCTGAATACCAGTTTTATCCCTCAACACGCTGAATGGAACGTCATCTGAATACCAGTTCTATCCCTCAACACGCTGAATGGAACGTCATCTGAATACCAGTTCTATCCCTCAACACGCTGAATGGAACGTCATCTGAATACCAGTTCTATCCCTCAACACGCTGAATGGAACGTCATCTGAATACCAGTTTTATCCCTCAACACGCTGAATGGAACGTCATCTGAATACCAGTTCTATCCCTCAACACGCTGAATGGAACGTCATCTGAATACCAGTTCTATCCCTCAACACGCTGAATGGAACGTCATCTGAATACCAGTTCTATCCCTCAACACCGCTGAATGGAACGTCATCTGAATCACCAGTTCTATCCCTCAACAAAAGAAGGTCTCTTTCTTCCTCGCTGAATGGAACGTCATCTGAATACCAGTTTTATCCCTCAACAAAAGAAGGTCTCTTTCTTCCTCGCCTTCTTCTCCGTTCTTCCCTTTTATTTCCTCCTGCACGGAGCCACACCTATCGAATCCTTGCATCAGATTGCTTCAGAAACGAAAATACCGAACAGTAGGCGTGATTCACTAATACCAAACTCCCGCCAAGGGTCTTTGCAACAAATACGGCACTTTACGATGAATTATCGAGCTTAAAATCATTGGTGAAAAACCCTGTATTTCAGAGTTTCTTTTAATTCACCAGTATTTCAAATTTACTTTAACGTTTCCATGATTACTTTATATGTAAACCTTAGACGGACAATGTTGAGATTGAGTCTGAAAAGGAAAAAACTCGGACCACTGAAGCCTGGTTATCTGTTCTACTGACTCACTGCCAAGTGTTAGATTAGTGATAAACCTGCACTTTCTAGAAAATTAGAAAAAAACAGAAATGAGAAAGAGTGTTAAGGGGTATAAAGTTTAATACACGAGCGACAAAAAAAAGAAACAAATAAATGGAGGGAGAAAGAAATAGAGACAATAGAGAGAGACAAATGAAAAGGGATAGGAAAGGGAGCAAAAAGGAAGAGAGAGGGGAAAAGAGAAAGGAAAAAATGGCAGGATCAGAAAAAAAAAGTGAAAAAGCAAAGGAAAAACAACTTGGAAAAAGAAGAACGCAGAATTTGTGAAAACTGTGTAAGAAAAGACGTATACGAAGGTCGGTAATCAGTAAAACTTGCTGTATTAAAAAAAAACAATGTAACTTTTTTTTGCCGATTTCATTTTTGCTCTTCTCTTTCCCCCGGAACGGCTACGATGTAACGTCGATAAATAAACCCTGCCGTAATGTTTTCCTTCTTCGTCCTACTCGAATGGCCACTTTGTAACGACGCCCAACAAACCTTAGTTTTAAAAAAAGAATATCATCTTATATTGTCGCCTGAAGCCTCTGCAACCCTCACTCCTCATGAGATTTCATCTTCTCAAAAACCCTATTCTGCATACATTGTGTGATAAAACAATTCAATTCGATTTCCCGAGCGTAAAAGGACGCCTCCTTGTGTCTTCTTACCGAAGCGAGTGCTTCACTACACTATGGGACATGGATGCTGTGGTATGTACATGAAAGGCAAAAAGGCCTTGTTGTCTAAGTCACGTGGATAAGATATAAAAACTTTTAGTGAAAAATTCAGTGTTCCAATCTTAGTTAAGTTGCAAAAAACAGCCTTGTGCGAAGAAAATGAGAACCCATCCAATAACAAAGAAAACATTATTTTCTCAAAATTGAGAAGAACTTAATGAAAGAGAGTAGCATTGGATGCGAAAAAAGAAAATAGTGAGTCAATCAAGATAACGGCGAGTACAGAGGAAAAGAAGCACGGTCGAGAGTGCAGCAGATACTATTCGTATGTGCACCGCAGCTGGGCTGATAGAGTCCTGCTTATTGAACAGCTATCCGAACAAGTCATTTTACCTTCTCGTCTCTCTCTTTATTTTTATCTCTTACTGTCAAGTGAATCTCGCTAGTCAGCACTCTTTTCGCACTCGTACCTTTTTCCTTTCAAAAAATTCAGCTACTCGAGAGACGGTTTTCCGAGCTCTGTTCGTTGTACCCTTCCTCATTGTGTTTCGCAAACACGGGTGTGATGATTCAGTGGCGAGCGGAAGAAAAGAGTGAGTGGGAGAGAGAAGAAATAAAGTAGAAGATGGAGTGAGACAAGATTGCGAACCGGAGAGATCCTTTCGAAGTGAGGGTGACAAAAGCAAGGGTACAAATTGATGAATCTCACCGAAGAACAGTCTCCGGGCTGTGAGAAATGTCCTAATTGTATCTTTAGGAAATCAACCACAAACGGTCAGGAGAATTAGTTTTGTTTAAAAGAAAGAAGTCACCTGAGTTGAGGATAGAAAGGTCTAACCACACAGGAAAAAGATGGGAACAGTATATTAGAGGTGAGAGATAAATATCGGAGAAGCAAAAGAACCCGAGTTAAATAAACACGAGGAAGAATAGGGATGAGTGGAGCAGGAAATAATGTATTGAGGATCTGAATATATCTCGTGTTATCCTTCTAGTCTACCTGTAAAAATGCTCGTATTCTTCATAGCCCGAAGACACAATTTTAATGCCTTTTTTATTTTTCATTCGTTTTTGGCAGTCTTACAAAATGATGTCTGGAGTCGTAACTAGAGAAACCCTTTACCTAAGTATTTAAAAGAAAACGGTCTAAGGAATAGTCGTACGAAGATTATAGATCGGAGACGACTGATCTCTCTGTCCGAATCGAGGCAAATACTTTTTTGTTGAAAATCAAGTAGAATTAGAATTAAAAACTAGAATTTCTCACCCAAACGTTACCTATTCAGTTCCCAAGTAAAGTTTAACAGATTGAAACTTATATAATAATATAAAGTACAAACATTAAATTTAAAACATGTTGAAAGACGATTGAGATTTTCATAATCTTCTTTTTAACTGCATCAACTTTTCGGTTCTTTTTCACTTGGGGGGGCCGCGCTTCACTTGGGGGGGGGGGGGCTTTTACTTTTTTAAAGATTATGTTTACATTTAAAAACGCTTAGGCTAAGAAAAAAGTTTACGCGAACGAGGCCGTACGGCTTAGGCGAACGAGACCGCATAAGGAATTTCTCATATTGGTTCTTTTTTTTACTACACCAAATGAACGTACCGAAAAGAACCCCCCAACAGGGGTTATTTAGTCATGACAGATTTTCTGTCGGCGGGCCTCTGTGTTCCAAATCTTTAGGGGGGGCCCTTATGTGAAAAAAAAGGTAAGGGGACCCTTATGTGAGAAAAAAAAGAGAAAAAAATTTTTACCCCTAAGGGGGGACCCTTATGTGAAATTTTTTTTCCGTTTTTGGCGGGCCTCTGTTTTTCCAAATCGTAAGGGGGGACCCTTATGAGAAAAAAATTTTCGCCTTCGGCGGGCCTCTGTTTTTTTTCATGAGGGGACCCTTATGTGAAAAAAATTTCCCGCCTTTGGCGGGCGTCTGTCCCTTAATCTTTCACACTAAAAAAACCCTGCCCCCCAAGGGAAGCAAGCCCCCTCCCAAGTGAACTTGTGCCTACTTTTCTCTCGCATGCCTGTCGATTAATTAATCCATTAAACCTCCAGATAACAACATTATGTTTCGCCTGCACTCTCTCTGGTTAGTGTGTTCTCTCTCTTTTTCTCTCTGTCTAACTGGTCAGTGTTGTCTCTCGCTCTCTTTATCTCTCTGTCTAACTCACTACGCTTAAAGTTACATTTAACCAGCATAAAATGGTACTTGCCCAATGCATATGCATATGCATTGCGAATCGCAAACAAAAAAGTGAAAAACGGCCCTTATCGATTTTTTTTTGTCTAACTGGTCAGTGTTGTCTCTCGCTCTCTTCTCGTGCGCGCTCGCACGCACACGCACTTGCGCACGCGTGTTTTAAAATTATTTTCAAATCCGCCGCCTTTTTAGCTACTTTAAGGCGGGATCGTTTGAAGTAATAAAAATTGCGTGCAAACTTAATTCCTCCTTCCTCCATTGTGTGACGGGGTGTGCTCCTAGATCACGCTGCACAATTAGAAAAAAAAACATAGTCAAAAACTTTGAATCAATGTCACGAACTTGAATCAAGGAATGTTTTTCACAGATACACAAATACTTCATGTATGAAAAAAGGTAGCTTTTTTGAATGCTTTATCCCTATTTCGAACGAGTTTTGGTGAAGTGAACTGACTGAATAATATAACTTTTACTTTACAGTATAACTTAGATACTGTAATAAGATTCCATTCATATTCAACGTATACATCAAACCATCAACAGTTATAAGAGAAATGTCTGCACAAAACAGCACCATAAAAACTTTGTATAAGTCTGCCGCAACATTAATCTCTTAAAAAAGTTAAGCGATCGTGCGATGTATCTGTAAAGATGACATCATTGCTCGATGAATGAGATCATCGAGTCAGTGTTATTATAACTGAAATATTTCACGATGAGATCATGGCTCTCGCACCTTCTTGGCCCAAAAATGTTGGATCAGTGAGGTACGAGATGATCTTGCGAGAGCACGCGAAATAATATCTCAAAGTACGAGAAGATGAGATTTCAAATGCCGTCTTTCTCTCCAAATGAGTCTTAAAATACTAACTAATCGCAATCTATTTTGTTTCCGTACTTAAAAAAGCATTTAACGTTTTTGGTTGAACATGAAGTATCGAGTCCGTGGAATAAGAAAAGGGCAGAGCGCAGACATTGACTCTGTCACTGGGTATGCCCGTAAGAAAAATTTAATGAAACTTGACTGGTTTGTAATTTTGCTCTACTAACTAGATTGAAATTGAATTACGCGCGTAAGTTCTAAGAATGGAATTTCGTGCAGGACCTTTTATTTCCAAAAAAAAGTTAGTCAAGGTGACATCATCTTTCAAAATTTTCGCCTAATTTGAATGGTATGAGGTCATCGCGTGATGATCTCATCGTTTAGAGATTAATCTCGCGGCTGAATGTGGCGGATATTAGGCTTATGAATCTTGAACATATCAAGATAACAGTGAGACATGTTCATAAACACACACGTTTTTTTGAAACACCCATCAACCAAATTTTCAGGGTCGTCGATTCTTTACGTTAAAAAACGAAGGTTTCCGAATCTTCTCTTGATCTCCGCTCTTATCAGAACGCTCTTTTATCCCTTCATACCATGAATTTGATCTATAAACAGTGGACTAACGTCATAAAATACCACTAATGTCGGAAATGAGATATGTGAAAGAGAATATGGTGTCGAATAAGCTGAAACTCGTGAAAAAAGATAGATGAATGCATTCTACTACATGGATATGAATGCATTCTACTACATGGATATGAATGCATTCTACTACATGGATATGAATGCATTCTACTACATGGATATGAATGCATTCTACTACATGGATATGACCTATGCGGGTTTTACAACACAAAACTCAGCTTTTTCGACAATCTTATAGATAGGACGTATAACATTTCAATCTAAAAACTTTAAAAGAATTTCGATATCAGCAGCACCAAATTTATTAAGTTTGGTCTTCGGTATCTACAAAAACACGGAATATTAAATACTCTTCTCCACCTATTTTTTGAATATTCCAGTGTTCCAACAATGCGAAATGCTTTTTAAAAAAACTTTAAAGAAAAGCTCACGGCAAATTTGGAGTTTCTTCTATCAAATAAAAGCACTACTTTCTTCACTTTTCAAAAACGTATTTTCGTATACAACTTACTCATACCCGGTCAATACAACTAGCAAGATGAGAGCCAAGCTAACTACCTAAGAATTACGACACAATCGAAAAGCGATTCGAATGAATGAATCTTTGAAGAAAACAAACTCAGCCAACAGCAACAAAAACCGCTTTTATGAAATACTAAGATTGAGTCTTCTTGATGAGACCTACAAACAGTATGTCATCATTCAAAACAACATCTTCTAGATGATCACAGCCATCTGTGGCAAGTCGAAAGTGCATGAGATTCATTTGTTTCTAATAATAACCATATTGTGTATACACATGTGTCTTCCCCTCCTGAATGAACCCTTCAAACGATGAGTCTTTGCGCGTCTTCGCCTGCATCAGTGAACTTCCTGAGTGAGTTGGATGATCCCATGAGAGAGTTGATCCCTGACGAGAACTTGGAGGAGATTAATGAGAGCTTCGAGAGGCCATGACGAGGTCCCATTCCTCCGTCCAGGCCGATTTGAACGTCCACCTCAAACGGTAGACATCTTATCTCATTGTAGCCGTACTCAATCATGCTTCAATAAGGCGCAAGCTCATAAATCAGATGTTTGGCCTCGAAAACTGCGTTTTTCTTTTTTCAAATCTCCTTTCTCATGATCTACACTCTAAGTTCTTTTCTCCGCTATCAAAAACCTAAGAATCAGATAAAACGTTTTTTTAAAAAAAAACTTTTCTTCGTGTCCTTTAACACCGATAATGAAGCGTTAGCATGAATGAACATTTTTTCTTACCCACATACATCTCCTTCTCTTTCAAGATCTCGTAGCAGCCTTTTCATAGATTTAATCGCAGAATGTTTCCAACATCATGCTTAGGCACTCGCACCAATTTAGACTATTCCCTTCAAATCACTCAGTTTTTGTTTTAAAAAATTCGGCGCGATGATGATGATACTTTTATGTTAAGATGATACACATCATCAAAATCTTAGTAGGAATCGAATACTACATACACAAAACTAGGTAAATACAGAATAAAGTTACAGACCTTAAGAGAGAGAGAGAGAGAGAGAGAGAGAGAGAGAGAGAGAGAGAGAGAGAGAGAGAGAGAGGCAGAGGAAGAGTGGAGATTAGTGAGTAAGGGAATAAAGAAGAGAGAAAGTGAGAGAGTATTTGATGATGACAAAGGGGAAACGAGATCTGTACTGACTAAAAACCTTGAAAACAGTGAACAATTAGGAATGCCGTCCTCCACATCTCTACCTTCAAATTACCTCCTCCTCCTCCTCCCTTCTCAATCTTTCCCTCTCTGACCATCTCATTCCCCTTTGACTGATTCATCTATTCATCTTCCTCTCCCATCTCGAAATGAGGGAATGGAAGTTCTAACTCCCGCAGAGCATCCTTTACCCACCCTCTCCCAACTTGAAAGGATGCTCTGAATGGGCGAACTCTTACCCTTCCTCTTCTTCAATCTATCGCTCTGCTATCTTCTTCTCTCCCTCTTTCGTTATTTTATAGTATAAACGACCAGTTTGTTTGAACTGTTTGAACAAAAAAAAGGGGAATCTTACATTTCCGGTTGATTAGATGTAAAAACCGAATGCAGAACAGAAGGAGCAGTTTGTTGACAACGAATTATCACAGAAAAGGAAACGAACTATGAATAGCAAGTCTCTTGCACTTATCAAAAAACTAAATTGAAAAAAAAGAAGACCACTCATTAAAGTAGAGGGCCTATAATAACAAAAATCGAGTCAGAATCGAAGGCAGAGAACATAGAGAGAGAGAGAGTATGGACAATATAAAAAATATTAATACTGGGAAACCTCGCTTTATTATCGTGGTTTTAGGCCCCGGTTAGACTAATCAGCACTGAAAAAACTTTTTGTTTTGAAAACGCAAATGACTCATGAAAGTTTAATTTTCTCTGGAAAATACTCGCTTGGAACGTACCTTCCTATTAGTTCTAGAACAACAAATTTGAAAGCGACAATAAAAACAATTCTTTCAATAAAGAAAATGATAAAGGAGCTTTTTGAAGAGGCAACATTGTAACTCTAGAATGCCACTGATTTTTACACTCCTATCACTCGTAAATTTCAAGTTGTGGAGAAGAGCGCATCTAGTAGACCCAGTAAAACGTCATTTCTCACTGTATACCTTGAAGGCGCTCTTCTTCAACTCCGCTGCATGCTTCCTGAACTCAGGGCAGTCCAGAGACGCATAAGTCGGTTTCCTTAAATTAGATAAGTTATGAACCTTTTGGACAAATCGTTTCCTACTGTCCTCCCCTCACCTGAAAAGACGCGGATCTGAACTGTCTACCGTGTGAATGGAGATGCACATTTATGAATTACTCAACGAGTGTGAAAAGAAAAAAAAAAGCTTCTGCATCATCTTCTTTGCAGTTACATTTTACTTTTACCTTTTTGCTGATGAATACCTTTCTCATGTTTATTCATCTTATTATATTAACTATAACTCGTTTACTTGAGTTTTTATTACGCATAGTCTTTCAAAACATCACGTTAAAATGGTAAAAACGGAAGTGAATGACAAAGAAATTGAGAGGCAGAAGCAAGAAGAGAACTGTAGAGGTCATTGGCGGTTTCCAATGGGAGTTACTAGACGGTTTCTAATGGGGGAAGTTCGGGAAGAGAAGTTCGAAGGGAAAAGTGAAGAGTCATTCATTACATAGCAACCGCTCAGGAGGACGAGAAAAGGGAAGAACTTCTGCGTCAACTAACCTATAATTTTTAACATATCAATTATATTAACATTTATCAACCTATATTTTAAGAAAAAGACTTTTCTGAACTCAACACCCTTCCCTGAGGATACTGTGAGCTGCAAGAGCTAACCGAAAAGACCGTAGCCTGAGTGATGACGTCACCACTGAAACAGACGAGAGCGCCATGGCTGCCGCGGCCATCCACGGCTGTAGAGAGAAGCCGAGTGGTCGGAAAACACCTAAGAATAAACTTCCATTGAAGGAAAAACATGAAAACCGGAGCGTTTAACCACAATGCGGGTAGAATATACATATACATATAAGACGATGCTGGGAATAATTTTCGCCAAAATGCTCAAAATGTTGTTCCTCAGCCAAAAACTTTATTTTGCAAAGATTTCGAGTATGCGAACTTGGAAGAAGGAAATTACGATGTTAGTCTTTTTTTAGCTGCCAAAATGGGGACGAAGAATCGGCCACTATTTCGCAGTGCCAAATGATGAATGACTCTGTGACCAAATTGTGTTCCTGCCAAATCACGGACAATTATGTTTTTCCTTTGTGACATGTTTTGGCACTGCCAAACTCGGCTCTTTTTCTGAACACTTTTTGTTCGTTGAACACAGCTCTGCAACGACCACATATTAACCACTTCTAGCGACGTACCCCAACCGAGTTTAGTAAACTCGGTTGAGGTACGTCGCTAGAAATGGTTAATATGTGGTCGTTGTAGCTGTTGGTATTGCATCTCAGCCTTTTGGATGAGATCAAAGTCTAGTATTGGCACTCCACAAAGAGTTGCTGAGAGCGATCCTCCATCATCCCAGAAATGAGGCTAAGGGGTTGCAGGGGCTGCAAAAAAAGCCCGATTGTGGCAGTGACAAAACAAGGACAAAAAACCCGATTATGGCAGTGACAAAACAAGGACAAAAAACCCGATTATGGCAGTGACAAAACAAGGACAAAAAAAAAACCAGATTTTGGCAGTGACAAAACAAGGACAAACAAAAACCCGATTTTGGCAGTGACAAAACAAGGACAAAGTAGAAAGCTTGTTTTTTGAAGGTTTTTCTTGGCAGGCCCGTCAAAACGCATGTTAATTGCTGCCATTTATCATGGCGCTTTTTTACGTTTCTTGCCATGAAAAAGCTTGGTTTTTCAAGGGAAATCTGCCCGAGGAACAACATTTTGGCGAAAATTATTCCCAGCATCGTCTTATATGCACAAATTCATGCGTTTAAAAAAAGGTCTATGTTTCTATCGCTTTCTGTTTTCTTTCTCATTGCCCATTTCGGGTGCATCTAAGACCACTGTTCCCTAACCAATCTACTTTTTGTAGAACACATTTGCAGAAAAGTGAGTGATATCCAACCTGCGGCGATAGGAATCCCGATGGCATTGTAGATGATGGCAAAGAGGAAGTTGAATCGGATTCGCTTCGTCGTTGCCTTGGACAATTCCATCGCCGCCACCACGTCGATGAGGTCACTCTTCAACTAGTAATCATGAAAGCTTCACATGAACAATCTAAACAATCTTGAATTTCCTTAGAATATTCAGGTTTAGAAAATTGTAACAATCACTCACCCTAACTAGGACGATCCTGGCACTCTCGATAGCGACTTCGCTTCCAGCCGCAATCGCAATGCCAATGTCAGCCTCGGCCAGCGCGGGTGAGTCATTCACTCCGTCACCCACCATAGCGACCCGCTCACCCGAATCCATCAACTGCTTCACCTTGGCGCGCTTCTGGTTTGGAAGAACTTGCGCGAAAACAGTGCGAATCCCAACCTTAACAAATGCGTAGATTATAACTTTAGTGAGCACGAAAATTCGATCAAAAAATACCACATGTTGATTAATTCACTTTTCTGAATAAAAGAAATTTAGTGCTCATTCAAAGTACTCCTTTGCTCAAAACCAGCACGAATTTTTCTGTAAACGGTTACTGTAGATGAGTTATGGGTACTGTAGAAACCGACCTGCTTGGCAGTAGCTTCTGCCGTTTTAGCATTGTCACCCGTGAGAAGGACGACTTTGATGGCCCGCTTTTCGAGCGCCCAGACAGCCAATGCGGCTTCTCGTTTCACTCGGTCCGCTATGCTGATTATCGCGACTACTTCCGCTGCAAGCATCCATCTTCCATGAAGTCCAATTCACTTCGCAAAATCCTTTAAAATCCGTGAAATGCATCAACCTTTCCTCTCTTTGCGAATAAAGGAGAGTACGTATGAATAATTTTATGAAACAATGGACTCTCCAATGGAACTCATCAATCGTGCTCAAATTAAAATCTAAATTTTGTAGTCTTGTGTCAATGAACCTTCATGTAACCGAGATTTCACTCCTACATACATATTTCTGCTCAATTCATTTTAATTTTGATTAAATATTATTGGAACTTTCCGTAAAATCATTTAATCTATTCCGTCTCCATTCACCATAGAATTCATGATCTTTTTTGACCTTAGTCTCTAATCCTAATTTCCTCTAGGTTGTTATCAATAACTTCCGAACCCTCTCATTCTTTCCATAATACGCTCCTTCTCTTCCGGAAAGCTCTTGAAAGAAAAACTTGGACTGACAATTTATGGCGACGGATACGCAGATGTGTCCGTGGTCGCGCTGCCTCTGGAGGACCTCCACCGCCCTCGCGTTCTCCTTCACATTCCGCCGCTCCAGGAGTCGCTCGTTCCCCACCAACAATTCGAATGAGTCCACATCAGCTCCCCAGGCAGCTGGAACAAACCACATTTTCCTCTTGTATCGTTGGCTAAAAACGGAGCATTCATGAAGAATATAGAATTTAGTCAATTCTCAATCTTTTAACACGTACTAAGACATCGTGGAAGACGATACTACAAAGTTTTAAACCGAGAGATATGAATAAACAAAGTTTTACTGAACGATTCGGTGTATGAAACTCTTTGAACGAACGTTGATCATTCAACTCCTGATGGTAGATCACTTCGGAGGGGTGAATGGTTGTGATCTCTCCTGTGGATCTCCCAGTGAAAGAAAGGTTTGAAGATGTGCACGAAGACAACACCTGTCATCCGCATTCTTTACGTCGATCGCTTCAAATTCTTATCAAAGTTCAAATAGATTTTGAAAACTTTTATGGTCTTCGAAAGCTTTTCTGGTTTTCGAAAACCAAGCAGGGGTTAAATAGTCATGTCAGACCTTTTGTCGGCAGGTCTCTGTTTTTCCAAATCATAAGGGGGGACCTTTATTTGAAAAAAAGAAGTTTTTTCGCGGGCCTATGTTTTTAATCATAAGGCGGAACCTTATGTGAAAAATTTTCCCGCTTTCGGCGTCTGTACACTTTTATTGCACACTAAAAAACCCCTGACACACAGCATTCATTGTAGCTATCGATAAATATTTTTTCTTTTCCACAAAATCTGGAATATTTTTTATTGTTCAAAACATTAAAATAAGGATTAGTTCACTTGAAAAATCATAATGAGGACATACTTACCTTCCTAACTCCCTCCACCCTGCAGGAGATGCCATTCCCGGGTGAAATGTGGAATCGAGACACTGACGCTCGAGATTCCGTCGGAAGCACCTCCACTCAATTGTGATATTAAGGAAAAGATGACTCGTTTGACGAACTCAAAAAGATGTTTATGTGTGACAATTAACTTTTGATCTTCTTCTTCTTCTTCCTCGCGCTTGTTCCCGCCTCGCGGCAGGGTACGCGCTCCCCTGAGATGCAGGACAGACCTATCCTGGTAGAACCAGTGGCTGCCTGCTATATCACTGCTAGTGTGATTGTTGTTGTTGTCTTGCCCAACGGGTAGATCTTCCTTCGCGAGACACTGGAGGAAGTCGTCAAAGCTCTCGACCCTCCAGCGCTATAAGCCCACACTCTCTTTCCTCTCTCTCTTATTATTTTTTTTTTATTTATTTATTTTTTTTTTTACTCTCCTTTATTTTTATTTTTATTTTTTTTTTCCTCTTTCACTTTTTTTTTGGAGAGATTTAATTGAACAAGAAATCAACAACCGAGTGCGGCCTATTCCAAAGGTCGATAGGGCTAAGTGAAGTGGGGTTACAGCGACACGAAAAAATATGTCTCGAAGTATGCGGCTCTATCCTACACAGTGGGCAGAGGGGAGATTCATTGGCCCCTATTCGGTGGAGATAACTGTTAAGGAAACTAGAGTGGCCGCTTCGCAATTGAGACAGAGTTATCTGATTTTCTCTGGATAGTTGGGACGTGGACTTGTGTATTCTAGGAGGTTTAGTTCCCAGAACTGGGTTGGGTCGACTATTTCTGAGAAAGTCTCTGACTGTCTCCGTGTGTATTTTTCTGAGGGCCACTTTATAGTCCGTATCACCTAGTACTATGTCTATGTCTTTGGCGTGCTTTCTTATTGCCCTGGGAGGTTTTGCTTCAGTGCAGATGCGGTGAGATGGATGGTTGGGTTGAAGCCTGGCCTTGGCGGTGAATTGTTTGCTGAGCATGAGGTTGTGTTCTTTGACTGGAAGAAGTTTGCTCTCGTATGCCAGGTGCTGAGTGTCCGCAATTGCAAGGTTTCCTGTTGCGATCCGAATGGCTTTGTTTTGTGCTGCTTGCAAGGAAGTCCAATGTGATTCGGCAAGTTGGGGCGAGTAGATGGGTGCTGCGTAAGACAAGACTGCTCTAGTGGTTGCTTTGTAGGTGTTCAGCATTGTCTCGGTCTTCTGTCCCCACCTTCTTCCCGCGATTGCTCGGAGGACATTCAATCTTTTTGTTGCCCTTGTCTTTAGTCCTTCGGCGTGTTTACGGTAGGTTCCCATCTGGTCCAAGGTGACACCAAGGATTTTGGGGGCTCTACTTAGAGGGAGTGGCTCACCGTTGACCACAACTTCTGGTACTTCACGACATTCCTTTGTGTTGGTGGTGAAGAGCGTTACACTGGACTTAGCTGCCGAGATGTCCATCTTTAGTTCCCCAAGATGGCTGGTGAGGGCTGGGAGGTAGGAGTTCAGTCTATCGGCTCCAACTCTCCAGTCAGGGTGAGAGGCCAGTACTGTCAGATCATCCGCATACCCGACCAGTTTAATCGTCTCGGGAGGCTTCGGCAGCCCATTCAAGTATATGTTGAACAAGGAAGGGCTGAGTACTCCCCCCTGAGGAACTCCTGCGTAGCAGGTTTGCTGGCGGCTGAGGCAGTTTCTGAAGTCCACACGGATGGCTCTACCTCGTAGATAGCTGGAGAGCCATCTAACGAGGCCTCTGGGGATGGACGTTTCGGCGAGAGTGTGACAAAGGCGAGAAATGTTGACCAGATCATATGCCGAGGTGAGGTCGAGCGCAACCATCACTGTGCGATGTGGAGGGAGCCGTTGGTTGATACCGTTGGTTATGTGGCCCGTTATCTCCATCAAGGCTGTCGTGGTCGAGCGTCCTTTTCTGAAGCCATGTTGCCAGTTTTCCAACTCAACTTCTTCTGTGATGTGGGGGAGGATGATTCTCTCGAGGAGTTTGACCACAGGGGATAGAATTGAGATCGGTCTGTAGCCTTTTACCGACGTGAGGTCCTTCCCTGGCTTCGGAATCGTGATAACTCTGGCCGTCTTCCAGGCCGAAGGTATGATGCCGGTGCTGAGTGAGCAATTAAAGAGTATTGTAAAGCATCTTGCACACTGTTCGCCAGCCTTTTTAACCATAAGAGGACAGATTTCGTAGTGTGATTAGCAGCAGTGGGGAGAGTCAGATTCGTGCATGAGCACTACCAACATTTCTCAACCCCCTTGGTTTGGGTGGATCTGTCCGGGGTGGGAGTCGAACTTGGGACTCTTCGCACAATGGTCTATTGTGCGAAGAATTAACTTTTGATGTTTTCACTTAATATCAGCTTACCGGCGATTATCAAAAATTAATCCGAAGTAAACCTAATAGTCACACATACTTGAATTAGTTGAGAAAAAATAAATGAAATTGAAGTTTCACACGCGGAAAATGTTATTGAACATCACGCCTGTAATGCTCTTTATAATCAAGAAGCTCATTGTTCTTGTCAACTATCATGATGAAATCAAGAGTCGCTTTCTCTTTCACTCGTATACACCTCTTCTCTTTCTCTTTCCAGCCGAGCCAGACCTCAGCAGCAAAGGCGCAGATGGCCGCTCCGATGGGGTGCTCAGAGAGTGCCTCAGCAGAAGAGACAATCGTGATGAGCTGTGCGAAAGGAAGAGCAATGGGGGAGCGAAGAGAGTGGATGGAGACCACTCTAGGCCGGCCTTCCGTCACAGTCCCCGTCTTGTCGAACACCACTGTTGTCACCTGGAAGAAGCAGTTCTTACGTCACATCTGTTGGAGAAGAAGCGTTTCACTAATGCTAAGAAAAGGACACTTTTTGCAAAGACAGCTCAATGAAGAAATAAATAAAACGGTTTTAGGACCGCATTCTCATTATGTTTTACTCAGACCCGCACTGCGGATGAAAGCCATGCCCTTTTCGAACAAACTGATAGTTTGAACTTTCTTTCCGTCTGAGATTTTTCTTATCAAAGCGTCAAATTTCCTTATAATCGGTCATTTTTATTCTGAACGCTTCTTTTGCGAGTAGTAAGAAACAGCCTGATTCTTTCTACGGCTTTGTTTAATATAGAGGCAATGAGATTCGTCTTCAGTGAGAATAACAAATAAGTTTATTTTTCAGTTATTAAATCTCAAAAATATGAATAACAAGAATACTTTGTATAATCTACTTGAACGTATGCCATAAACTCGAATTCCGCTTGATATCAATACAAAATCGATTTCTACTGGTGCAAAAAAGTATTTCAAATACCTTATGAACTCTCTCGAGCGGCTCCCCTCCCTTGATGAGTATTCCATTTGTCGCTCCAATGCCGGTGCCTACCATAACCGCCGTTGGCGTTGCGAGACCCAGGGAGCAGGGGCAAGCTATCGCGAGTACTGTAATCGCCGCCTCGAATGAAATCTTCAGCACTGCTTCGAGTCGCGCCGTGGAAGACTGTCAAGAAAATATTTGGGTTTCTGCGTCGAGGACTAATTTATTTATTTGCCCTAAATCAATCGGTATAGCATTTGTTTTGACCCGAGGTCTAGATTGCTGAGTTACAGAGTTCGCTAATGATGTCCTTTTTCAAGCAACAAACCATTCCGGGAGGCGGTGGGCCCCAGTATCCAACCACAATCCACGCCAAGAGGGTGAGGAGCGAGAGACCAATCACGACAGGCACAAAGACGCCCGCGATCTTATCCGCCACTTGCTGGATGGGAGCCTTAAACATCACACTTTTTTGAATTTTAGCTGAGTATCAACTGAATGTGAGAAAATATGGAGTCATTTTGAAATAATCGCATGTAAAAAAGTGGGTTGTGCTTTGTCACATTCGAAATTTCTGCCAATACTCTCATTCCTTTTCTTTTAAACTTTCTCAAGAGGTTCTCTCTTCCATACTTCGTAAAAGAGTACTGTACTACTGTATGACAGGGAACATTCTAGAATCTGCCTGCGAGATTCTAGCCTTATTGGTCTGCGCTTCTTCGACAAGTCGAACGATCTGCGCCAACGTCGACTCATTGCCCACGTGAGTTGCCTGCAACATTGAAGATTTAGATCAATTTATAAGTGAAAAATCCAGTTGAGTTTATATTAATTCGAATTTTTACAAACTCCCTTGCGAGTTACAATTAATGTCAACCTGAATGACAACAGTCCCCTTCTGATTGACACTTCCTCCCACGACAGCCGCGCCTTTCTTCTTTGCGACTGGCATGCTCTCGCCTGTGATGAACGATTCATCAACCTTCAATGACAATTAAGTATTCAATGTGTTTCATTCGCTCTTGCCTGCAGGCGGGAAGGAATCGGGGGTTTTAATGAGACGAGTACGTCAAAGAACGGCCTGTTATTGTTCTGCTTTCTATCCACTCATTCCTAATCTCTCGTCTTTTCCATCCAAACAAACGTTTATTTTCAAAATATATGAAACAGCGTGGACCTTTATTAATCAAAATGAATGAGTAACTTTGTTTGCCTCAAATTTATCTTCAAATTCTCAGTTTAACAGTGTAAAGGCAGAGACGCCTGGTTAAGATGAAAAGTGATTGAAATATTGCATAGAAAAAAGCTAGTCCACCAGACGGAATCGAACCCAGCCATGTCGTCTCAAACCGGAAGCGCGCGTTACCATCACATTGAGATGACACATTGCTATTCCGTGCGATAATGTTATATGAAAGGCTCATGTGCATTATCAGGCATGCTCATTAAGCGATTGCGTCATGAATGGAGCGTTACTCCAGAAACCACGATTAAGACAAAAGATACCGCTCGCTCTCGGTTTGAGAAGAGATCACTTCAGAAAGCCGCACTTAAAAGAATACATACTGAGACTGTTAGAAATTTCATTAGCTCCTGCTCCCCTAACCCAGTTCTAGGTAAGAAACCTCCCAGAATAAATAAATCAACGAATCAACTTCCCAGGGAACAACAAATAACATTATCGCAACTACGTAGTGGCTATGCAAGTTCCCTTAACAGCTACCTACACAGAATAGGAGCTGACCAATCCCCTCTTTGCCCAAAATGTTTAGAAGAGCCACATACAACTAGGCATTTATTCTCGTGTCGCTGTGACCACACACTTTTAAGAAGTATAGATTTGTGGAATAGCCCGACGTCTGTTGTTAAGTTCTTATACCAGTGATTCCTTTCTCTCTCTCTCAAAAAAATAATAAATAAATAAATAAATAAATGAAGGGAAAAAAAACAAAAAAACAAATAAACCCCGAGAGAGAAAGAGAAATAAATGTAATTAGATAAATGATGTAAGTAAGGTTATTGTTTTCTGAGCCATGTCAAAGAAGACCTCGTCTACCCAGCCGGAGACCTACGGCGGGCAATCTACTACTACTAGAAGAGATCATTGGGTTCGATGCCGCCCGGTGGACTAGCTTTTTTTTGCTGTGCGATAGTTCAATCTATTCATCTCAATTTCATGGCGCAACTTTGTGAACCTCAATTTTCTTAATATGTGGATGATTATACCGATTTTGAGGAAAAGAGAACAAGCAGAAACTGACTGTTGTGTGACCATTCATGACGACTCCATCAAGCAGAAACTGACTGTTGTGTGACCATTCATGACGACTCCATCAAGCAGAAACTGACTGTTGTGTGACCATTCATGACGACTCCATCAAGCAGAAACTGACTGTTGTGTGACCATTCATGACGACTCCATCAAGCAGAAACTGACTGTTGTGTGACCATTCATGACGACTCCATCAAGCAGAAACTGACTGTTGTGTGACCATTCATGACGACTCCATCAAGCAGAAACTGACTGTTGTGTGACCATTCATGACGACTCCATCAAGCAGAAACTGACTGTTGTGTGACCATTCATGACGACTCCATCAAGCAGAAACTGACTGTTGTGTGACCATTCATGACGACTCCATCAAGCAGAAACTGACTGTTGTGTGACCATTCATGACGACTCCATCAAGCAGAAACTGACTGTTGTGTGACCATTCATGACGACTCCATCAAGCAGAAACTGACTGTTGTGTGACCATTCATGACGACTCCATCAAGCAGAAACTGACTGTTGTGTGACCATTCATGACGACTCCATCAAGCAGAAACTGACTGTTGTGTGACCATTCATGACGACTCCATCAAGCAGAAACTGACTGTTGTGTGACCATTCATGACGACTCCATCAAGCAGAAACTGACTGTTGTGTGACCATTCATGACGACTCCATCAAGCAGAAACTGACTGTTGTGTGACCATTCATGACGACTCCATCAAGCAGAAACTGACTGTTGTGTGACCATTCATGACGACTCCATCAAGCAGAAACTGACTGTTGTGTGACCATTCATGACGACTCCATCAAGCAGAAACTGACTGTTGTGTGACCATTCATGACGACTCCATCAAGCAGAAACTGACTGTTGTGTCCATTCATGACGACTCCATCAAGCAGAAACTGACTGTTGTGTGACCATTCATGACGACTCCATGAAGCAGAAACTGACTGTTGTGTGACCATTCATGACGACTCCATCAAGCAGAAACTGACTGTTGTGTGACCATTCATGACGACTCCATCAAGCAGAAACTGACTGTTGTGTGACCATTCATGACGACTCCATCAAGCAGAAACTGACTGTTGTGTGACCATTCATGACGACTCCATCAAGCAGAAACTGACTGTTGTGTGACCATTCATGACGACTCCATCAAGCAGAAACTGACTGTTGTGTGACCATTCATGACGACTCCATCAAGCAGAAACTGACTGTTGTGTGACCATTCATGACGACTCCATCAAGCAGAAACTGACTGTTGTGTGACCATTCATGACGACTCCATCAAGCAGAAACTGACTGTTGTGTGACCATTCATGACGACTCCATCAAGCAGAAACTGACTGTTGTGTGACCATTCATGACGACTCCATCAACAGCGATCTTTGCACCTGGTAGAACCTTGATGAGGTCTCCTCTTTGCACCTGCAACTTCCTCTCTCTTTTCCCTTGAATAACTAATTCTGTACGCATTTTTATATTCAATAAACTTTAAAAAAGAAAAGTGTTCATAAAAGCGTAACGCAAGAGCAAGGAAAATCACACATTTTTAAATATCATGTCAACGGAAGACTTGAAAGGGAAAGGACTCAACTTGACGAATATTGCACTGTATCGAATGGAAGCTAACAAGTTCTATGCTGATTCCCTTCTCTGAAAGTATTCTCCCTTCGGAGTCCATCGTGACTATCGTCGCTTCTCTAGCTTGCAGAGACATCAGTTGAGAAAGCGCTTCTGAAGTCTTACCCTGAAACCCAAAATAAATCAAATTCCATTACCAATCAAATTCCATTGAATAGCCATGGCAAATATATCATGACCATCAATGATTATTCCGAACGTCAAACATCCAGATATCTACTAATTTGAAAAAGGGCGTCTGGCGCTCTTCTGCAAGGGAGTGAGCAGAGCATTCTGAACGCAGGCGATGTAGGACGCTAGAAACATTACAGAAGGCAGTAAAAATCTCATAGAATAAACCTTTGCTTTATGCTCTAGCAGCCTTCCGAGTGCAATGAAAACGATGAGCATAGGTGGCACATCAAAGAATGTCATGGGAGAGGACGGCCAATGCAGAACTATCGCTACTAGCAGAACTGCAATTAGAAGAATCCTTTTTTTGTTTCTTTAGTGCGTCCGAATTATAGAAACCGAAAAAATCATGTCGAGAGGCCGAGGGTAGGTAAAACTGACCATTTAACCCCTGACCTCAAGATTGTCAAGCAAATCATAGCAAAGGGACCTCATTCCAATCTTCGACGCAAGAAGACCCTAAACCTTTTATGTAAAGTTCTTCCCCTCATAAACTCAGAATCCCCTTCGAAATTCCTAAAAAAAACCAAAACCCTCTCTCATTAATGATTTCTTGGATTGATGAGGCAGGTCTCACCTGCTACAGAGTAGATGTAAGCGATGCCCGTCGCCAATACAATGAGGACGTCCATGTTGGCAGTCCCGTGCTTGACTGCTTTCCACGCCGCGGAATAAAAGTGGCGACCCCCGAGCACCTCAATACGGTTACCGGTGTATAGGTTCAACTACAATATTTAGTCTCTCCGTAGCAGTTGACTTATTCTTCTATTTTAACATAAATCAAACCTCATTTTCAACGGTAATACCTTACGAAAATATATTGAATTGACTTACAAACTGTTAGAATTGGAAAAAAACCTTGTTCATCTCCGATGGTCTTATTCGTCTTGTGATGTATAGTATTAGTGTGTTTGTCATGTTATCAATACCGTTGTGTCCCTCAAATACCCTACTTAATTTAATTTAAGAAGCACCTGAACAGGTGTGCATAGAATGAGAAGGATGACGTTGTCGAGTGAGAGTGCCGGAGTGAAGATAGGAGTCTGCTTCGAGGGCATCATTGGGGTACGAAGAATCCAGTGGAAGATTATCATCACTATCATCACGGGAACTCCGCAGATCAACGACAGCAGAAAAGTTCGCTTCCATCTGGACTCATATTTCGGTTGTTGCTAGTTCATTCGCTTCTCTTTTTCTCCTTCTTTCTTCTGCGTTCGTTCTTTCTCACTTGCACGCAATATTTCCGTAAATCATGAGAAGAAACTGACGCACTTTCTAACTTCGGAAGAGTGATCGAGTCTCTTGACATGATCGTCCCTATCTGCCAACTCAGCTGTGAAACCGAGGCCCTTTAAAACGGGTTACTTTGCTATTGTTTTTCATGAACAAGCGAACAAAAAAAAGGAGGGAGGAATTTGAAGAAAAAAGATAGCAAATAGGCTTAGGGAATGTAGAAATAACTTTTAGGTGTCATAAAAAGAACAAACATGATTTTTTTTATTCAGTGTGTTTCCGAACCCGCTCTGCGGATAAAATCTATGCGCAATTCAAAAAGAGAGATGATAAAAATTTTGTGTTCGTCTGCTTTCTTTCTTCTACATCATACACTCTCGGGCTCTATTCAAGACCTGCCGTTTCTTTTGATTAAAAATCTTGATATAGACGCTTTGTTCGCGTGTGGGAAGAAGCAGCTTAATGTCAACTTGGCAGAGGCATACTGCCTGAGGCACCTGAATAGTTTCTATGATATCCCTCGGTCCAATCGCCGAAGAGGAAAACTCCACAATGAGCATAGAAGTGGCAAGCGAAGCAGAGCAAGACTCCACTCCCTTCTTCGCCAGAATATGTGACTCCAGTCGGTGAAGCGATGATTCGCTTTCTAGTCCTCCTACCTGATCACAAAACATTTCATTATGTACTTTTAAAACTAATAATTGAATGTATCAAGTATTCAAGAAGATCCAATTATTTTGGAGCTCAAATATATAACCAACAAATTTCCTAACGCTGTTACAAAATTAATGAAAAATGCGCTATGAAACGTTTTTATGATTATGTTTTCAAAATTTAACAGACTACTACTTTGATTACTACTGATTCATAAGATTGAACTCAAACTCACACTGATATGTACTACTGTATAGGCAGAGTTGCCACTGTCCAGATACCTGTAAAATTTGAAAAAATTGAATTTCCGAAATCAAAAACTTTAATTTACTAAATGTTCTTTCGCTTTCATCTTTAATTAACTCTCATGATTACTCACAGGTAAAATGAATTGTTTTAATAGTCCAACTTTTAGAAATGGTTAAAATTTTAAAATTAGTCTTTGAACCAGTGTGTTTTGAGGACCTTTTCACAAGGTTTAAATTCGAAATAAGTTTCTATCTAAATTATAACAAGAATTCATTCAAATAATTTCAAAGTACTCGAATGATTTCAGAGTACCATTATCTTCCCAAAACTAGTATTCCTCTCACATATACATAAATATGAATGGTAACCTAGCGGGATATCCGAGTCTGTCTAGTTCTTCAATAATTCCCTCGACGGAGGTCTTGTTGGCATCAAATGATACATCGGCTTTCGCTGCTATGAGAGCAACGACCACTGTATGTACTCCTGAGAAAAACATCTGCATTTTTTCGTTTTATTTCCAAGTACATCTTCTTTAAATTTGAGAAGGCTCACAAACATTTCGCAAATAACTTCAATCTAGTTTTTTTAAACCTTAATTTGTGTATGAGCATCAACAGAACCTTTTATATAACTGAATGAAAGAGCAATGTTTCAAAAAACAAAAAGGGAAAACATACATCACAAAAGACGTTTGAGTAATTCTCAACAGGAACAGGATTTAAATGGTCATGTAAGACCCTATGTTCGCGGGTCTCTATTTTTTTTCTAATCACAAGAAGGGAACCTTATGTGAAAATATAAATTTCTTTCGCGGTTGTCTCTTGTTTTTTTTTTGAAAAAAAAAACATAAGGGGGACCCGAGAAACGAATCTGAAACAACAAAAAGACAGGTTAATTCAGCAAACTTTTTTCTCCTCAACCGCGGGTTCGTGAGGGGGGGGGGGGACATTTATGTTACAATTTTTCCGCCTTTGGCGGACGTCTATAATTTTTTGTTGCACACTAAAAAAGCCCTGTACACGATGCATTACCTGACTAATACTTCAACACTTTGAAAGAATGCGGACCTTCCAACTTGGACAACTTGTTCTCGATGTACTGTACACAGGAAGAACAAGTCATTCCCTCAACAGCCAGACTGCACCTCTCCATATTGTCTCTGTTATTCTGCAAATAAAGTATTGTTCTTTGCCGTTATTATAAAAGCTGCTTGATATAATTGGAGGAATGATAAGAATCTGGATAATCTTTTGAAATGAAGAA
Source organism: Allodiplogaster pararmata (assembly GCA_964056735.1). NCBI lineage: Eukaryota > Metazoa > Nematoda > Chromadorea > Rhabditida > Diplogasteridae > Allodiplogaster > Allodiplogaster pararmata. The sequence continues at coordinate 43,614,046 of OZ057403.1, forward strand.
AAGTAAGGAGAGAGGCTGACAGATTTGTCAAACTTCGCTCCATTCAACTGCAGAGTCACGCGTTCTTTTTCCAGTTTAGCCTGAATTCAGAAAAGTTTACGAATTTAAAAAGGGGAAAAATTTGCCTTAAAAATCCAAAAAAACCTTTAACTTTCAATATTTCTCTATGAAAATATTTTCATACTATTTTTTTTTTCGAATACTGAAAAAAATCTGTTTTTTGAGTCACCCGTTGGCATGCTTATAATTATGCAACATGTACAACCGAAATGGAAATTTGATAATTCTTGATGAATAAAAAGTTTTAAAAGAAGAAATGCTTGATGCTGAATTCGAATGAACTTATTCTAGCAACAACAAAAAATCCAAAAGCTTCTTTGAGAATAAAATTTCTCTACTCTGACAATCAATTTTCAAAAAGTTCATGAATTCATTATTTATTCATTCAGTAAGCGAAACTCATAGAAACACACAGATATGAGATCTGACTGTGCTGCGAGTTATCTTTCATGATAAAATATATGAACAGTAGAGTTGAGTAAATATTTTCAATGAATGCAATACATGAGCCTTAAATGCACAATTTTCGAACAAGCTTTAAATTAATAAAATTTGTGAACAAAAATGTAAGAATTAAACAAGTTATACCTCTTCCAGATCGACCTTTTTCAGCTGCCTCTCCAGAGAAGAAGAAGTAGTTGCAACCCGCCCTCGGCTTTCAATGGGTGATTGGGGCCAATCTTGAATCAATTCTGAAAACATGCTTACAAAAACATGATATCATTCGATACATTGTATTAAAATAAATCTTATCAAGTTTCAGAAAATCTTGTGTGAATGATTGTTATATAAACTTCTTGTGTATAATAATAACGAAAGTTTAAAAAAAAACAATTTTGTTATAAAATATAAACAAACCGTTCGCTTATCATCACTTTTTTGATCTACTTTGTTTATTCACGTCGGCTGAAAAACAGTGCGTTCAAATCTTCATCAATTAAAAATTTCCCTAGTTTTGAGTTTTGCTATTCTTATTCTCTTTTTCAAAGGTATATCAAGAGAAACTTGCATACCCTGCTCCGTTATGAGTTTAGCTTCGAATCCCATATCATCTACAGCGTCCGCGAGCTGCTGACCACTCTGTGGCGGACATTCAAACACGACATCAGCGTCTTCACTCTCCAAATGCACCTGAGAACCATATCTAATCCCCCTTTTCTCGGAATTTGAATCGAATCGTCTAATCAATCATATATTGTTTGCATCGAGGACTGTAGATGCACTGAAGCACATACTTCAGCCAAAATCTCCGAGTTTATCGAGTTTCGAACTTACGATCTTACCCTTGACAATGTCACTTTCGATGTTAACATCATGCTTCACAACTAGAATGACAATGTCACTTTCGATGTTAACATCATGCTTCACAACTAGAATGACAATGTCACTTTCGATGTTAACATCATGCTTCACAACTAGAATGACAATGTCACTTTCGATGTTAACATCATGCTTCACAACTAGAATGACAATGTCACTTTCGATGTTAACATCCCCCTTCACAACTAGAATGTTAACTCTAGTGATTTTTAAACAAAACATCAAACTTTTTTGTTAGTTAAACTTTTAAAATAATAGAGATTCCATTCTCTTTTTGAAATTACAGTCAAAAGTTAAACGATGAGACCGTCTTCATCCCAACCTGTATGGATGAAACGCCAGGCAGGGTTTCCATCTTGTCTTGGATACTGTGGACACATGAATTGCACGTCATTCCTTTGATGGATATACGCGCGAGCTTCTTTTTTGAGCGACTTTCTGCTTCTGAAACAAATATAAACTACATCACTAAACCTTTCACATCGCTGATACTACCCTTCAACGGATTTGTTGAATACCAATGATAGATAACACGAGAACTCTAAATGATTTCACAACGAACCTCCTTCGCTTTCCTGAATCAATTTCGCTTCGAAACCCATGTCGTCAATAGCTTCTGCTACCTTTTCTCCCGTCCAAACAGAAGGATCGTATACTACGGTGGCTGAAGAAGAAAGAACATAATCGTTGGCGGATGAGAGCGGTAATAAAACTCAATATGTTTCTAGTCGGAAACAATGATTTATTATTTCGATATTCATGGTTATTTGAAAGCTTCGATGACAACCGCCAATTTGGGACTTTTTTTAACAATAGTTCTTTCAGATATACATATTTGTATGGAGATTTTTCCGTGACGTAATAGTAAAATCACGCTAGTAATTAGGTAACAATACATCCAAAAATGTTTCGGTTTGTTAAGGCGTTTGGAAAATAAACCAAGACTCGCAGAAAGCGGTAACATTTCTGTAAAAACAGCAGCCGTGAGAATTATTTGTGGTGAAAAGATATTTTTTTAAAATGAAAACAGACGTTTAGACTCCCGTCGAAGATTGTAACAGGGCAGACATTCGGAAAGACCTTAGAACTCACTCATGGTATTCTCTTCGGAAACTCTTATGTCTTCGAATTCTAAGTTACACAAGTGACGCCTGGTTAAGATGATAAATAGGTGAACCATTGCACGGAAAAAAAGCTAGTCCACCTGGCGGGAACGAACCCAGCCATCTCGTCTCAAACCGGGAGTGCGCATTACCATTACACCACGGAAACACATTGGTATTCCGACAAATTTGCTCATGTTGTTTCAAGCTCGCCAACGGAGTCGCCTACACGATGGTGCGAGTGTCGACAGACGTCCCGGACGTTCTGGACGCAAAGGACTCCAAACTATACCTATCCCAAAGTGGTTTTTCTCCCGCAAGGGACACATCGAACAGCTCTCCCCCCAGCTGTCCAATCCTCTCGTTTTTTCTATTAAGTATCAGGGCCTTCCAGCGGCTCTGATCCTCGCCCTCCTCTTAATTGCTGGAATAGAAAGCAACCCGGGTCCTTTGCGATGGCCGTGTACCGTATGTCACAAAAGTGCTTCCAGCAATAGCGTTCGCTGTCAGAAGTGTCAGGAATGGACACATCTTAAATGTTCTGGTCTCTCCTCCTTCAATTCCTGGAACCCATCCTGGAGATGTCATAGCTGTGTCAGACCTTCCCCAAGAAGCTCACAAACTAAGATAGATACCCTCAAAATCATCCATTGGAATGCTAATGGAATTCGGGGCAGAATCGTAGAGCTTGAGGACTTACTCCACGAGGAAAATATCCACATAGCCTTAATCCAGGAGATTAAACTAGATGCCACAGCCGTATCGCCATCGATTAAAGGGTACTCACTAATAAGACAGGACCGAACCAGATCAGGAGGTGGCCTCGCAATGATCATAAGAGAGGACATCCAATATGTGCTAGCAGACTCAACTCACGGTGATAAGACAAAAGAGACAATGACTATCGAGATCCCCTCTACACTCGGTAATCTAAGAATAACTAATCTCTATATCCCTCCACGCTCCTCATGTCCACCGGGTTATACCACAGACTTTGCCCACTTCCTCAAACATACAAAGACATGCGTTGTAGCTGGTGACGTGAACGCCCACAATGAGCTCTGGAGCACTGGAACCGAAGATGCCAGAGGAACTGCACTCTGTGAAGCTATCGAGCAGAGCAATTACATAGTCTTGAACTCTCCTCAGCAACACACACGTAAGGAAGCCTCTCCGGACATTACGTCAGTCACAAACGACATTGCGACCAACTGTTCCTGGAGAACTCTCGGAAAGCTAAATTCTGACCACCTACCAGTCCTACTCGAGATAGAACTGAGAATCCCAACGATTGGGAAACGAAGATGCTACATGAACTTCAGAAAAGCAAAATGGCATGAATACGAAATAGAAGTGAACAAGAGACTCGGCAATTTTCCGTACGAAGGAAGCCCTCACAACATGCATTCCTTCCTGGTTGAAACTCTCAGAGAGGCGGCAAGAAAACATATACCACAAGGAAGATGCCCAGACTTCATACCCCGCCTGAGCGAAGAAGCCAAAGCACTCATCCGAAAAAGAGATCAGATGCGTAGAGCAAACCCGGCAGACCCATGTCTCCCTGAACTGATGACAAGGATTTCATATAAGATCAATGACGATAAGCGCATTGCATGGGAAGATTTCGTGAACAACCTCAGACCCAACGAACCCACAAATCGTTTGTGGAACACAATCAAATCACTTGATGGTCGAGCACACAAACCCTCCCACGCCGCTATTGTTCATAAGGGTTCACCTCTATCCAGCCTGGAAGCTACCAACCTTTTCGCCAAACAACTCGCCAAACAAGCCGTCAAGACCCCTGATCGATCTAACAGGAGAACTCACCGCTGGACCTCGAACCTTGAGCGTTCCGACGTCCCAGTCGTCACAGTTGACGAAGTGAAGACAGCAATGAAGAAAATGAGAAGCTCCAAGGCCATGGATCTCGACGAAATCTGTCCTCTTATGGTTAAAAAGGCTGGCGAACAGTGTGCAAGATGCTTTACAATACTCTTTAATTGCTCACTCAGCACCGGCATCATACCTTCGGCCTGGAAGACGGCCAGAGTTATCACGATTCCGAAGCCAGGGAAGGACCTCACGTCGGTAAAAGGCTACAGACCGATCTCAATTCTATCCCCTGTGGTCAAACTCCTCGAGAGAATCATCCTCCCCCACATCACAGAAGAAGTTGAGTTGGAAAACTGGCAACATGGCTTCAGAAAAGGACGCTCGACCACGACAGCCTTGATGGAGATAACGGGCCACATAACCAACGGTATCAACCAACGGCTCCCTCCACATCGCACAGTGATGGTTGCGCTCGACCTCACCTCGGCATATGATCTGGTCAACATTTCTCGCCTTTGTCACACTCTCGCCGAAACGTCCATCCCCAGAGGCCTCGTCAGATGGCTCTCCAGCTATCTACGAGGTAGAGCCATCCGTGTGGACTTCAGAAACTGCCTCAGCCGCCAGCAAACCTGCTACGCAGGAGTTCCTCAGGGGGGAGTACTCAGCCCTTCCTTGTTCAACATATACTTGAATGGGCTGCCGAAGCCTCCCGAGACGATTAAACTGGTCGGGTATGCGGATGACCTGACAGTACTGGCCTCTCACCCTGACTGGAGAGTTGGAGCCGATAGACTGAACTCCTACCTCCCAGCCCTCACCAGCCATCTTGGGGAACTAAAGATGGACATCTCGGCAGCTAAATCCAGTGTAACGCTCTTCACCACCAACACAAAGGAATGTCGTGAAGTACCAGAAGTTGTGGTCAACGGTGAGCCACTCCCTCTAAGTAGAGCCCCCAAAATCCTTGGTGTCACCTTGGACCAGATGGGAACCTACCGTCAACACGCCGAAGGACTAAAGACAAGGGCAACAAAAAGATTGAATGTCCTCCGAGCAATCGCGGGAAGAAGGTGGGGACAGAAGACCGAGACAATGCTGAACACCTACAAAGCAACCACTAGAGCAGTCTTGTCTTACGCAGCACCCATCTACTCGCCCCAACTTGCCGAATCACATTGGACTTCCTTGCAAGCAGCACAAAACAAAGCCATTCGGATCGCAACAGGAAACCTTGCAATTGCGGACACTCAGCACCTGGCATACGAGAGCAAACTTCTTCCAGTCAAAGAACACAACCTCATGCTCAGCAAACAATTCACCGCCAAGGCCAGGCTTCAACCCAACCATCCATCTCACCGCATCTGCACTGAAGCAAAACCTCCCAGGGCAATAAGAAAGCACGCCAAAGACATAGACATAGTACTAGGTGATACGGACTATAAAGTGGCCCTCAGAAAAATACACACGGAGACAGTCAGAGACTTTCTCAGAAATAGTCGACCCAACCCAGTTCTGGGAACTAAACCTCCTAGAATACACAAGTCCACGTCCCAACTATCCAGAGAAAATCAGATAACTCTGTCTCAATTGCGAAGCGGCCACTCTAGTTTCCTTAACAGTTATCTCCACCGAATAGGGGCCAATGAATCTCCCCTCTGCCCACTGTGTAGGATAGAGCCGCATACTTCGAGACATATTTTTTCGTGTCGCTGTAACCCCACTTCACTTAGCCCTATCGACCTTTGGAATAGGCCGCACTCGGTTGTTGATTTCTTGTTCAATTAAATCTCTCCAAAAAAAAAAAAAAAAAAAAGTGAAAGAGAAAAAAAAAATAAAAACAAAGGAGAGTAAAAAAAAAAAAAAAAAAAAAATAATAAGAGAGAGAGGAAAGAGAGTGTGGGCTTATAACGCTGGAGGGTCGAGAGCTTTGACGACTTCCTCCAGTGTCTCGCGAAGGAAGATCTACCCGTTGGGCAAGACAACAACAACAACATGTTGTTTCAACCTTGCTCTTCCTGGAGGGAAACCACACACGCGCGCACTCCATCTCGCTTCGATATTGTGTCCTGTATGTTATTGACGCATGCTTTGCATGTCATTCCTTTCGCAGCTATGAGAGCGGTGGCAAGAACGGGTGATCGGACCGTGGAGCGGGGAGTATCCCTCTGCTCGGCACTTTCCATCTGAATTGCAACAGGGTCAGATGGAGAGATTGTGAACAATTGACTCAACAATTAAATGTAAATTCAATCCCCATCTTAATCAGACATCACTGCATTTAAACTGTGCTACTGAGAACTTTTGCACATCTTGCGGGAGCATAAGCAAATCTCTCACTTTACATTGCAAAAGTATTCCATCGGAATTGACCGATATCAGTGGTATTGTTTTTCAAAATCAAAAATATGTCTATTTATTTTTTATTCGTCATGAATGTGACAAAACATGAAGAGCGAATCACAGTAAATATTTATAAACATAGAAATGATCTATCACTTTTCATCTTAACCAGGCCTCACTGCCTCAAACTGTATAACTCAGAATTCGAAGATGTATAAACAAAACATGACCAAAGAGTCAAGAATAGAAGTAACGTCCTGAAGGTACAGGTAAAAGAATGAAAAAAAGGAGTTAAAGAATTATGGGAGAACTCGATATGCAAGTTCAATGCATCTAGAATATTCAGAGATATAAGTCTAACTCTAAAGCTTTGCATGGTTTGAATTACAAAACATAGAGAAAAAAATGTTATTAAAAATCAGGATGTCCTGTTCACAAAACAGTGAAACAGAATATTTTTCTTTATTCTGAATAAGCAATTTTATAACAATGCAGTCAAGTTTTTTAGCTTTAAAAAGATGAAGCCTCTAAAAAAAGAATTTATCATTCAGCAATTCATCCTCTAAAAAGTTTCATTTATATAACATACAAAAAATCCCAGACAGGATTCGAACACCATGCCATAGCTTACCGGGACAGTAATAAATACATCCAGACTTGTATTCTATAACATCATCTAAGCATATGCCTCATAGAACTTTCACATTCGAAATGAATAGATTTACTAGATGTAAATATTTCGAGAGCAGTATTTATTTTCATCGTAATTTACAAATGAAGGAACATTTCTAAAGGATTAACTCATTAATCTTCAAATAAATTTAAAAAATTTTAAATATTCGTGCTTCTTACAACCGATTCGACACGGCTAATATTCACAGGCTTCAAACATTTTTAACGGAACCCGAGTTCAAACTAAAAATCTGAGTTCGGCATAATTATAGTGTGTCTCACACTAAGGTAGGCTAGTATATCAGCTTAATATATCAGATCCCTCCCTCAACATGTAAATAAGCGGGAGGAAGACTCGGTTACGGGTTAAACCGGCATGGATAACTGATTGGTGAGGATACAATCAGTTAGGGCTGCGTTGTGCGGGGAGCAAGGAAAAAGGAAGAGATCCGTATGCCATGAGAGACGTTCTACCGGCACACACAAAGGAGCCTGCAATCAAGGGCAGTAAAAGGACCAACCGGGTCCTACCATCTAAAGGTGGACTTCTGTTTTCATTCCAAGGTCAGATCCTCACATTAATTTTTTTAAAATTTTAAATCAAACTTAATTATTTAAGCGCCGGCGTTCCTCTGTTCTGGCAGGCCTGTGTCTTCTCTTCTCTCTCTCTCTCTCTGTTCTGGCAGGCCTGTGTCTTCTCTTCTCTCTCTCTCTCTCTCTCTGTTCTGGCAGGCCTGTGTCTTCTCTTCTCTCTCTCTCTCTCTGTTCTGGCAGGCCTGTGTCTTCTCTTCTCTCTCTCTCTCTCTGTTCTGGCAGGCCTGTGTCTTCTCTTCTCTCTCTCTCTCTCTGTTCTGGCAGGCCTGTGTCTTCTCTTCTCTCTCTCTCTCTGTTCTGGCAGGCCTGTCTTCTCTTCTCTCTCTCTCTCTCTGTTCTGGCAGGCCTGTGTCTTCTCTTCTCTCTCTCTCTGTTCTGGCAGGCCTGTGTCTTCTCTTCTCTCTCTCTCTCTCTGTTCTGGCAGGCCTGTGTCTTCTCTTCTCTCTCTCTCTCTCTGTTCTGGCAGGCCTGTGTCTTCTCTTCTCTCTCTCTCTCTCTGTTCTGGCAGGCCTGTGTCTTCTCTTCTCTCTCTCTCTCTCTGTTCTGGCAGGCCTGTGTCTTCTCTTCTCTCTCTCTCTCTCTCTGTTCTGGCAGGCCTGTGTCTTCTCTTCTCTCTCTCTCTCTCTGTTCTGGCAGGCCTGTGTCTTCTCTTCTCTCTCTCTCTCTGTTCTGGCAGGCCTGTCTTCTCTTCTCTCTCTCTCTCTCTGTTCTGGCAGGCCTGTGTCTTCTCTTCTCTCTCTCTCTCTCTGTTCTGGCAGGCCTGTGTCTTCTCTTCTCTCTCTCTCTCTCTGTTCTGGCAGGCCTGTGTCTTCTCTTCTCTCTCTCTCTCTCTGTTCTGGCAGGCCTGTGTCTTCTCTTCTCTCTCTCTCTCTCTGTTCTGGCAGGCCTGTGTCTTCTCTTCTCTCTCTCTCTCTCTGTTCTGGCAGGCCTGTGTCTTCTCTTCTCTCTCTCTCTCTCTGTTCTGGCAGGCCTGTGTCTTCTCTTCTCTCTCTCTCTCTGTTCTGGCAGGCCTGTCTTCTCTTCTCTCTCTCTCTCTCTGTTCTGGCAGGCCTGTGTCTTCTCTTCTCTCTCTCTCTCTCTGTTCTGGCAGGCCTGTGTCTTCTCTTCTCTCTCTCTCTCTCTGTTCTGGCAGGCCTGTGTCTTCTCTTCTCTCTCTCTCTCCTGTTCTGGCAGGCCTGTGTCTTCTCTTCTCTCTCTCTCTCTCTGTTCTGGCAGGCCTGTGTCTTCTCTTCTCTCTCTCTCTCTCTGTTCTGGCAGGCCTGTGTCTTCTCTTCTCTCTCTCTCTCTCTGTTCTGGCAGGCCTGTGTCTTCTCTTCTCTCTCTCTCTCTCTGTTCTGGCAGGCCTGTGTCTTCTCTTCTCTCTCTCTCTCTCTGTTCTGGCAGGCCTGTGTCTTCTCTTCTCTCTCTCTCTCTGTTCTGGCAGGCCTGTCTTCTCTTCTCTCTCTCTCTCTCTGTTCTGGCAGGCCTGTGTCTTCTCTTCTCTCTCTCTCTGTTCTGGCAGGCCTGTGTCTTCTCTTCTCTCTCTCTCTCTCTGTTCTGGCAGGCCTGTGTCTTCTCTTCTCTCTCTCTCTCTCTGTTCTGGCAGGCCTGTGTCTTCTCTTCTCTCTCTCTCTCTCTGTTCTGGCAGGCCTGTGTCTTCTCTTCTCTCTCTCTCTCTCTGTTCTGGCAGGCCTGTGTCTTCTCTTCTCTCTCTCTCTCTCTGTTCTGGCAGGCCTGTGTCTTCTCTTCTCTCTCTCTCTCTCTGTTCTGGCAGGCCTGTGTCTTCTCTTCTCTCTCTCTCTCTCTCTGTTCTGGCAGGCCTGTGTCTTCTCTTCTCTCTCTCTCTCTCTGTTCTGGCAGGCCTGTGTCTTCTCTTCTCTCTCTCTCTCTGTTCTGGCAGGCCTGTCTTCTCTTCTCTCTCTCTCTCTCTGTTCTGGCAGGCCTGTGTCTTCTCTTCTCTCTCTCTCTCTCTGTTCTGGCAGGCCTGTGTCTTCTCTTCTCTCTCTCTCTCTCTGTTCTGGCAGGCCTGTGTCTTCTCTTCTCTCTCTCTCTCTCTGTTCTGGCAGGCCTGTGTCTTCTCTTCTCTCTCTCTCTCTCTGTTCTGGCAGGCCTGTGTCTTCTCTTCTCTCTCTCTCTCTCTGTTCTGGCAGGCCTGTGTCTTCTCTTCTCTCTCTCTCTCTCTGTTCTGGCAGGCCTGTGTCTTCTCTTCTCTCTCTCTCTCTGTTCTGGCAGGCCTGTCTTCTCTTCTCTCTCTCTCTCTCTGTTCTGGCAGGCCTGTGTCTTCTCTTCTCTCTCTCTCTCTCTGTTCTGGCAGGCCTGTGTCTTCTCTTCTCTCTCTCTCTCTGTTCTGGCAGGCCTGTGTCTTCTCTTCTCTCTCTCTCTCTCTGTTCTGGCAGGCCTGTGTCTTCTCTTCTCTCTCTCTCTCTCTGTTCTGGCAGGCCTGTGTCTTCTCTTCTCTCTCTCTCTCTCTGTTCTGGCAGGCCTGTGTCTTCTCTTCTCTCTCTCTCTCTGTTCTGGCAGGCCTGTCTTCTCTTCTCTCTCTCTCTCTCTGTTCTGGCAGGCCTGTGTCTTCTCTTCTCTCTCTCTCTCTCTGTTCTGGCAGGCCTGTGTCTTCTCTTCTCTCTCTCTCTCTCTGTTCTGGCAGGCCTGTGTCTTCTCTTCTCTCTCTCTCTCTCTCTGTTCTGGCAGGCCTGTGTCTTCTCTTCTCTCTCTCTCTCTCTGTTCTGGCAGGCCTGTCTTCTCTTCTCTCTCTCTCTCTCTGTTCTGGCAGGCCTGTGTCTTCTCTTCTCTCTCTCTCTCTCTGTTCTGGCAGGCCTGTCTTCTCTTCTCTCTCTCTCTCTCTGTTCTGGCAGGCCTGTCTTCTCTTCTCTCTCTCTCTCTCTGTTCTGGCAGGCCTGTGTCTTCTCTTCTCTCTCTCTCTCTCTGTTCTGGCAGGCCTGTGTCTTCTCTTCTCTCTCTCTCTCTCTGTTCTGGCAGGCCTGTGTCTTCTCTTCTCTCTCTCTCTCTCTGTTCTGGCAGGCCTGTGTCTTCTCTTCTCTCTCTCTCTCTGTTCTGGCAGGCCTGTCTTCTCTTCTCTCTCTCTCTCTCTGTTCTGGCAGGCCTGTGTCTTCTCTTCTCTCTCTCTCTCTCTGTTCTGGCAGGCCTGTGTCTTCTCTTCTCTCTCTCTCTCTCTGTTCTGGCAGGCCTGTGTCTTCTCTTCTCTCTCTCTCTCTCTGTTCTGGCAGGCCTGTGTCTTCTCTTCTCTCTCTCTCTCTCTGTTCTGGCAGGCCTGTCTTCTCTTCTCTCTCTCTCTCTGTTCTGGCAGGCCTGTGTCTTCTCTTCTCTCTCTCTCTCTGTTCTGGCAGGCCTGTCTTCTCTTCTCTCTCTCTCTCTCTGTTCTGGCAGGCCTGTGTCTTCTCTTCTCTCTCTCTCTCTCTGTTCTGGCAGGCCTGTGTCTTCTCTTCTCTCTCTCTCTCTCTGTTCTGGCAGGCCTGTGTCTTCTCTTCTCTCTCTCTCTCTCTGTTCTGGCAGGCCTGTGTCTTCTCTTCTCTCTCTCTCTCTGTTCTGGCAGGCCTGTCTTCTCTTCTCTCTCTCTCTCTCTGTTCTGGCAGGCCTGTGTCTTCTCTTCTCTCTCTCTCTCTCTGTTCTGGCAGGCCTGTGTCTTCTCTTCTCTCTCTCTCTCTGTTCTGGCAGGCCTGTGTCTTCTCTTCTCTCTCTCTCTCTCTGTTCTGGCAGGCCTGTGTCTTCTCTTCTCTCTCTCTCTCTGTTCTGGCAGGCCTGTTCTTCTCTTCTCTCTCTCTCTCTCTGTTCTGGCAGGCCTGTGTCTTCTCTTCTCTCTCTCTCTCTCTGTTCTGGCAGGCCTGTGTCTTCTCTTCTCTCTCTCTCTCTCTGTTCTGGCAGGCCTGTGTCTTCTCTTCTCTCTCTCTCTCTCTGTTCTGGCAGGCCTGTGTCTTCTCTTCTCTCTCTCTCTCTCTGTTCTGGCAGGCCTGTGTCTTCTCTTCTCTCTCTCTCTCTCTCTGTTCTGGCAGGCCTGTGTCTTCTCTTCTCTCTCTCTCTCTCTGTTCTGGCAGGCCTGTGTCTTCTCTTCTCTCTCTCTCTCTGTTCTGGCAGGCCTGTCTTCTCTTCTCTCTCTCTCTCTCTGTTCTGGCAGGCCTGTGTCTTCTCTTCTCTCTCTCTCTCTCTGTTCTGGCAGGCCTGTGTCTTCTCTTCTCTCTCTCTCTCTCTGTTCTGGCAGGCCTGTGTCTTCTCTTCTCTCTCTCTCTCTCTGTTCTGGCAGGCCTGTGTCTTCTCTTCTCTCTCTCTCTCTCTGTTCTGGCAGGCCTGTCTTCTCTTCTCTCTCTCTCTCTCTGTTCTGGCAGGCCTGTGTCTTCTCTCTCTCTCTCTCTCTCTGTTCTGGCAGGCCTGTCTTCTCTCTCTCTCTCTCTCTCTGTTCTGGCAGGCCTGTGTCTTCTCTTCTCTCTCTCTCTCTCTCTGTTCTGGCAGGCCTGTGTCTTCTCTTCTCTCTCTCTCTCTCTGTTCTGGCAGGCCTGTGTCTTCTCTTCTCTCTCTCTCTCTCTGTTCTGGCAGGCCTGTGTCTTCTCTTCTCTCTCTCTCTCTCTGTTCTGGCAGGCCTGTGTCTTCTCTTCTCTCTCTCTCTCTCTGTTCTGGCAGGCCTGTGTCTTCTCTTCTCTCTCTCTCTCTCTGTTCTGGCAGGCCTGTGTCTTCTCTTCTCTCTCTCTCTCTCTGTTCTGGCAGGCCTGTGTCTTCTCTTCTCTCTCTCTCTCTCTGTTCTGGCAGGCCTGTGTCTTCTCTTCTCTCTCTCTCTCTCTGTTCTGGCAGGCCTGTGTCTTCTCTTCTCTCTCTCTCTCTCTGTTCTGGCAGGCCTGTGTCTTCTCTTCTCTCTCTCTCTCTGTTCTGGCAGGCCTGTGTCTTCTCTTCTCTCTCTCTCTCTCTGTTCTGGCAGGCCTGTGTCTTCTCTTCTCTCTCTCTCTCTCTGTTCTGGCAGGCCTGTGTCTTCTCTTCTCTCTCTCTCTCTCTGTTCTGGCAGGCCTGTGTCTTCTCTTCTCTCTCTCTCTCTCTGTTCCTGTGTCTTCTCTTCTCTCTCTCTCTCTCTGTTCTGGCAGGCCTGTGTCTTCTCTTCTCTCTCTCTCTCTCTGTTCTGGCAGGCCTGTGTCTTCTCTTCTCTCTCTCTCTCTCTGTTCTGGCAGGCCTGTGTCTTCTCTTCTCTCTCTCTCTCTCTGTTCTGGCAGGCCTGTGTCTTCTCTTCTCTCTCTCTCTCTCTGTTCTGGCAGGCCTGTGTCTTCTCTTCTCTCTCTCTCTCTCTGTTCTGGCAGGCCTGTGTCTTCTCTTCTCTCTCTCTCTCTCTGTTCTGGCAGGCCTGTGTCTTCTCTTCTCTCTCTCTCTCTCTGTTCTGGCAGGCCTGTGTCTTCTCTTCTCTCTCTCTCTCTCTGTTCTGGCAGGCCTGTGTCTTCTCTTCTCTCTCTCTCTCTCTGTTCTGGCAGGCCTGTCTTCTCTTCTCTCTCTCTCTCTCTGTTCTGGCAGGCCTGTGTCTTCTCTTCTCTCTCTCTCTCTCTGTTCTGGCAGGCCTGTGTCTTCTCTTCTCTCTCTCTCTCTCTGTTCTGGCAGGCCTGTGTCTTCTCTTCTCTCTCTCTCTCTCTGTTCTGGCAGGCCTGTGTCTTCTCTTCTCTCTCTCTCTCTCTGTTCTGGCAGGCCTGTGTCTTCTCTCTCTCTCTCTCTCTCTCTGTTCTGGCAGGCCTGTGTCTTCTCTTCTCTCTCTCTCTCTCTGTTCTGGCAGGCCTGTGTCTTCTCTTCTCTCTCTCTCTCTCTGTTCTGGCAGGCCTGTCTTCTCTTCTCTCTCTCTCTCTCTGTTCTGGCAGGCCTGTGTCTTCTCTTCTCTCTCTCTCTCTCTGTTCTGGCAGGCCTGTGTCTTCTCTTCTCTCTCTCTCTCTCTGTTCTGGCAGGCCTGTGTCTTCTCTTCTCTCTCTCTCTCTCTGTTCTGGCAGGCCTGTGTCTTCTCTTCTCTCTCTCTCTCTCTGTTCTGGCAGGCCTGTGTCTTCTCTTCTCTCTCTCTCTCTCTGTTCTGGCAGGCCTGTGTCTTCTCTTCTCTCTCTCTCTCTCTGTTCTGGCAGGCCTGTGTCTTCTCTTCTCTCTCTCTCTCTCTGTTCTGGCAGGCCTGTGTCTTCTCTCTCTCTCTCTCTCTCTGTTCTGGCAGGCCTGTGTCTTCTCTTCTCTCTCTCTCTCTCTGTTCTGGCAGGCCTGTGTCTTCTCTTCTCTCTCTCTCTCTCTGTTCTGGCAGGCCTGTGTCTTCTCTTCTCTCTCTCTCTCTGTTCTGGCAGGCCTGTGTCTTCTCTTCTCTCTCTCTCTCTCTGTTCTGGCAGGCCTGTGTCTTCTCTTCTCTCTCTCTCTCTCTGTTCTGGCAGGCCTGTGTCTTCTCTTCTCTCTCTCTCTCTCTGTTCTGGCAGGCCTGTGTCTTCTCTTCTCTCTCTCTCTCTCTGTTCTGGCAGGCCTGTCTTCTCTTCTCTCTCTCTCTCTCTGTTCTGGCAGGCCTGTGTCTTCTCTTCTCTCTCTCTCTCTCTGTTCTGGCAGGCCTGTGTCTTCTCTTCTCTCTCTCTCTCTGTTCTGGCAGGCCTGTCTTCTCTTCTCTCTCTCTCTCTCTGTTCTGGCAGGCCTGTGTCTTCTCTTCTCTCTCTCTCTCTCTGTTCTGGCAGGCCTGTGTCTTCTCTTCTCTCTCTCTCTGTTCTGGCAGGCCTGTGTCTTCTCTTCTCTCTCTCTCTCTCTGTTCTGGCAGGCCTGTGTCTTCTCTTCTCTCTCTCTCTCTGTTCGGCAGGCCTGTCTTCTCTTCTCTCTCTCTCTCTCTGTTCTGGCAGGCCTGTGTCTTCTCTTCTCTCTCTCTCTCTCTCTGTTCTGGCAGGCCTGTGCCTTCTCTTCTCTCTCTCTGTTCTGGCAGGCCTGTGTCTTCTCTTCTCTCTCTCTCTCTCTGTTCTGGCAGGCCTGTCTTCTCTTCTCTCTCTCTCTCTCTCTCTGTTCTGGCAGGCCTGTGTCTTCTCTTCTCTCTCTCTCTCTCTGTTCTGGCAGGCCTGTGTCTTCTCTTCTCTCTCTCTCTCTGTTCTGGCAGGCCTGTCTTCTCTTCTCTCTCTCTCTCTCTGTTCTGGCAGGCCTGTGTCTTCTCTTCTCTCTCTCTCTCTGTTCTGGCAGGCCTGTCTTCTCTTCTCTCTCTCTCTCTCTCTGTTCTGGCAGGCCTGTGTCTTCTCTTCTCTCTCTCTCTCTCTGTTCTGGCAGGCCTGTGTCTTCTCTTCTCTCTCTCTCTCTCTGTTCTGGCAGGCCTGTGTCTTCTCTTCTCTCTCTCTCTCTCTGTTCTGGCAGGCCTGTCTTCTCTTCTCTCTCTCTCTCTCTGTTCTGGCAGGCCTGTGTCTTCTCTTCTCTCTCTCTCTCTCTGTTCTGGCAGGCCTGTGTCTTCTCTTCTCTCTCTCTCTCTGTTCTGGCAGGCCTGTGTCTTCTCTTCTCTCTCTCTCTCTCTGTTCTGGCAGGCCTGTGTCTTCTCTTCTCTCTCTCTCTCTCTGTTCTGGCAGGCCTGTGTCTTCTCTTCTCTCTCTCTCTGTTCTGGCAGGCCTGTGTCTTCTCTTCTCTCTCTCTCTCTCTGTTCTGGCAGGCCTGTGTCTTCTCTTCTCTCTCTCTCTGTTCTGGCAGGCCTGTGTCTTCTCTTCTCTCTCTCTCTCTCTGTTCTGGCAGGCCTGTGTCTTCTCTTCTCTCTCTCTCTCTCTGTTCTGGCAGGCCTGTCTTCTCTTCTCTCTCTCTCTCTCTGTTCTGGCAGGCCTGTGTCTTCTCTTCTCTCTCTCTCTCTCTGTTCTGGCAGGCCTGTGTCTTCTCTTCTCTCTCTCTCTCTGTTCTGGCAGGCCTGTCTTCTCTTCTCTCTCTCTCTCTCTGTTCTGGCAGGCCTGTGTCTTCTCTTCTCTCTCTCTCTCTGTTCTGGCAGGCCTGTCTTCTCTTCTCTCTCTCTCTCTCTGTTCTGGCAGGCCTGTGTCTTCTCTTCTCTCTCTCTCTCTCTGTTCTGGCAGGCCTGTGTCTTCTCTTCTCTCTCTCTCTCTCTGTTCTGGCAGGCCTGTGTCTTCTCTTCTCTCTCTCTCTCTCTGTTCTGGCAGGCCTGTCTTCTCTTCTCTCTCTCTCTCTCTGTTCTGGCAGGCCTGTGTCTTCTCTTCTCTCTCTCTGTTCTGGCAGGCCTGTGTCTTCTCTTCTCTCTCTCTCTCTGTTCTGGCAGGCCTGTGTCTTCTCTTCTCTCTCTCTCTCTCTGTTCTGGCAGGCCTGTGTCTTCTCTTCTCTCTCTCTCTCTCTGTTCTGGCAGGCCTGTGTCTTCTCTTCTCTCTCTCTCTCTCTGTTCTGGCAGGCCTGTGTCTTCTCTTCTCTCTCTCTCTCTCTGTTCTGGCAGGCCTGTCTTCTCTTCTCTCTCTCTCTCTCTGTTCTGGCAGGCCTGTGTCTTCTCTTCTCTCTCTCTCTCTCTGTTCTGGCAGGCCTGTGTCTTCTCTTCTCTCTCTCTCTCTCTCTCTGTTCTGGCAGGCCTGTGTCTTCTCTTCTCTCTCTCTCTCTCTGTTCTGGCAGGCCTGTGTCTTCTCTTCTCTCTCTCTCTCTCTGTTCTGGCAGGCCTGTGTCTTCTCTTCTCTCTCTCTCTCTCTGTTCTGGCAGGCCTGTGTCTTCTCTTCTCTCTCTCTCTCTCTGTTCTGGCAGGCCTGTGTCTTCTCTTCTCTCTCTCTCTCTCTGTTCTGGCAGGCCTGTATCTTCTCTTCTCTCTCTCTCTCTCTGTTCTGGCAGGCCTGTGTCTTCTCTTCTCTCTCTCTCTCTCTGTTCTGGCAGGCCTGTGTCTTCTCTTCTCTCTCTCTCTCTCTGTTCTGGCAGGCCTGTGTCTTCTCTTCTCTCTCTCTCTCTCTGTTCTGGCAGGCCTATGTCTTCTCTTCTCTCTCTCTCTCTCTGTTCTGGCAGGCCTGTGTCTTCAACGCTCACACTAATAAAATCACAGCTCAAAACTAATTACATAAACACAGAAGATTTCTCAGAACCTTTTTTTAAATTTCTAAACTTTGAGAATATTTTTAGTATAAATTTATGTTTCTTTGAGTACTATTGAAAAATTGACTGATGGAGAAAATAGTAAGAGATAGGAAAAGAGAGAAAATAACAGATTTGAAGATCAGAGCAGATAAAGAGCAAAAGGCAGAGATACCATTCAGTGGTTGACCAAAAACTATCTTTTGAGAAAGTAAAGCTAATTTATGGTTTCATTCCAAAGAGTATTTGTTCGAATATAGTGAGAAAAGGAAATAATGGTCAGAAAACCGAGAAGAGAGTGGGTGGGGGAGTATGCTTGGGAGAATCAGAGAGAGAGAGAGAGAGAGAGAGAGAGAGAGAGAGAGAGAGAGAGAGAGAGAGAGAGAGAGAGAGAGAGAGAGAGAGATACTCAAGGAAAAATGCAATACACAAAACAAATGAATACAGTGCAGAACAAAGAACAATCGAAATCATATGATAATTTGTTCAACTTGAAAGACTAAAAAAAAGACCACGAGAATAGGTTAAAAATCAAGGGCAAATACTTTCTAACCCAGACTATCTAAAGGGAAGTACTGCAGCCCTTTAAGAAACGTGAAGACAACGAAATGACTAATAGATAACAACCAGACTGATAGGGAGGATTCTCTCTCTCTTCTCTTCTGATAGGGAGGATTCTCTCTCTCTTCTCTTCATGGAGCGTTACAATTCAAAAAATCAGTGACTCAGTGAATTTTTGAATTCTAACGCTCCATCACTCTTTATTCCCTTTCATTCATAATAATATTCATCTCTTTATGTTCTTTCGGTTACAATGAAATGATCCTACTAAAAGTTCAAGGAAAGAGACTTTAGATTTATTTGGCTTGAATTCAAGATTTAATTAAAACACTCCTGTTCGCGAATAATTTTCTGATAAGCTTCCGAAAATGAAACAGAGAGAATTTACCTGGGAAAATTTTCTGTCGTCATCGACTTCTTGCAAATCTAGAGGAGCCAATGATGTGACGAATTCGAATCGAAGTCGCCATTTCAAGAGAACTGTAACTATGAAAAACGATGTGATAAAGCGTCAATTCTCGTCAAAAACTAAAATTTTACGGCAATGAACTCAACCTAGCAAACTACAAACTTTTTCTGAACAAAAATTTTGTAATTCTTCCGTTGTCATGCATTGTAAAATTATGTAAAAAACAATAAAAAATAATTAATTTTAAGGTTGCAAATTGTTTATTTAAAAACAAGATACGAGAACACTAAGCACTTGGTGATGTGTGCCGTAAGAATTTGAAAGTAAGCTAATAAACTTGAATTGAAACTAATTCTGGCATGATTATTACGGAAATTTTCGATATTTGCACAGAAAAGCTAGATGTATAATAGAGAACGGAAAGAAAGAGCAAAACAATTCTGACATTCAGAAATGTCACTAACAGATTAACAATTTTTAGTTGCTTATAGCCAACTCAATTTAAAAGACTAACAAAATTCTTTTGAAAGGCGAAAACAATGAGAACATCTCCATTTCTTTAAAGAGGGAAAATTTCACTCTGCCATAAAACTGTTTAACATCATCAATACCATAAGCGGCCTGAGCAATCATAACAAAAAGAAGAGCAGAAAACCGCTGGTCGAGAGAAGAGCTAGAATAATCAGAAGCGAGCAAGTCTCTAAAGTTTTGAACTCTTCTCATGCATGGGTTAAATAGTGACCGGATCGGTCCCGTCGGCGGATACATGTACACAAACAGGGGTTTTTTAGTGTGAAAGAAAAAGGGACAGAAATTTTTTTCACATAAGGGTCCCCCTTATGATTTTTCAAACAGGAACCCGCCGAAAAAAATTCACATAAGGGTCCCCCCTTACGATTTGGAAAAACAGAGGCCCGCCGATGGTGGAAAAAAATTTTTTTCACATGAGGGTCCCCCCTTAGGGGTGAAAATTTTTTCTTTTTTTTTCTCACATAAGGGTCCCCCTTACCTTTTTTTTACATAAGGGTCCCCCTTACCTTTTTTCACATAAGGGTCCCCCCTAAAGATTTGGAACACAGAGGCCCGCCGACAGAAGATCTGTCATGACTAAATAACCCCCCCTGTACACAAACTATTGACAAAAAAACTCCCTCTCTTTTCTTACCCTTTTCCTTCATCCCCTCTTCTTTTTTCCTCCAAAATTTGAGCGGCGGATACATGAAAACTTAAATTGGGCGGCTCCATTTAACCCCTGTTCTCATGCATATTCTCTCCCTTTTCTGCCTTTCACGTTTAGCGCGCGTCTCATTATTCATGACGCGCCTGCTCAGAGCGGTAGTTTTTTCTCTGCAAGTGATCTATGCTGAGTCATGCTTCTTCTTCTTCTTCCTAGCGTTATTCTCGCTGAAGAACGAGGTCCGCTGTGTAGATAGCACTTCGCCACATCATCGTTGGGGTTGGATGGTAGTGCATCTTTTGAGATACGACGATTTTCTTCACAGACCGGCTTGTCGCGAGAAATTTCATAAGGATATTTCAGCCTGACGTCCTTTTACGATTACGAACCCCAAGAGGCCGGATTCCTATTCCATGGATGGGGAAAATGAAGAGCGAGACTACAGGCGACCACTCTTCAACTTGGGGAAGGAAGGAATGAAGGAAGGAATGCTGAGTCATGCTGTTATATATATATATATTTTTTTTATAACTTCAGTTTATGAACACTGACTATGCCACAATGAAAGCCTCAAAGTGAAAAAGTTTAGTTTTTCATTTTCAATCATCGAAAAGAATCCACAAGTTTTTGACATCAGCAGGAATGTTATCTGCACAATTGTGCTGTTAAAACTTGAAGATAGTTTTAGACACCGATATCATTGTGAAATGAAGGCGTCACACTCATTGGAATGGGGAGACGGAAGTATCCATTCACCGATGAACATGCCACGTGTTCTTCCTACAACAATCACTAAATATCCGTAAAAATTCGATGTTTATGAATATATGAACCAGGCTCGTGTTCACACACGCAGCAAAAGCGTGTAAATCAAAAAGAATATTTATGAGCAGGTATAATATAGTTAGTTTCCTGCCACTCCTATGCGGCGGATACGTACATTCATAGGTAAAATGTCTTGATTTCTCATTAGTTCGAAAAAAATGTCACTTTAAAAGAATGTTATGGAAGCTGGAGCTGAAGAGATAGCAACGACTTTCACCGAGAGGAAAATCTCGAGTTCAAATTTTTTTCTGGGGTTGAGTGGCGGATACGTACATACAACCATTTGGAATGACACATAATATCCCTGTTTATGAGGAAACGGCCCGATATGAAAAGATCCGAGAGTTTGCGATGCGATTGCCATACAAACAAAGATGACTTATCAGTAGCTTTCTTCGTGGGCGCGTAGCTTACTGTGCGGTTACAATAAATACTCTGATGTTACCAGTCACGGCGACCAGTCACGTGCTTCCAATTACGCAGTGACTCAAGTCGTACATCTGACTCAGTGAACCTGTGCATGTATGAGAACGTGCGGATCGAGGCTGCCCTTGACTTCTTCGTCCTCGTCAATCAGAGACTCCACACTCTCCAGGGCAACCGAAAACTGTAGGGTGGGAACTGTTGATCCTTCGAAGTTTACCTTCAATTACGAATCATTCTTGTAGATCGCAACAAATACCACAGAGATAGAGATAAATCACTGAGTTTGGTTAATTTGAACAATTACTGAAGGAAACAAACTAGAATCTATAAGGGAAATTTGACATTAAAATTCAATAAATCGCTCAAAAACTTCCATTTAAGAGTTTAAACATGAGAAAAAAGTTTTTGTTTGCATTTCTCAAATGAATTCACACCCGGATCTCCAATGAAACGCTTTTGTTATTGTTTACCCTGAGGGTGTCATCATACTGGGTTGCTCGTGGGATTATTTTTAATTCAGTGCTTTCGATGGTCACTTTCGCTCTTTTTTAAACACATAATTGAAAGAATAACATTTATAGAGGACTTACTTCTCCAACGATATCCTCTCCCAGTTTATAAGACTTTCTAAAGAGCGTCAGAGAGGCCACCTGCAACATATTCATGACAACCACAACTACTCTCATTTTCCATTTAATAGTCATAATTTTAATCTATTTCGAAATCAGGGTGAGACTATCTAAAAGAGCGGAATAATCACTTGCTACCATGTTGACTCTACTTTCTAACAAATCATGAAATCATGAAACGCCAAAAAATTTCGCTCTCTTGAAAAATTCACGTGAGGTTGAACTTAGAAACGAAAGCAATCTGGAGAGGAAAAAAGCGACTTAGAAAAAGAGAGAGAAAATAGAGATAACGAGAAAGAGAGAGGTAGACGAGAAATATGTAAAGAAAGAGAGTAAGAACGACAATAAATTCTCTGATGCGATGGTCTTCGGAGACAACGCTGGCAGATAGCTGTGCCGACTTGGTCATTGTTTATCTGAGAAAGATTATATCCATCACTTCCTGGAGTTAGAGTGATGGGTGGGAGAAACAAGGAGGGAATGGTGTCGAATGACTGGACGAGGGCGGGGCTTTTAAAAAGAATTGCGACACAGCAGGAAATTACATCATCTCGTCTACAAACAAGAAATGGAGCAGGCAAAAATCTTCCTGGGAAGAAAAACAAGAATAAGAGGAAGAGGGCAGAGGGCTGAGAGGAGAAATCAACCGGCTCCTTCACAACCATACAAAAAAAACTCGAAACAAATTATAACGAAAAAAATTCTTAGCTTCAATAATTCAACCTTCTCCCTCATTTTCTGTGGAGATTTTCAGTTAACCACTTTCCAGATTTGAAGAATTTAAACTTTCAACTTCTCAGTTTTGACGATTGAAATGCTTAAAATCCATATTTCCATCGAAAACCTAGTTCCGGAATAATTATTACACGGTTGTGGTATTTAGAATCTTTTTCGTGCCAGATATAACGATGCAAGAATCTTTTTCGTGCCAGATATAACGATGCAAGAATCTTTTTCGTGCCAGATATAACGATGCAAGAATCTTTTTCGTGCCAGATATAACGATGCACGATGCGCGTCACACAGCACTCTCAATTCACGGTTGTGGTACTCACGGAGCGACCCAATACAGTAATGCAGACCTAATACAGTAAGACTTCTGATAAACAAGCAAGCAGAGAGCCTGACTTTTCCGCTTGAATTGGTGAGAGCGAAGACGGCTGCTTTTCGTGGGGCTGTAATCTTATCCACCTGCAACAAGCTAAGTTAACCATTCAGGATTTAATACCCCGTTCTGGAGTCCTGCATACATTGATTGTTTGACTTTTTCTAAGACATAATGAAGGTTGCGATAAACAAACGCTTTCTCTGTGAACTTTCTTATTTGAATGTTCTAGTTCGATACACACAGTGGTAGTTGCTATATATATGTATGTATATATATGTAGATTCAAGCTTAGAATTCTGAGCTCGAATCTTTTTTATGATAATCATGAAATTCAAAACTAGCTATAATTACATTCTTGATAACAATGAAGAAGTTGATGCGGTGCAGTTTTTTGAATGCTAACCTCTGAGGTAACTAGTTGAGAGAGAGACGGCCGCGTATTAGTTTCTGCCAGGAAGGGGTTTCTTGGTGAACAAATTGACGGCGCGAGACCCACGCATGGGAGAATTCGCAACTACAAGAGAAACCGAGATAGGTTAGCGCTTTCCCAAGCACAGGTTAATATGTATAAACTTTTCAATGAAAAAACAAATGCCCGCCAGAAGAGGTAATTTCTCTTAACAGACATTCGCTGAATGAATCACTGATTTCAATTTAAAAGAAACAGTTATGATGCACTCAACTAGTCTATTTCAAACACTAAACTCACATCCTTGGTATTATCCTTGTCATGCATACTTATTTGTTAAATGTTTGACATGAATAAAGAATTGAATTGAATTCTCCGACCCCTTCTGATAGTTTGGAACAGAAAAGTTATAAAGTATATCATTTTCAGTGACAAGGTGATTCATCATCTTGTGCTAGGGATTTAATGCTCAACCGTTCGAATGCAACAACATGAACAGTGAAAAACAAACATGCAAATTGAGTGTCCGAAGAGGGGTACAGGGTCTTGCTACGGCAACTGCGACTCGGTTACTGTAGCGAATGAAATGACCTCGGAACGTTGGCGGAACACCGCTTTCAGAAGGACGGATCTATCAGCACATGCTATCTATTTTTTATTTAAACAAAAAAGTTTACAATTTCAATTTTCATATTTTATTCGATCTTGTACGAAAACTAACAACACAAGTGAAAAGACGACTTCCTCCTGGAGCTATTGATAGATCACAGAAGATTATATTGGGTCGAGAACTGTAGACATTGGTAGAAGAGGTTGATATGGAAGTGGCAACTTCGTTGATTTTACGCCGACCATTATGGGTCCTGCGAAGAAATTTCCGGTTGAGAATCACTACTAACCACACAAAAGTTAACATAGAGACCAATTTTCATTGGTATTGAAGAAAAATAACTAACAAAATACTTTAATTCAACAGTATTCATAGCTCGCAGGCCCTTGACAAACAATTTTTTTTAAAAACTACAGTATATTCTAGCGATGAGGCTTGAAATAATGAAATAATTTTTCTATGCCCTTCAGCTATCGTTTTCTTCCCTTTCTCGTGTGAATGTCAAATCGGTTGTCATTTTTTTCAAGCTTAACTACCTTTGAACCTGTCAATGTAAATTTCAAAAAATATTAAATAAATCACCGAACGGAAATATTGACGAACAAAAAAAGATTTAACCGATCTGAATTCAACTGAGTGCTTCCCCAAGCCAGACTCTCGCATTTGGTTCCTTCGTTGCGAATTGAAACCGAAAATTCTACTTTTATAATGAGCACTGATGTTTTTGGTAAACTTTATTTTAAAAAAGTTTCGAATTCAGGTAAACAGTGAATGAGATGATGAGAAAAATTACAAGCTTAGAAGTTTTTGGTTCAACTTCCGTCCCGGCCGAATTTGCTTGGTGCGCTATGACAACGTTGCTTTTAGATATTGTTTGGTTTATAGTGTCTTATGAAGCTCGCTCTAATTAAAGAACTCGAATTTTATCGAGAAAAGGCCATTACAAAAGCACGCTGTATAATTACCAATGCACGCCGAGGCGCGGGAAAGAGAGAAAGAGTGTTTGACGCACTATATAATGAGCTCTCATTTGTTTTCCATATTGAACAGGTAACAATGATAATGAGCTCTCATTTGTTTTCCATATTGAACAGGTAACAAGACGAGCATTGAAAATTGTCTATGCCTTATTCAGATCACTATCGATAAAAATAGCAGCACCATATATTATATGCTTTAAAACCTATGTTCTGCCGGTGCTAGACTTTGCTTCCGTTGTTTGGTCTCCCCACAAAATTACCTTGATCAGAAAATTAGAGAATGTTCAACATATGTTCACAAAATTACTACAGTTACGTTGTGTTGCACTCACGGAGTGGTGCAATTATGAAAGTAGATTGATAAGATTTAACCTGACATCTCTCTATGCAAGAAGATTAGAAGCTGATATTCTTTTGGCTTTCAAAATTCTCAAAGGTTACACTGACGTTCCAGTTTGTGAATTTTACACTTTCAAACAGTGTAACGGTCGCACCTCTTTCTATGCTTTCCATATAGGGCACACAAACAGAAACTCACTTTTTGACTCTTTCGCTTATCGGACATCTCGATTTTTTTATGAAATTACCGGTCAGTCTTCTCAGGAATCAAACCATTCTTTAGTTTTGTCAGCAGAGTCTTCCTCGTGTTGTTACATTGCAAAATGTATTTCAATAAATACAAAAAATATATTGTTTCACACTATAATTTAGTTATGAAAAGTGATAATTTTTACTAAAAGAATACTTTTGGGCCATTACAAAGAAATATATTAGGGCGACGTTTTAAATAAAGCGCATGAGCGGAGTTAAGAATTTTCCCGCGCCTCGGCGTGCATTGGTAATTATACAGCGTGCAGCGTGCGTGCACAGGGAACACAGCGAGCACAGTGTGCACAGCGTGCACGGCGTGCTTTTGTAATAGCCCGAGAAAACAAGTTTAATTATACGAGAAAAGACATCAACAGGTGAACTATTCATCAATACGTTCATCAACATATCAAATAAGCGAGCCTAAAAACAGAGAATGTGTTATGACATTCCAAGATGTTTGTTTTCTTACTCAAGGACATAGGTTACCAAGGGGTACAAAAAACCTCCCGGCCCCCCGCCAGGGAAGGTAATTTTTTCTCGCGTTCATAAGCTTTTATCCGATGCAGATTTATTTCCTCATGTTTTATTGTGGTGTTTGATAAAGTATGTAGCAGTTCATTTGCCATTTCATTTAAGTTGAAGAAGTTACGGTCAAAAACTCAATTGAGAAAAAAATTCCAATAACACTCCGCTGTAAACTTTTTTTTCATTACTTGAATGTTAATTTAAGAAAATACAATAATAAACCGAATTCGTACACAAAAAACCGCCCGCGAAACAATTTTTTTAGGTGACATATGCTCAAGGATATTAGCAGATCTTTACAATAAAAATACCCCCTTCCACTTTCCCTCTCCATAGGGCCTCTTCCCCCTCAAGAGCCCTCTTCCCTATAGGCCCTTCTTCCCTTAACTCCCTCTACCCCTTCGCTGAATTAGGGATCCTTTCTTTTCCCCTTTAGCCCCTTCCCTCTATCCCCCTCGTTCTTTTGAGTGGAGACCTTTCCAACAAGAGAGCTTTTGACATAATTTTTGGCACTTTTTTACTTGAAGGAGGGGGGCACTTTACTTGGGGGCCGCACATTACTTCGGGGGGGGGGGGAGATTACTTTTCACTGAAGTTTTTGCTTAGGATTAGTTAAAACGTATGGTAACGAGGCCGAATGGAACAATTAGCCACAATAATTCAGTTTTATCCAGTCTAATCAAGTGAATTGGCTTAGCTGTTTTCAGCTAATATTCCCTGTTTTTTCGCTTACAATTAGGCGAAGGTTACTCTTACGAGGCCGTACGGCTTAGGAACGAGACCGCATGAAAAAACTTCTCACATTAATAATTTTTTTGTCGATTCATTGACTAAAATTGTGAAAAAACAGAGTGAGAAAAATACAGTAGTATAAACACACTAAAAACAAAAGCCCACAAAGTAAAGTGCGGCTCCCGCTCATAGGTTGCCAAGGGGTACAAAAAACCTCCCGGCCACCCGCCCAGGAAGGAAACTTTTCATAAACTTTACACATGATTTTATCCGGTTCAGATTTATTTCTTCATGTTTTATTATGGTGTTTGTGGTGTTTGATAAAGTATGTAGCAGTCCATTTACCATTTTATTTATGTTAAAGGAGTTACGGTCAAAAACTCAATTGAGAAATCACTTCCAATAAAACTCCGCTGTGAAATTAATTTTTTTTATTACTTGAATGTAAATCTAAAAACACAATAAGAAATCGAATTTGTACACAAAACCACGCCCCCCCCTATGCTCCCGCTAAGTAAATTTGTGTCTAATTGTTCTACAATCGGCTTGGTTTGAAACGCTTATAACGGTGAAAATACTCGGGTTTTCATTTCTGAAACGAACAGCGTATGTAAATTCAGAACACTTATGCGGTCTTCGTATTATTCTCCGGTTTCGGGCGAACATAAAACAAGGATATTTGTAAACTTTTTTTGAAATATTTCTAGTATTCTTTGAATGGTGATTGAATATAGATGGAAATATTATTGAAACGGAGGAAAGTTTTTTTAAGGTGAACGAGAACCTTTCAATCCAGCGTGAAGACTTACTCTAGAAACTGTTATGTTATAGCTAACGTGGCACAATTTAACTTGGGGGGCTCTTTTCTGTGCGTTCAAAAAAATACAAAAAATGTAAATTTTCTTATGCGGTCTCGTTCGCCGTTCACCCCGTTCCCGTACGGCCTCGTTAGCGTAAACTTTTTCCTAAGCCTAAGCGTTTTTTAATGTAAAATAATATTTAAAAAAGTTGTTTTTAAAAAAACCCTCAAGTAAAGCGCGCCACCCCCCCCCAAGTTAAAAAGAACCGCTAACGTTTCACACCCAAAACTTTGTGTTGTTTTTCGTCTCGTTCTGCTTGTTGAGCTTTACACAAAAAATTTCCTGAAAACTTATAATTCGACTCAGAAACAGAAACCGGTCAGGGAGTCAGTATCTGAGATAACTGTTATCAAACCATAAAAACTATTAAGCTTAGAAAACATAGCAGCCAATAAAATTGAACTCAAATTCGCGTAGTTGTTCGCACATTCGTTTGAGATAAGATGAAATTCACTCGCATTAGAATAAAACGAAGCCGCAAATTAGACAACTGACTTGCACGATGATTTCCTCTCCACTAAGGTATATGGGAACTTTACGGTTCAGTGAAGCTTCCACTATCAATGGCATCCCTCAGAACCTGGTAAAAACGTAATCATAACCCTAATCAATCAGTGTTCGTAAAAAGTTGAATTGCAAATTGATAACTTTATCCTTGTAGTGAAGCCAGAAATTGTCAATCTCACTAGCAATTAAACAACAGTGCGCACACTGCAAATGGTTTGTGAAATGCTGCCACCATGTAAACAAGAAGTGAAGTTGTTAATAGGTGGTCGTAAAAACCCCCTCAATGTGTCATGCATAGTTCTTATCTTTTGTTTTTATGAAGATTCTTTGATGTTATGTTGAGATCTTGTTACTGAGGGGTGAGGTGGGAACGATGTGTTTTTACGCTGAGATCGGAGAGATGAGTGATAGAGAAGAACAAAAGAGAGGAATAGGACGGAGAGAGATTAGAGAGAAATAGGAGGAAAAGAGAAAAGTAAGGAAGAACAGAGCAAGAGAGAGAGAAGGAATGCAGTAGACGGACAAAAACTTGCAACGTGCTTCATCTTTTTCTTCATTCCTCACCGTTCGCTCTCTTAACCCATCGACTTCTATTGTTGGCTCTCACTACGACTAAAGCTTAAGTTATCGGATTAAACTGCGAGTTGTATCATCTTATAGTTTTACTTGTTGTTTCATGATTCCATATGTCTAAAAAATATCACTCGTGAAATAATATTTTTTAATTATAAAAAAAAGAACAGTTTTGAAATCAAGAAATGGAAGTTGTGAAGCACTTTTTGATAAAACAGTTGTTCATAACAATAGTCATTAAGTACTGTATGTGCAGTTTGTGATACTGCTTTCAGCTCAATTAAAACTGAAACTCTTTCTCGAGTCTCAAGCGGACTCGTCCATGTTCCCCTTCTCTCAGAACTAATTTTCATTTTCTCTTGCGAAGACCGCTGTTCATGAACATGTCCAAAATGAGTTATCTCACAGAGATGATTGTACAAATGTTTCTCAATTATAGGTGACCACTAAAAATCGCAATAAAACTGAAGGAGTCTAAAAAGCGCCCAAGATTGGAGTTGGTGTTTGCAGTTCCTTTTCTGGTATTAACATATCCACCGCCAAATATTGAACGCTGTTCATTATGATACTACTGCTGATGAAGCTCTAATCACTCTGCTCATCAGGAGCATCAGAACTCGCGATCGGTTCGCCAATCTCGACGAGCCGCACATGTTCGCTTCGATGAAGTTTCTCAAAAAGAGCGCCCTGTGCGCTTGAAGACTAACAACTTCTTTGATTTACCGCCCTCACAAACCAACTGCTAGTCTACACTGATCCTCGCGAACTGATGACAACAACTGAAAGGTTAATAAGTCACAGCAGGCATAGGTCATCAGCACTGCTTAGAATTTTCAGAAACGTTTTTCGAGAGATGGAGTCTGGAATAATAACCAGGCTGTTGCTTCGCACCCGTACAAAGATTGTGTATATTAAGATCACTAATGAGGGCGGAACGGCAGGCCGTTGAGAGAGCCCGGAAGCGTGTAATGTAAAAGAGAGGACGCAGACTATTAGAGCATTTGTATCACTAGCTTTCCTGTTTAGCGCAAAGAGTTGCGCATAGACTTTACACGCATTCTGGGTTAGAGACATAGACTGATGATAAATAGCTCTCCCTTCTCCGCTATTTACCTTTAGCTCGCTTCTCATTATGCCAAACTCCCTTGCTCGAAAAGAGGTCGTCCATTTTCAATTCTCAACAGTTACAGATCTTCGGTGAACTATGCTTACTGAACAAATGTCCTATCAAAAACTACCGCTCGTTTTTGCGGGGAGCCTAGAATAGAGATAAGCAAGCGAGCCTTTACAGTTTAAATTCTTTACATTGCCCAATCTCTCTTCTTTTTTTTCTCTGCTCTTAAGCTCTGATGTGCTTATAGCAGCGACTGTGAGTTAGTGTCTACGCTGAACCAGTTGTCCTTTGGCGATGAAATAAGAACAATTATATCTCTCTTACATCGTTCGTAGGTTCGATTGCGTATCGATTTAACACTCAACCTCAAAAAAAATGTTATTAGAGCTGAATAAGATCACGGAGAAAAAAGTCTTAATCTAGTATATTTTCTTGCGATGTAAGACCTCCACGTTCTCCCATGTATTGACAGGCGTGTTTACACAACACGACTGCGAGCGAGGAGAGAGAATCTTGACGTCAAATACGATGACATCTTTTCCACAGGTTATTCTTACAGTTCTGAAAAAAAGAAGGCTAAAAGCCCACAGAGAGATAGAGAACCTGAGAGAACAGGATGCATGAAGAGCCATGCAGCAGAGAACCTGTGAGAACAGGGTGCATGAAGAGCCATGCAGCAGAGAACCTGAGAGAACAGGATGCATGAAGAGCCATGCAGCAGAGAACCTGTGAGAACAGGGTGCATGAAGAGCCATGCAGCAGAGAACCTGAGAGAACAGGATGCATGAAGAGCCATGCAGCAGAGAACCTGTGAGAACAGGGTGCATGAAGAGCCATGCAGCAGAGAACCTGAGAGAACAGGATGCATGAAGAGCCATGCAGCAGAGAACCTGTGAGAACAGGGTGCATGAAGAGCCATGCAGCAGAGAACCTTAGAGAACAGGATGCATGAAGAGCCATGCAGCAGAGAACCTGTGAGAACAGGGTGCATGAAGAGCCATGCAGCAGAGAACCTGTGAGAACAGGGTGCATGAAGAGCCATGCAGCAGAGAACCTGAGAGAACAGGATGCATGAAGAGCCATGCAGCAGAGAACCTGTGAGAACAGGGTGCATGAAGAGCCATGCAGCAGAGAACCTTAGAGAACAGGATGCATGAAGAGCCATGCAGCAGAGAACCTGTGAGAACAGGGTGCATGAAGAGCCATGCAGCAGAGAACCTGTGAGAACAGGGTGCATGAAGAGCCATGCAGCAGAGAACCTGAGAGAACAGGATGCATGAAGAGCCATGCAGCAGAGAACCTGTGAGAACAGGGTGCATGAAGAGCCATGCAGCAGAGAATCTGAGAGAACAGGATGCATGAAGAGTCATGCAGCAGAGAACCTGTGAGAACAGGGTGCATGAAGAGCCATGCAGCAGAGAACCTGTGAGAACAGGGTGCATGAAGAGCCATGCAGCAGAGAACCTGTGAGAACAGGGTGCATGAAGAGCCATGCAGCAGAGAACCTGAGAGAACAGGATGCATGAAGAGCCATGCAGCAGAGAACCTGTGAGAACAGGGTGCATGAAGAGCCATGCAGCAGAGAACCTGAGAGAACAGGATGCATGAAGAGTCATGCAGCAGAGAACCTGTGAGAACAGGGTGCATGAAGAGCCATGCAGCAGAGAACCTGTGAGAACAGGGTGCATGAAGAGCCATGCAGCAGAGAACCTGTGAGAACAGGGTGCATGAAGAGCCATGCAGCAGAGAACCTGTGAGAACAGGGTGCATGAAGAGCCATGCAGCAGAGAACCTGAGAGAACAGGATGCATGAAGAGCCATGCAGCAGAGAACCTGTGAGAACAGGGTGCATGAAGAGCCATGCAGCAGAGAACCTGAGAGAACAGGATGCATGAAGAGTCATGCAGCAGAGAACCTGTGAGAACAGGGTGCATGAAGAGCCATGCAGCAGAGAACCTGTGAGAACAGGGTGCATGAAGAGCCATGCAGCAGAGAACCTGTGAGAACAGGGTGCATGAAGAGCCATGCAGCAGAGAACCTGTGAGAACAGGGTGCATGAAGAGCCATGCAGCAGAGAACCTGAGAGAACAGGATGCATGAAGAGCCATGCAGCAGAGAACCTGTGAGAACAGGATGCATGAAGAGCCGTGCAGCAGGATCTCGAGCGTCTACTATCAAAGAAGGGTGGCCCAAAGGCAAACAACAACACAGTTCTAGTCGGGAACATCACAAACGATAATATCTGCTATTTCTAATGACCGTTAATTCGAAGGCAAACCGTTTTCTCTCGAATGAAGGAAAGTACATAATTTTAAAGCATCTTTTGATTAGTTTTTCAAAAAATTTGTTTATCACTCGAATAATTTTTCCTGTAATAGAAGAATTGAGAGCTTGCTTTTTCATAAATTTTTCTTGGCTGCTTGTGAAGTTCAGAGAGAATAAAATTTTTTCAGTATCGGCTAGAATGCGAACGGACTTCTCAACAGTCAGCAGAAGATTCATTGCTTCTAAGAACAAAAATAAGCTTTGGAATACTAAAAAAGGCAAACAACAGCTCAAAGTTAGTTATAGAAATTCCTTTTTTGTCTATTTTAGTTTTTCGTTTCCTTAGAGAGAAAAAACTTTCTTTTTTTTCTTTTTTCTCCATAAAGGTGGACGTTTCAGTGCTTTTTTTCTCAATGAGTTGTTTCGATACGACGAGTTTCTATTGAGAATTAGTTTGCTTTATGCGATTTTCTGTTTCCTAGTCGGACGGAATACCAATTCACGTGTGAAGATTACAGGTAAACTGCCAACTGGCAACCAGGGTGTTTCTTACCACACGCACAATTTTTTTTCGAGCGCATAGATTTTCAAAATTTCTAAAAGCTCGAAGTATTTTTTCGCAATCAGTTATTAAATACCCTGAGGTAAAAATGAAAAAAGTTTCCGAGCGCATAGATCTGAAGTTTTTCCGGTGTTTTTAAAAAAAAACGCATAGTTTTTTTCAACCGCAGTGCGGGTGAAAGAAACACACTGCTGGCAACAAAAATGCATATTTAACCAGAACTTGTCAAAAATTAAAAATAAATGACCGTTCAGCCGATTGGGGGGGGGGGCTAAGAATAATAGCTCTCTTATTTTACTGCGCTTCACCTCTCGCCTGCTTCTCATTATTTTGGGCCCCCTGCTCGGCCGAGCGGTCAGTTAAAATTTCAGACATGTGCTGGTAAGCTATGTTGTAGGGCAACCGACCTACCGACCCTCTCCTTCACTCAAAATGAATCTATCAGAGTTTTCAAAGCTAAAATTAAAAGAAAAAAATTTCATTCCTCTAGATAAATAGAATTTCTTGAGGAATCACTCAGCCTCAACCGGTTTCTTATAGTTTGAAGTTAACTTTTAACCTACTTAGCGATTGTCCTATTGAAAAATCAAGATATATTTTACCTCACTGAGAATAGGAACTTACATTTTTCGAGTTTATAGAGTAAGACCTACCGCTTATATGAGTGTAAGGCCTAGGATAATGGAAAGCATGAGAGTCTTCACAGTTTTGATCTCTTATATCGCTTCATCTCATCTTCTCATCTGCCCTTCAGCTCTCGCTTTATTTTTATTGTTCTGAAAATCCATCGAATTATCTGTCGTGTTCCAATTTATGATGAGTGCAGTTGGCCTTCGTTTACTGGCATCGAAACGAAGAGTTTTTGAGAAAGAGAAGCTGAACTCTATGAAGAAGTTAACGAATCGTAGTGGAGAGAGCAGCGGGAGAACAATCTTGAGCACTTCTACCATAAGCACAGACAGAAGCGGCGAGGAAGACAGTATTTCTTCTGCAGGTAGGTCAACTCCGCTAGGACTTACTGATTTTTGGTCTTTCTCATAATCGAGTCGTTTCCTTCTCATAAATTTTTTTAACAACATGATTTGCGTACAGGTGATGCTTTTTTTTCTTATTCGCACAGCAGGTCAAATCTATGGGCAACAGGGGCCGTTACTAAAGCACGCCATGCACGCACGCTGCACGCTAAATCATTACTAATGCACGCCAACGCGCGGGAAGGAGAGAAAGAGTGTTTGACGCACTATTATGTTAATTTTTGATACGGTCTCGTTAGCCTAAGCCGTACGGCCTCGTTAGCGTAAACTTTTGCCTAAGCCTAAGCAGAAAAAAATTTGAAAAAAAACTAAATAAAGCACATGGGGCGGAGTTAAGAATTTTCCCGCGCGTTGACATGCATTAGTAATGATTTAGCGTGCACGGCGTGCTTTAGTAATGGCCGCAACTAGCGTTAATTGAGATCTGTTTGAGGCATGTTTGCACGCGCCGAACGAGTTGAAAAAGAGATTGGGAGAGGAAAATGAGTGTAAAGAGAAGTAGAAGAAAAGTAAAATACAACGGAAAGAGAGGAGAATGTAGATCATTCCCGGTGTGAACATGAATGCGCCAACATAGCTGGTCGGGTAACTATTTAACCCTTGATGGGCATGCTATGCGCTATCCAAAAGAACTAATGACACAAGTTCTGTGTTCGTATGGCATTCTATATTTTTGATGTCGTCTTTTCGGTATGTCTCAAAAGTATTCCATTCCCTCAAGAGCACCCTTTTCGAACTACACGATTCTCTTGCGAATAGTTTAAAACATTCTTCTGGCAGACTCGGGAGACAGTATTGAGTTCCCAACACAAATTCCGAAGCCTCTCAAGTTTTGGTGTGTCTGCTGTTTGGAACGATTCGAGCGACATATGCAACTTCACCGGCATATTCTGAAACAGGTTTGGGGGCAATTGAGGTCTGAAACTATACGAAATTGAGCGAATAAAAATTGGAATGAAAGGGTTCAACGAGGCTCAAGCAGAAGGGTTGTCAAAGGATGCATTTAATTTATAGTTTTTAGTTTCGGGAGGATTAAATTCGGAAATGAGCATCACTCGAAGGTCAAGGGAAGGGCTTGCGAGTAGACTTCATTCAAGAATTTCGTACACGATTTTCGTTGTTTCAGTAGTTATCACCTCGATTACAGTGATAAGTGATTCTTTGAATAATAAATACCTCCATTTAGGATTAAATAAACTTTTTAGTAAATCATTTCGTTATAATGATAAGTAATAACTTAAAAATGACAGTTAGATACTGTTCGACTATTGTGCGTAGAGTCTCGAGTTCGACTCCCACCCCGGACAGATCCTCCCAAACAAAGGGGTTAAGAAATGTGGGTAGTGCTCATGCACGAATCTGACTCTCCCCACTGCTGCTAATCACACTAGCAGTGATCTAGCAGGCAGCCACTGGTTCTACCAGGATAGGTCTGTCCTGCATCTCAGGGGAGCGCGTACCCTGCCGCGAGGCGGGAACAAGCGCGAGGAAGACAGATAGACAGTTAGATACTATTAACGCGTCAATATATTTTTTTCTGTACAAAACTTTTTCAAAAAAAAAGAAAGGTTGATTTTGTGTTGCACATGCATGAGTCCTGTCAGATTAACGCGTATGGTTTGTTTTTCAGCATGAGGCGACATCTTGCCATGCTTGTGGACTCAGCTGGAGAGCGCTCCGCAAGAAGCATTGCTGTAGGAGATGTTCGGAGGTGAGGGAGAGAGAGATGAGGGAGAGGAGAGAAGTGAGAGAACACGAGAGAGAGTGATGAGGGAAAGGAGGGAAGTAAAATAACACGAGAGAGGAGAGATACAGAGACAAGGAAAAACATAGTAAAAAT
Source organism: Allodiplogaster pararmata (assembly GCA_964056735.1). Classification (NCBI taxonomy): domain Eukaryota; kingdom Metazoa; phylum Nematoda; class Chromadorea; order Rhabditida; family Diplogasteridae; genus Allodiplogaster; species Allodiplogaster pararmata. Next base: position 43,648,684 of record OZ057403.1, read on the forward strand.
TGAAATCGGATGTCTAAAAAGATTTTTGAACTTATTTTCATATGGATATGAGAAAGAAAGTGATAAAGAGAGAGAGTTAGTGTAACCGGCGTAGGTTAAATTAATGTAAGTCTATATGAATAACCTTGGGCTCGAACTTCCTTGGCAGACTGGAAACGCTGCGAGTAACTGCCAGATTGTCTAGATAGTGACGAGGGAGCCAATGGTAGATCACCTGCGGAGTCACTTTGCTGAAAGCAAACGGGCGGGTGCTCTTCTTGAATGTACAAAATGTCCTCAAGTATTTGAAAGTTAGTTTGGTCTATGTTTGTGCATTGATAAAAGTGTACCATATGTAAAAGAAAATTAATGTTTAATTTGAGTATTGTCTTCTCAATTTGTAATCACGCTAAATTGCATTGCTAATTGGAAAAAGACACACAACAAATTCTTCCATTCTGTCAATTTAATGAACTTATCAGACCCGTAGTTTCGCTTGAATTTCGCTTAGTTAATCACTGCATCAATCGTAGGAAGTTCGCTTAGTGTTAATCAGAACATATGATTCTATAGCAACATTCTATAGCAAATTCACTACGATCGGAAAAGGTTTTTGAACCGGTTCCAGGATGTTTCTCTGACCCGCACTGCGGGTGAAAAAAATCTATGCGCTCTCCAAACTTCCCGAAAAACAATGAAATCTATGCGCTTGGAGAAATTTTTTCTCGGATTTTTCGTAGAGAAAGTCCAAATCATTGGAACAATTGAATGTTGAACTCTGAAATTTTAAAAATCTATGTGCTCGAAAAAAGTTGTGCGGGTGCTAAGAAACACCCTGACCGGTTCCCTACAAAAAATTGTAGTGCCACAGTATTCCAGAAAAAACAGAATTTTACATGAAAACGAATTAAACCCTCAGCGGTGGAGGAAGTTCTGAAACACGAGCGAAGAAGTCACGGAGAGTTCTCGGAAAGAAACAGGAAAAAAAGCAGCTACTTCTGCAGGTCTCGCCTCTTTCGCTACTCTATTACTCCGAAGTATATATATACTTCATCGCAATGGGTTGAGTTTGGGTGTAAGGGGATACATATTGGATCCAGGTTGAAGGTGTCCACTCGAGCGTGTCACTTTCATAACTGAAGTGAGAAAAAATAAGAACTAAATTGTTAAAAAAAGAAGAACAAAACTTGATCTTAACGTCGTTAAGATGGGCAAAATTGATTTTTTTCTTCAAAACTATCTTTTTTACAGTGTTATGTTGTTGTTGTAGATTGCCCGCCGTAGGTCTCCGGCTGGGTAGACGAGGTCTTCTTTGACATGGCTCAGAAAACAATAACCTTACTTACATCATTTACCTAATTACATTTATTTCTCTTTCTCTCTCGGGGTTTATTTGTTTTTTTTTCTTGTTTTTTTGAGAGAGAAAGGAATCACTGGTATAAGAACTTAACAACAGACGTCGGGCTAGTCCACAAATCTATACTTCTTAAAAGTGTGTGGTCACAGCGACACGAGAATAAATGACTAGTTGTATGTGGCTCTTCTAAACATTTTGGGCAAAGAGGGGATTGGGCAGCTCCTATTCTGTGTAGGTAGCTGTTAAGGGAACTTGCATAGCCACTACGTAGTTGCGATAATGTTATTTGTTGTTCCCTGGGAAGTTCATTCGTTGATTTATGGATTCTGGGAGGTTTCTTACCTAGAACTGGGTTAGGGGAGCAGGAGCTAATGAAATTTCTAACAGTCTCAGTATGTATTCTTTTAAGTGCGGCTTTCTGATCACTGTCTACTAACATCATTTCTAAGTCCTTGGCATGTTTACGAATAGTTCTAGGTGGTTTGGGTTCCATGCATCGACGATGAGAGGGGTGGTTTGGGAGGAGTCTTGCTCTTGCAACGAATTGCTTGGTAAGCGTCGTGTTGTGCTCCTTTATGGGTAACATTTCGCTTTCTAGAGCTAAGTGCTCTGTGCCGGCCATTGCTAGGTTTCCTGTTGCTATCCGTATTGCTTTATTTTGGTTTGCCTGTAGTTTTTTCCAGTTCGTCTCGGCCAATTGAGGGGAGTAAATTGGTGCGGCGTAGTTGAGAACGGATCTGGTCATTGTTTTTTAGGTTGCAAGAAGGGTGTTTTTCTGTTGGCCCCATGTTCTTCCTCCGAGGGCACGTAGTATATTCAGTCTTTTGGCCGTTCTCTGTTTAAGGTATTCTGCGTGTTGTCGAAAGGTGCCGAGTTGGTCTAAGACGACACCGAGTATTTTGGGTGTTTTAGTTGTCGGCAAAAGGGTTCCATGGATTTCTACCTTGGGTTCTTTTTTACATTCGCCTGTATGGGTTGTGAAAAGAGTGACCGTTGTCTTTTCCTTGGATATAATCATTTTTCGTTGTTCCAATTCTTCTACGAGTTTGGGTAGGAAGTGGTTGATCTGATCTTCACAGGTTTCAATACAGGGGCTTGAGGAGAGAATTGAGATGTCGTCGGCGTAGGCTGTCATCTGCGTGTTTCCTGTGGGTTGCGGGAGGTTGTTTATGTAGAGATTGAATAAGAGGGGACTGAGCACTGCTCCTTGTGGGACACCAGATCTGCATGTGAGACGTCGACTGCTTTTTCCTTGGAAATCTACCTTTATTGTACGGCCTCTTAGGTAGCTGGACATCCATCGGACGATGGCTCTTGGCATATTCGTTTCAGTGAGTTTCTTGCAGAGAAGGGATATGTTCACTAAGTCATATGCTGCAGTGAGGTTAAGCGCGACCATGAGAGTGCGGTCCGGGGGTGTTTTCCGATTGAAGCCGTTTGTTATTTTCCCGGTTATTTCCAGGAGTGCGGTAGTGGTCGAGTGCTCTTTGCGGAATCCATGTTGCCAGTCAGCGATTTGAAAGCCTTCCGCCAGGAATGGTAATAAGACCCGTTCGAATGTCTTGGCTATAGGTGATAATATTGATATTGGTCTATAGCCGTTCAGGTTGCTCGAGTCCTTTCCTGGTTTAGGTAACATTATCACTCTTGCATCTTTCCATCTGGACGGGATAATACCGGTTTGCAGCGTGTCATTGAAGAGGATGCAGAGACACTTTCTGAAGTTTTCACCGGCCATTTTGAGTAGTAGAGGGCAGATGCCTTCACTGTCTGGACATTTGGAACCTTTGGTTTTCTTGATGGCTTCTTCGATCTGTGCCAGGGAAATTTGGGGAGCGTCTGTCCGTTTGAGGCCTTTTATTAGTCGCGTTGTGCTTCTTGCTGATTTGTCGACCTCTTTAGGGGCTTGTTTGGCTAATTTTCTAGCAAAAGCGTTTGAGGCTGATGTTGGGCATAGACTTTTCCCTTCGTGGATGATGGTCAAGTGCGTCGGTTTTATTGATTGGCCGTCGATAGCCTTTATCGTTTTCCAGAGTTTGTTGCCCGGTTCGTTGTGGCTTATTTCAGATATGTACTTTTCCCAAGCCTTCCTCTTTTCGAGGTTGATGCGGAAGGAGATTTCGGCCATTATTGAGGGGAGTGAGGGGTCCGTAGGATTGTCCCTCCTCATTTGGTCCCGTTCTGTAATCAGTTTCTTCACATCTTCGCTCAAGTGAGGCGTGTATCTTGGCACCTTTCCACGGGGAATGTTGTTTTTCGCCGCTTTGGTCAAGGTGGTGGTCAGGAATTTGTGCATCTTAATTGAGTTGCCGGTGAATGGGAAATCCATGAGAATCTTGTTGATATCCCTTTCGAAGCCCTTCCAGTTCGCTTTGTTATAGTTTGTATAACAACGTGCGTTTGAGATGTTGGATGGCTGTGTTTCGACTTTAATCAGGCATGGGAGGTGGTCAGAGTTCATTCTGTTGATTGTTGACCAGTTGCAGTCGATGGCTATGTCGTTCGAGGCGAAAGTGATGTCTGGTGATGCTTTTTGTCTTGTGGGCATCTTTGAGTTGTTGAGACATACAAGATCGCTGTCGTCAATGAAGTCGCATAGTTCATTTCCTCTGTTATCCTCCGTACCTTCACTCCAAACTTTATTGTGTGCGTTGAAGTCTCCGCCGACAATGAATGGTTTCTTCTGTGTTAGGAGTCGGCTGAAGTTCGGCGCGTATGTGTTGGGGCAGGACGATCGAGGTGGGATGTAAATGTTGCAGATTCTTATGGTTCCTTGGTCAGTTGGCACGTACACGCTGAGTGTTTCGGCTGTCTGGTCCGTCGCTGGGGTAGTCACGTAAGCATAGCGAATATTCTCTTTGACTAGTATCGCAAGGCCACCTCCGGAGTTGGAGCGGTCTTTTCTTATGATCGTGTATCCTACGATATTGGGAGATGGAATACTAGCATCCATTTTGGTTTCTTGGATGAGTGCTACGTGAACATTCAACTCATGTAAAAGGTCCTCTAGCTCGGTTAGTCGGGCTCTAAGTCCATTAGCGTTCCATTGGATTATCCTCAGGTTCGCTACTGTCTGGGAGGCAGTCTGCTGGATCGGGGCTCTCTTACAAATTCTGCATCTCCATTGGGGGTTCCAATCATTAAGATTGTTAAGGTTGGAACAGCGGAAATGTACCCATTTCTTACATTTACTACAATTAACACAATTCGAAGGCGCTTTAAGAGAGCATACAGAACAAGGCCATCTTGGGCCTGGGTTAGTCTCGATACCAGCGATTTGGAGGAGTATTCGGATCAGAGACGCTGGGTCTTTCTGATCCGTGTTAGAAAAAATGAGGGTTCGGGGGAAGCCGTCCTCATTGTCCCTTGCGGGAGATTCCAATTGGGAAGATTTGTTTTGGAGGTCCATTGGGTCCGACGCCTTGTAGCGTCGTCCACAGTCGCACCGCGTGTAGGTGACCTCCGTCGCGACCAAGTGTTATGTTAGGAAGTTCGGGCTCTCAGAAGTGTGAAGTTTGTGAAGCTCTATTTTTTCTGTCTTTTCATTTCTGATGAACTGTTTCATTTCTGATGAACTGTTTGTAGTGCGTGTGGCCTGAGATGCAACTCTCGATATCAGAGGGACCAGCACTTCTCACTGCATTTCCAGACTGTTCTGCAGAGTTTGTGGGACAGCATCGATTCAATGCAATTGTCCAGATCGGGTGAGTGGTGCAGCTTATTACTAGAACACTAGCTGCGGAAATTTTTAGTTTAATTTCAACTCACTTTTACGGGGTGGGAATTAGGCCTCTCGGCGTTTATCCAGCGATAACTCGATAGCTGCTCAGAAGTGAGAAGATGGTAGAACGTCAGCTTGAATGAAGGAGTATCTCTCATCAGATACTTTGGTGGTGAATCAGTGTCCGCTCTGCTCATTCGTTATGAGCAGCAGAAGAAGCTTCCGAACTCATATCATCAGCAAGCATCTCATGCAGGTTCTCTTCTTTCTTTATTTCTCTCAATATCTTTCTTTCTCTCTCTCCCTCTCTCTATATATATATATATATATATATATATATATATATATATATATATATATATATATATATATATATATCGTTTCTGTTTATAGCTCAACAAACTCACTTGCAAATCTCAAAAAATTTTAAGGACCGTTTTTCAAAGGGGAGAGTCTGGAATAATGAGAAGCTTGCTAGAAGTGAAAATCAGAAAGAGAAAGCTTCTCGTTATTCTAGAATCCATCACTGAAATAACGGTTGTTTTTCGAAACTCTCATTCGGACATGTGGCATTTTTTTCTATAACTGTTCTAATCTCATATTCTTCATGTTTTGTACTTGACTTACGTTATACAGAAACTTTTTATTTTTATAAATTTAGAAAGTTTACATGTCCACTCTAATCTTAAAGGACTTGCAGGATGAGAATTGTCTAGAAAAGCTAGTTGGTCCTAACGCGATCAAGGAAGAGTTCTACAGTATCAGGACTCATATCAAGAAAGAAACAAAGGTTTGTGTGCTCTAAATGTTCACTCGCTCTTTTTTTCCACTCTTCAAACTAACAATGAAATGAAAGTGAATAACTGAAGACTTTAACTTATGCGAGCGGTGCTCCTATACATAGCATCCCTGGAATATTATTCCTCAAGAACTACACTTTTATAGACTTCTGAGGTTTTTGTTTTCTGAAAGGCATGAATTCGTTCAAAGTTTTGGCTTTCGAATAGAAAGTTGAAACAATTAAATGCTGAAGACGAAGTGTGTGTGCACACTAAGATAGAGGATGACGAGGACCATCAGCAATCAGTGGAAGACTTCGAAGTGAGGGAGACTCTTCTGCATCTTCTAGATGTTCTTCTAAGAGAAGAAGCGCCGCACTGAGTGCTCATTAAACAGAATAAGGCATTGACGCTCGAGGTTCTTAGCGCTAAATGCTACCGGAACCGGATTCGATATCTAAAACTCTGTGTTATAACTTTTTACTTTTTGTATCATATATATATATATATATATATATATACATATAAAATCACAAAGTTAATTTTTATTCATTAAAAACTCTTGATTTTAAATTATTTTGAAGTATGGGTGGACTGAGGGCTTATTATTCTACAGTATTCGAGAGCTTAATTCACTGTTTTACACTATTCCGAATTAGGGTTTGGGGCTTCAAAGGTTTTTTGAATGTGTTAATATGACTGGCTGGTAGTTTCTTGTTCGTGTGATGATTAGTTTCACATTTATACATGTGAATCTTAGTGTGAATTTTGTCAAACGGTGTCTAACAACGCTCAGAGGAGTATTGACTTCTTTGTTGTTTTCAAATAGTCGTGGAATGTGTTATTATCAATATAGGGTGTTTTCTTAGTCTAGCGATAATTAAACATCACAAACTTGTAATTTAATGAACCCAACTGTAAGCTTATCCCATACATGTTCTTGTTTACGCAGCTAAACTAAACGTTTTGAGAGAGAAACATGAAATCTCGATTGACTTTGGCAAGACACTCTTATGGTACACCATAAACGCTAGATATACTCATAGTTTATATTCATAGATCCTTACTATTGTTGAGAGAGAGAGATCAATGATATGATAGTTATGTATTTTACCTAAACATTTATCCAATATGATGAAAACTTCATTTAAGAAGAGCTTTTAAGTAATGATTTTAACAAGATACTTATGTTGTATAATCTGCTGAGCAGTTATAATGTATGAAAAATGAATGTTTATAATGTACAAATAAAATATTCTCATCAAGGGCTCGTTCATGCAAATTCTGAAGGTTTCACGAAATCACTTGACAAAAACAGTTTTTCTTGAACCCATTTTTTGATTTCTATGCGTATTGCAGAAAAAGAGAAAAAATTTTTTGTCTCAATTTTTTTTCTCAGCTTGACTATTATACTCTGCGTCTTGTCTTGCAGACACTGGCACGATGCTTTTTTAAAATAGATTTTTTTTGTATACGGTTTCGTAAGCCTAAGCCTCGTTAGCGTAAACTTCTACTAAGCCTAAGCATTTTTTAATGTAAAAATAATCTTTGATGTAAAAATTTGTCAAGAACCGTAGTCTCTGATGCTCAAGTCTCTGATGCTCAAGTCTCTGATGCTCAAGTCTCTGATGCTCAAAATGATCACAGATGAAGAAAAATTTCAAAACCGTATCGTTTAAAGCCAATTTTTCGTATGCCCAGAAAGAGATAAGAGCCAAATTTTCATTTTCAAGTTTTTTCATGCCGAGATTCTTTCACACAGCTTTCGAATGATACGCCTCAAGTGAATTCAGAACGACTGAATTTTAGAATTAAGGCTTCGCAGAAGGCGTATGTAGAATGAATCGGCACTTGTATAGTTCTACGTAGCCTCCTCCCCCTGCATTTTGATGCACGATGTTGCTCCTTTCTCTCTCATTCTCCTTATGCGGTCTCGTTCGCCTAAGCCGTACGGCCTCGTTAGCGTAAACTTTTTCCTAAGCCCAAGCGTATTTCAATGTAAAAATAATCTTTTAAAAAGTTATTTTTCAAAAAACCCCCACCCCAAGTAAAGCGCCTCCTCCCCAGTCAAAAAGAAACACTGTGTGAAATAATCTTGGCATGAAAAAACTCTAAAATGATATCGTCAATGATGTAAATTAGTCATATGTAGTAGTTGTGAGCAGAAAGAGTAGTCATAAACACATCCTGAGTTTTGTATTTGGTGCGAGTAGTACATTTAACAAGCACGCTTTTCGGTAATTTCCTCATTTTCACACTAGATTTGAAAGCTAATATTTTTTTGAAATTTCGTATCAAAACAAGCAGCAAATCATTTTTCAATGCATAATTCCGTCATTTTGGGAAATGGTTCAATTGGAGAACGCAGCTCCAGTCATCTATGCGAAAAAGTCTAGGACGAGAAGCGATGAACAAGAAGCCGATGAAGCTGCTGAAGATCTTATCGACGAGCGAGAGGTGTGGACCTAAAAAACATTTCGTTCTCATTTTTTCATTTAACTAATAAGGCCGTTCTTTGCTCTTTTGCTTTATTAAACAAAACTGTAGAACAATTTGATTCAGTCCTTGAACTTGTCTGAAAAGTTTGAACGAACACGTACAAAAAAATTTACAGTCTTAATCTTGCTTCAAGTTCCTATCTTATTTTTCTGACTACTAAAAAGTTGTGCTTCAATTTATCATTTGTAATTCACCTTTCATATTGTTTCTAAGTTGCCACGGTATCAAAAATTCAATTAAGGAATCTCACCTAGCTTGAAATTTTATTTAATGAAAATTTTAGAAGAGAGCCATCATTGATACAAGATAGTCTCTTCGAAGTGCTCTTACATAAAAAAGCTTCAAGTCGAAGTGATACTGTTTAAATATTGATATCAAAGTCGGAAAAAAATTTGAAATAGCTAACTGCTCCATAATACTAAATTATTGCTCAGTCGCCGTCGATGAGAATCTCATCAGATGTTGATGGCGTTATAATTTCTCTGTTGAGATATTTGATCTGCTTCGAGACATCAATGATCCAGAGCATCCACTCACTCTCGAGCAGCTAAACGTCGTACAGGAAGAGCTAATCGCAGTCCATCACGACCAGAGACAAACCTTCGTTGATGTCGGTTCTGTCCCGGGTTTTCGATTACAAGCGATGCAATAGAAACAAATTTTCTATTATTGACTTTTTTGTATAGGTTTTCGCATATACTTCTCCTACAGGGCGAATGGGTTTGTTTTTCCTCCTCAACTTACCGAAAAGTACTCTTCTTTGCTGGCTATAAATCTTTCCACCTTTAGCCCTAACCTCAATACTAGTTAAAGGTCATCAGTACTTCTTTCTAACATTAAGAAAGGTCATTGAACCTTTCTTTTAAATTTTAAACTGTGTTTTTGAAGGTTAAATTCACTCCAACCATTCCACATTGCACAATGGCAACTCTGATTGGACTGGCGATAAGAGTAAAGCTTCTGCGCTCTCTTCATCCCAAGACAAAGGCATGTTTTATTCTTCAGTCATTTCGATAAATTAAAATCCTAATTCTTTTCAGGTACTCGTATCCATAACCCCGGGAAGTCACAACACCGAAGAAGCAATCAATCGACAGTTGCATGACAAGGAAAGAGTTGCGGCTGCCATGGAAAATCCCAATTTGTTGTATGCAGTCAACAAATGTCTCACTCCTCTCGATTGATGTCCTCATACCTCATTCATATTTTCTAGGCCAGACGGTCACCTGCCACTCTTATGCGGCGGATACATACATACATAGGTAAAGTGACTTGATTTCTCGATAGGTCGGAAAAAATGTTTCTAAAACAGAATGTATCTGGAAGCTGGAGCAGAAGAGATAGCAACGGCTATCACCGAGAGGAAAATATCGAGTTCAATGTTTTTTCGGGTTGAGTGGCGGATACGTACATACTCCCATTTGGACCGACATATAATATCCCTGCTTCTCGTCAATTACGTTCAATCAGGAAAAGACATTTGAAAACGTTAAGAGGTCAATTTCACGTTTTCAACGATCGCTTATCTCAACATTTTGTTGACTGAAGCTAATTAGAGCAGTCTAGATTCTAATTGCTGTTTCGCTTTAGCGTGAATCCGGAATGGCTATTCTCTTCTTATAAAAAAGTATGTAGAGGAGCGAGAGGGAGAGGATACGTATGTACATAGTGATATTGAGGAGCGAGAGGGAGAGGATACGTATGTACATAGTGATATTGAGTTTTGATTATGATATCCATATCTATTCGTTTAAAGTTCCGAATAAAAGTTTTTTGTGTGATTCTGTTGATTCATTCATCACTTAGCCAATGCTACTTCATTGCAATCAAAGGTATTTTTAAAAAAATCAATGACATTTCTTTTGATCAAGAACAAATGACAAAGCACAAGTGAAAAGATTGCCGGTTCAAAAACATTATTTACTTTTATTTTTGAAGGAACTGTTTGATGAACTCAAGATTCAAACTATTTGAACGATTCCTACCAGTGAAACATAAATTTTTTTTGGATCTTCAACTTTAAAATAGGCTCCGTTTCAAGTTTTAGTCAAGAAAACTAGTTATACAATATAATTTCATGCAGAAGTATAACGGGGAGAAAAGCCTTGTAGGTAATTAAGATTAGATATTGCATTGAAATCATTTTAATTAGCTCGGTTAAACGCGAGAGAGCATGGAAGTCAGCCGAGTGCAACACTTTGCTGCAAAAGCGGTTAAAAACACCGCAGCATATCTGAGGAGACAATTAAATGATCCATTCAATGCCATGGCTAGGGAGCATAACTACAGGTTCGGATGAGTTTCATTTTGAATTAGTCTAAAATTCTAGTTGAGATTTTATATCAATCATGAATTATAATTTTCTAGATATACCGAAATCTAGTGATAAACTGATTCTTCGATCCTGCCCGATACCTAAGCTTGATCAACGGTCACATAATATTCAATGTAAATTTGTGACTCAAAGTTGTACGAAGAGTAAGTAACAAAGTCTGGTAAGTAAAAAGTGTAGCGGTGACCCGGACTTTCAGGCCTTCGGCTTCGGTTTTATGAGAGGATGAGATAGTTGGGAATAATTAATTGCTTTATGTAGGGCAAGAAGTGCTTTCAAGCTTCTGGAGATGAATGCGAAGCATAATTTTCTCAAACCAGGTTTCCTTATACTTTTCCATTGGTTCATTCATTCAAAGTTGACGACTTTAAAAACACTAAATCCTGTTTTTCTCGAGAATCATCAATCACTCTGCAAAAACATTCTTTTTCATGAAATCGATCTCTCAAGTTTCAAGAGAAGCTCACGCTTAAAAACAGCTCCCTATGTTTAAAGCTCTTGAAATAAATGCTCATATTTAAAACCCTTGAAAGAAGGGTAACGGAATCAAGGCATGAGTTTGCAGGACAAGTTGTACTAGATGTGGGTGCAGCACCGGGGTCCTGGTCGCAGGTTGCATTGGAGAAAGTCGGCCAGCAGGGCAGAGTTGTCGCCGTGGATATTCAGGTCATTTTCTCATAGAGGGATTTGATTCGGGCGAGAGGTATGCATCTGTTGGTGGTTAATGGAGAAACAAAGAAAGGAAAGATCCCGGTTCCTTTTTTCTCGCGAATGCGAAAGTTTTCGCGAGAATGGTATGATTCTCAAAACATGGAATGTTCTGTTCAATTTCGTTATGTAAAAAATTTTCAAAAAAAATTCGGTGATAAAAGGAGCTGAATCTAAAAAAATTGAATTGAATGATTTACATTTTTATTAAATTCTTAGTTATAGTCCTTTTTGTATAATGCTATAGCCCCTATATCTTTTTAGAAAATTTACAAACTGTTTTTAAAATTGAAGCCTGATCTGAGAGAGAGAGAGAGAGAGAGGGTAATATTTTCTTTAGGATGTTTCTTACCAGCCGCATAATTTTTCTCTAGCGCATAGATTTCCAGAATTAGAAAGATTTAGGAATTTTTTTCTTCAAAGATTTGGAATTTTCCTAGATAAAAATCGAAACTTTTTTCTTACGAGAGCATAGATTTGAATGTTTTTCGTACTTTTTGAAGAGCGCATAGATTTTTTTCGTGAAATAAAATGGTGAAAAAAACACCTTGATCTTCTTCCGAAATTCATGCAAGCCAAGCGTGTGATACTGTATTAGAAAGCAAGTGAATGTTTCATACGCTGTACTGATGATGATATACAGTTGCTGCTCTTAAACGATCCCGGAATACTCAATGAGATGCTGATAATTTTGGGCAGCCAATGGTGCCCATCCCGGGAGTATTCATTGTGGATGAAGGAGATATTCGGGAGGAGAGCACTCAGCAAAAGGTTCACAAGTTCCTGGAAGGTCGTGCGGTCGACTGCGTACTCAGCGACATGGCACCGCAGCCAACCGGTGAAAATTTTTTTGCTGTGCTTTCGAAAATAAAATCTTCTTTCATAGCTGAGGAATTTATGATGGAATGGATAATCAAATAATCTGTCATAGCGTCACATAACAAGTTTACCCCTAAGTTTAGATTCTATAATAGGCGGATATACTCAGGTATGAAATGTACTGTTTGAACAAATTTTGATCTTCCCACTGCTTTCAAAGTCAATGAGTGAAGAAACCGTGACTGGTTCTATCAAAATAAATGTACATATCTTACCACAGGTCATTATAATAGTAGAAATGGGAAATTTTGCGAAACCAATTAAAGACTGGGGAGGCTCGCTCGCGTCTCTTTATTTCAGTGCGTACCCTTTATTTCAGTGCGTACCCTTTATTTCAGTGCGTACCCTTTATTTCAGTGCGTACCCTTTATTTCAGTGCGTACCCTTTATTTCAGTGCGTACCCTTTATTTCAGTGCGTACCCTTTATTTCAGTGCGTACCCTTTATTTCAGTGCGTACCCTTTATTTCAGTGCGTACCCTTTATTTCAGTGCGTACCCTTTATTTCAGTGCGTACCCTTTATTTCAGTGCGTACCCTTTATTTCAGTGCGTACCCTTTATTTCAGTGCGTACCCTTTATTTCAGTGCGTACCCTTTATTTCAGTGCGTACCCTTTATTTCAGTGCGTACCCTTTATTTCAGTGCGTACCCTTTATTTCAGTGCGTACCCTTTATTTCAGTGCGTACCCTTTATTTCAGTGCGTACCCTTTATTTCAGTGCGTACCCTTTATTTCAGTGCGTACCCTTTATTTCAGTGCGTACCCTTTATTTCAGTGCGTACCCTTTATTTCAGTGCGTACCCTTTATTTCAGTGCGTACCCTTTATTTCAGTGCGTACCCTTTATTTCAGTGCGTACCCTTTATTTCAGTGCGTACCCTTTATTTCAGTGCGTACCCTTTATTTCAGCGCGTACCCTTTATTTCAGTGCGTACCCTTTATTTCAGTGCGTACCCTTTATTTCAGTGCGTACCCTTTATTTCAGCGCGTACCCTTTATTTCAGTGCGTACCCTTTATTTCAGTGCGTACCCTTTATTTCAGTGCGTACCCTTTATTTCAGTGCGTACCCTTTATTTCAGTGCGTACCCTTTATTTCAGTGCGTACCCTTTATTTCAGTGCGTACCCTTTATTTCAGTGCGTACCCTTTATTTCAGCGCGTACCCTTTATTTCAGTGCGTACCCTTTATTTCAGTGCGTACCCTTTATTTCAGTGCGTACCCTTTATTTCAGTGCGTACCCTTTATTTCAGTGCGTACCCTTTATTTCAGTGCGTACCCTTTATTTCAGTGCGTACCCTTTATTTCAGTGCGTACCCTTTATTTCAGCGCGTACCCTTTATTTCAGTGCGTACCCTTTATTTCAGTGCGTACCCTTTATTTCAGCGCGTACCCTTTATTTCAGTGCGTACCCTTTATTTCAGTGCGTACCCTTTATTTCAGTGCGTACCCTTTATTTCAGTGCGTACCCTTTATTTCAGTGCGTACCCTTTATTTCAGTGCGTACCCTTTATTTCAGCGCGTACCCTTTATTTCAGTGCGTACCCTTTATTTCAGTGCGTACCCTTTATTTCAGTGCGTACCCTTTATTTCAGTGCGTACCCTTTATTTCAGTGCGTACCCTTTATTTCAGCGCGTACCCTTTATTTCAGTGCGTACCCTTTATTTCAGTGCGTACCCTTTATTTCAGTGCGTACCCTTTATTTCAGTGCGTACCCTTTATTTCAGTGCGTACCCTTTATTTCAGTGCGTACCCTTTATTTCAGCGCGTACCCTTTATTTCAGTGCGTACCCTTTATTTCAGTGCGTACCCTTTATTTCAGTGCGTACCCTTTATTTCAGCGCGTACCCTTTATTTCAGTGCGTACCCTTTATTTCAGTGCGTACCCTTTATTTCAGTGCGTACCCTTTATTTCAGTGCGTACCCTTTATTTCAGTGCGTACCCTTTATTTCAGTGCGTACCCTTTATTTCAGTGCGTACCCTTTATTTCAGTGCGTACCCTTTATTTCAGTGCGTACCCTTTATTTCAGCGCGTACCCTTTATTTCAGTGCGTACCCTTTATTTCAGTGCGTACCCTTTATTTCAGTGCGTACCCTTTATTTCAGTGCGTACCCTTTATTTCAGTGCGTACCCTTTATTTCAGTGCGTACCCTTTATTTCAGTGCGTACCCTTTATTTCAGTGCGTACCCTTTATTTCAGTGCGTACCCTTTATTTCAGTGCGTACCCTTTATTTCAGTGCGTACCCTTTATTTCAGCGCGTACCCTTTATTTCAGTGCGTACCCTTTATTTCAGTGCGTACCCTTTATTTCAGTGCGTACCCTTTATTTCAGTGCGTACCCTTTATTTCAGTGCGTACCCTTTATTTCAGCGCGTACCCTTTATTTCAGTGCGTACCCTTTATTTCAGTGCGTACCCTTTATTTCAGTGCGTACCCTTTATTTCAGTGCGTACCCTTTATTTCAGTGCGTACCCTTTATTTCAGTGCGTACCCTTTATTTCAGTGCGTACCCTTTGTTTCAGTGCGTACCCTTTATTTCAGTGCGTACCCTTTATTTCAGTGCGTACCCTTTATTTCAGTGCGTACCCTTTATTTCAGTGCGTACCCTTTATTTCAGTGCGTACCCTTTATTTCAGTGCGTACCCTTTATTTCAGTGCGTACCCTTTATTTCAGTGCGTACCCTTTATTTCAGTGCGTACCCTTTATTTCAGTGCGTACCCTTTCGCAAGTTGGGAATGTACTCGAAAAATTGAATAAATCATGTTACTAGTAACCGGTATGTACGCTCATGGAATAATCCCATCAACCCTTCTTGTGTTGCAATATTGATTATCATGAATATAAAGGTGATTCGGCCACGGATCATCTGCGACTGCTCGCCCTCTGCCGCAGCCTAGTGCATTTGTTGGTGGGCAGAGATGCAGAGCCAACAATAAACCTGTCCTGTTCCGGAATTTTACTTTGCAAGGTGCAGTTTATAGTTAAACTTTTAGCTCAGAGTAAGCGATTGATATAATTCATTTTGGAACCTTTGTATGGCAATTTAGCTAGGAGAAATAAAAGGAAGAAGTCAAGTTACAATTGAAAACGAAACG
Source organism: Allodiplogaster pararmata (assembly GCA_964056735.1). NCBI lineage: Eukaryota > Metazoa > Nematoda > Chromadorea > Rhabditida > Diplogasteridae > Allodiplogaster > Allodiplogaster pararmata. The sequence continues at coordinate 43,664,035 of OZ057403.1, forward strand.
TCAAAAAGGTTTCAGAAGCTAAGTTTTTGATTATCGATAACATCATTGACGATATTAACATTATATATATACTTTTGAAAAGTTAGCAGCCAACCTTTTTAGTTCAACTTGTGTAAAACAATGGTCACGAAGTCATGGAATGCATCAGAGTTTTAAATATTCGTCATTAAACTTTTACAGTTAAAAATTATATTATCTCTGAATAAAGATAAAGTTAATCGAAACAAAGAAGGATAGTGTCTGCTATAGATCTGGGACGGCAGTGAGAGGATTCAATTCACGCGCCATTTGGAGAGCTTCTTCCGCTCAGTGCGATGTCTCCGGCCAGCGGCGAGTCGAGAATCCAGTGCCGAGATGTACATTCTAGCCAGAAATCCTATTATAGACCATCGATTGTCTCCGAAATAAACGATTATATTCAACAGAACGGTTTGATCTGAAATTACACAAGGTTTGAATGAACCGGAAGAGTATCTGATTTGTAGATCAGAATCGATGGATGATACTGGTAAAGATCAATACTAGCTTGGTTCTTACTTTTAGGAAAACGGGCTTTTTACCTCAGTGACCAACACTATTGATGATAAAATTTCTGTTTTGTTTTTCATTCGAAAGGTCTTGAGAAATTTGAAAGGGTTTGAGATTCTTTTTATAAGGAGTATTGCATTCTGTCTGCAGTAAGAAGGATGCAATAAAATCAATGAGTATCTACGACGTGAAATAAACCCTATTCAGCAATGCTGTTCAAATCCACAGACCTAAATAGAACGGAAGTATGTTAACGTAAATATAGTATTTTGCTACGTAACAGCCAAACAAGCCGAGAGAAACAGAGCGTTAGTTGGATTTCCGGAACCGCGTACTACTCGGAGACCTCGAAAAATGGTGTGGAGACACGCGGCGAAGATCATAGTTGCGGCAAGCGAAGCGTTCGGGAAGGCATTGACGAGGGCCGTAAGAGAGGAGCTCAGAGGTGTCTCATCTACTCAGCTTCTTCAAATTTGGGAACAATAAATCGTAGAAAAGCTCAACAGAATGTCGATTAAATATCTGATCACGCTTTATTAGATCCATACACTGCGAGCTCCATAGCCCACCAGAAATTATTAGATCCATACACTGCGAGCTCCATAGCCCACCAGAAATTATTAGATCCATACACTGCAAGCTCCATAGCCCACCAGAAATTCGTTAAAATTTCAAGAACTGGAAGCGTAAGATCCAGTGTGCTTCAATGTCCAAGGATAATCTCGATAGAGTCCTAAATTTTTGCCTTTAAATCCCGTTACAAACTTGAGATCCGATTGGCAAGTCCTCAGAAGTCAAGAGGTAAAAGCTTATAATGGTAGAATATGGTGGAAAGGCGACAAAAAATGGTAGAAAGGCGACAAAAAATGGTAGAAAGGCGACAAAAAATGGAAGAATGACGACAAAAAAATGGTAGAAAGGCGACACGGCCTGTCAAACCTCGTTTATCTAGAAAGACTTCGAATGCTTGAATTGGAGTGTCTTGAATATCAACGTATGATTGATTCTTTGTTCATTCATGAAAAGTTCCTTGTCTATCTAATTTCGATTCGTCTCGAATATTCTCTATCGCTCCTTTTTCTATAGCCCTCCGTATTTCTAATCTGCTCATAATCGCATTAACTTTCTTTATTCACTCTTCCCGGTTTTCTACGTGTGCCTCTAGATGGTTCTCATTATGGAATTCTCTGCCTCTAGATGGTTCTCATTATGGAATTCTCTGCCTCTAGATGGTTCTCATTATGGAATTCTCTGCCTCTAGATGGTTCTCATTATGGAATTCTCTGCCTCTAGATGGTTCTCATTATGGAATTCTCTGCCTCTAGATGGTTCTCATTATGGAATTCTCTGCCTCTAGATGGTTCTCATTATGGAATTCTCTGCCTCTAGATGGTTCTCATTATGGAATTCTCTGCCTCTAGATGGTTCTCATTATGGAATTCTCTGCCTCTAGATGGTTCTCATTATGGAATTCTCTGCCTCTAGATGGTTCTCATTATGGAATTCTCTGCCTCTAGATGGTTCTCATTATGGAATTCTCTGCCTCTAGATGGTTCTCATTATGGAATTCTCTGCCTCTAGATGGTTCTCATTATGGAATTCTCTGCCTCTAGATGGTTCTCATCATGGAATTCTCTGCCTCACAATTCAATAGCAAATCCTTCTTCAGAAAATTAGAGGGCTGCCATTCGAATTTATTTTACCCGAATCTATAATATAAATAGATTAAATCACCACTGCAAGTGAAATAAAAAAAGTTGTTGAAAATTTTTTCTTCATGTATTCAAAATAGATTTCTTTATCTTAAAATAATCATGTTTAAACGTCGAGTGTTTTCCCCGTTCAATTTCCTATATAAAATTCAAATAGCTGTTTTTGCTTTTTCAATCGGATTTCTTCACTTATTTGACAATTGTTAAGGTAATCTATTCTATTCTTTTCTCGTTTTTAATTGTAAGTAAATTTGCGCGTTTTTGCATCGAAAGATGAAGATAAAAAATATATATAAATGTATGTTACCTTTGTGATTTTCTCGTGAATTATGATTTTCTAGAAGTCTTTTTTAGTAATTGAAATGTGTACCGCCTGGAAAAAAATACTTCGTTTCGATTTTCAAGATTTTGAAAAAATCAAGTTTTAGTTTCGCTTGATGAATAATTGTGGAAGCGTGGCTTGCAGCTACTCAACAGGCGGCAGAGCGTCACGCGACCGCCTCAGGCGCATCCAGAGAAGACGCCCGACAGTCCGCAGATACTTCCGCTAGATTGGGAATCTCCCTCGAAGTATGTCTTGATATCAATTCTGTGCTTCACTATTGAGCAACCCTAATTTGTTTCGAAGCTTCTTTTTCAGCATTATCCTCGCCAAAGAGCGAGGTCTGATGTGTGAATAGCATTTCACAAATTCTCTGACTCTCATCCCGATATTCGCCATCTCTTGCTATATATGGCCTCTCTATTTAAGCTTTGGTGTACCTCTCGGTCTTCTACCTGGGATTTATATGTTCCAGTCTGACTTGGAAACGCATTGAAACAAACGACAAAAAAATATTTGAATTTATATTTTGTATAAAACTGCCTCAAAAGGATGGCTTCTTCGTTCTTTGCGGAAGAAGCCTCACAACCTTGTCTAGAACTTTCACATAATAACTTAAGTTCCATGCAGGAATCAATGAAGATCTTGGATGTCAGGCCTCCATTGGAAGCTGAGGAAGTGCAGAAGAAGTACGACTTCCTGTTTCAATTGAATGATAAGTCGAAGGGCGGCTCATTCTACCTCCAGTCCAAAGTTAGTAGATAGATTATTAAATTAGGTTGTTGTTTTCAAACGTGAAAAACTGCGCTTCTGAAATCCCTCCTTCCCTTTTACAAGAAACAGGATGATAGTAAGTTTCAGAAATTAAACAATGTGATATATCGCTATTTTTCGCATGTAAAAGAAGTTTTTCTTTTCCAAAATAATAGATCTTTTTTACTTTGAGGCGTTGTCTAATTTCTTTCTTTCACTATTCTAATGTGGTTTTTGCATAGAAAGTAAATTCAATCAAATAAACCAGTCTTTATAGGTAAATATTTCAAGGAAGCTGAAAAAACTTGAGAATATACTTGTTTGCAGATTTATCGAGCGAAAGAGAGAATCGATGAAGAAATGCAACAAAATGAGCAAAAGAATGATAAGGCAGCAAATGAAGTGTAGCACAAAAACATATTAAGTTTGTTTACAAGCGGCAGAGATAGGTCTCAGTTGTATGTTGACTTTCAATGGTCTCACTCGTTTTAAGATTATTTTCAACCCTTTCACTAGTTACGCAGAGTTATTGATTTGTTAGACTTTTTTCGATGTTTCGAACTCGGGTACAAGTTGTTGAAGAGTTTGGCATCGATGAAGAAATAAGGGTTTTTTTTCGGGGCTCCTCTAAGAGGAATGAATCATTACTTCGTTTAGCGTCTCTTCATGACTCGAAGTAGCTTCATCTATTTTTACGAAGAGTCACTGAAAGGAAATCAGTTTTGGCTTGAGATTTTTAGAATCACCAAAGTTTTTTTTGTTGATTTTCTGTTTTTGCGTGGCAAAAAAGTTTTTGTGCTCGACAAATGACTCAGAAATGTTTTAATGATAGTTTCGAATTACAACTGAGCGTAGTTCGAATAAAGTTCCTCGCTTGCTTGTTAATAGTTATAAAGAAGTTCATACAATACAATTTAAATAAAGAACATTATATCTTGTTCACCATGACTGGAGTGGTCGACTTTCCACCCGCTCTCTGCTCTATTTATTTCGTCTAGTAGACAAGATTCAATCCGGCTTTAACGGAATTGGACAACTTGAAGCTGTATCGTCCTAGTCCCTCATTGCCCTTTCACACACTGGAGTAGAACCGACCAATCACTCGAAAGTTCTTTCCGTAATCAACGTGGACCCCTTCGACCTCATGTTCCCCTCACATGGAAGACCCCCTTCCTCAAAGCTAACCACGCATGTTCAATGTGTAATAAACTCGAACAATGTTTTCGTGATCTGAAAAAAGAATAATTGGATAATGCATCAAACTTTCAATATTTTGTATTTAGAGTTGAAGAGCATTTACTGTTGAGATCTTCCATTATGACAGTTATTGAGTTTGATTTCGTTAGAAGTCCTTGTCCCGTCAATTCCTTCTTCAAAATGACTTCCGATGATCTTTCTCAACGTCTCTCCTCTCTCGATCGATCAGCGAAGTTGGATGATGAAGACGCTGAATTTCTGTTGCGAGTTCTTTGCTCGGAAAAACCATGTTAGAACATGTTTATATTCACAATCAGTCAATTGGTTTTAAAACTACGCCAAAATTTGGAATTCCTCAAACATCAGAAATGTCTCGAAGCGCTTCTGCAGTTTTACTGTGAGCGTTCTTTTTTAAGTTTTGAAATAGTGAGAAAGTGTGATTCGCTGTTTATGCTGATCTCTTCAATTTATATCTGACATGTACCGAATCGACGGTCGATGAGAATGTGGCGGAAGCGGTGTTGTCTGTGTTGGTGGACGCGGGAAGAAGAGGCCTCTCCCCGGAGGAATTCTCACTTGCTTATCCCGAAGCACCCGAGCAGATCATTTTAGCCGCGGCGAAAGCATACAAGGTAACAAGCCTGTTAATTAGTAAAGTTTGTCCGTCTATCAGTGAAAATGTAAATGTTTCACTCTACAACAATAGGTATTATCTTCAATAAATCTAATAATATCTAAAGTACGAAAGAGGTGTCACTAAAGTAAGAACACATTGACTTTTAAATCGTTTTGAGTCTTCTTTCGCCATTTTGCCCAAAGTCATGCGCACAATTCGGCACGATCATCCCGAAGTTGTACGATCCGAGTGGCAAGTTCTCAGAAGTCGAGAGGTTAGGCTTACAAAACATTTTGAAAACAAGCGAACCTGATCCATTCAAACGCTTCGCCTCAATTTGATGGGCACGAAACGCCAAATACAATACCTGCGGGTGTTGGTAAATAATTTATGTGATTATGATAGATAGATCCGACTTACTATGATTATGATAGATAGATCCGACTTACTATGATTATGATAGATAGATCCGACTTACTATGATTATGATAGATAGATCCGACTTACTATGATTATGATAGATAGATCCGACTTACTATGATTATGATAGATAGATCCGACTTACTATGATTATGATAGATAGATCCGACTTACTATGATTATGATAGATAGATCCGACTTACTATGATTATGATAGATAGATCCGACTTACTATGATTATGATAGATAGATCCGACTTACTATGATTATGATAGATAGATCCGACTTACTATGATTATGATAGATAGATCCGACTTACTATGATTATGATAGATAGATCCGACTTACTATGATTATGATAGATAGATCCGACTTACTATGATTATGATAGATAGATCCGACTTACTATGATTATGATAGATAGATCCGACTTACTATGATTATGATAGATAGATCCGACTTACTATGATTATGATAGATAGATCCGACTTACTATGATTATGATAGATAGATCCGACTTACTATGATTATGATAGATAGATCCGACTTACTATGATTATGATAGATAGATCCGACTTACTATGATTATGATAGATAGATCCGACTTACTATGATTATGATAGATAGATCCGACTTACTATGATTATGATAGATAGATCCGACTTACTATGATTATGATAGATAGATCCGACTTACTATGATTATGATAGATAGATCCGACTTACTATGATTATGATAGATAGATCCGACTTACTATGATTATGATAGATAGATCCGACTTACTATGATTATGATAGATAGATCCGACTTACTATGATTATGATAGATAGATCCGACTTACTATGATTATGATAGATAGATCCGACTTACTATGATTATGATAGATAGATCCGACTTACTATGATTATGATAGATAGATCCGACTTACTATGATTATGATAGATAGATCCGACTTACTATGATTATGATAGATAGATCCGACTTACTATGATTATGATAGATAGATCCGACTTACTATGATTATGATAGATAGATCCGACTTACTATGATTATGATAGATAGATCCGACTTACTATGATTATGATAGATAGATCCGACTTACTATGATTATGATAGATAGATCCGACTTACTATGATTATGATAGATAGATCCGACTTACTATGATTATGATAGATAGATCCGACTTACTATGATTATGATAGATAGATCCGACTTACTATGATTATGATAGATAGATCCGACTTACTATGATTATGATAGATAGATCCGACTTACTATGATTATGATAGATAGATCCGACTTACTATGATTATGATAGATAGATCCGACTTACTATGATTATGATAGATAGATCCGACTTACTATGATTATGATAGATAGATCCGACTTACTATGATTATGATAGATAGATCCGACTTACTATGATTATGATAGATAGATCCGACTTACTATGATTATGATAGATAGATCCGACTTACTATGATTATGATAGATAGATCCGACTTACTATGATTATGATAGATAGATCCGACTTACTATGATTATGATAGATAGATCCGACTTACTATGATTATGATAGATAGATCCGACTTACTATGATTATGATAGATAGATCCGACTTACTATGATTATGATAGATAGATCCGACTTACTATGATTATGATAGATAGATCCGACTTACTATGATTATGATAGATAGATCCGACTTACTATGATTATGATAGATAGATCCGACTTACTATGATTATGATAGATAGATCCGACTTACTATGATTATGATAGATAGATCCGACTTACTATGATTATGATAGATAGATCCGACTTACTATGATTATGATAGATAGATCCGACTTACTATGATTATGATAGATAGATCCGACTTACTATGATTATGATAGATAGATCCGACTTACTATGATTATGATAGATAGATCCGACTTACTATGATTATGATAGATAGATCCGACTTACTATGATTATGATAGATAGATCCGACTTACTATGATTATGATAGATAGATCCGACTTACTATGATTATGATAGATAGATCCGACTTACTATGATTATGATAGATAGATCCGACTTACTATGATTATGATAGATAGATCCGACTTACTATGATTATGATAGATAGATCCGACTTACTATGATTATGATAGATAGATCCGACTTACTATGATTATGATAGATAGATCCGACTTACTATGATTATGATAGATAGATCCGACTTACTATGATTATGATAGATAGATCCGACTTACTATGATTATGATAGATAGATCCGACTTACTATGATTATGATAGATAGATCCGACTTACTATGATTATGATAGATAGATCCGACTTACTATGATTATGATAGATAGATCCGACTTACTATGATTATGATAGATAGATCCGACTTACTATGATTATGATAGATAGATCCGACTTACTATGATTATGATAGATAGATCCGACTTACTATGATTATGATAGATAGATCCGACTTACTATGATTATGATAGATAGATCCGACTTACTATGATTATGATAGATAGATCCGACTTACTATGATTATGATAGATAGATCCGACTTACTATGATTATGATAGATAGATCCGACTTACTATGATTATGATAGATAGATCCGACTTACTATGATTATGATAGATAGATCCGACTTACTATGATTATGATAGATAGATCCGACTTACTATGATTATGATAGATAGATCCGACTTACTATTGTCAAGTTTATGATGAAAGTTTGTTCAAAATTATGATGAAATAATAGGAAGTAGGAAAAAGTTGACCACTATGAACCCTGATTATGACTGAGAGTTGTTGTTTAAGTGAGTTTTCCATTAAAAAAAAGTGACTAGAGTGCTCTAGGCAGCCGCTCTTGGGAGTGTAGATGAGCCCCTTTGTGAGACTTTTCTACACACACTCTCTGCAGGGGAGACGGCTCCCAACAATATTGCACTCACGATGAACACCGTCCAGCTACAGGTCAGGAGATACGCAAAATGAGATTGCAAGGGGGAAGAGTTACCCATTCAATGGACTATTTAGTCTCGCCAACCTTCTACATTCATACTCCATTGATTTCACCTCTTTCAACATTTAACGTCTCCAGTTTGATATACTGTGCTCTCATACTCAATATGTCTCAAAGTACATATGCATCACAAACCCTTCGTTTTCCGATGTCTGTTTTTGTCTATCAATTACAAGTTTTATACTCAAATTGTGCGTGTATCGTAAATGAGACTTTCAGCTTTTTTGATGAGTATCGTATCGTACAAATTCATGAAAAAGGTTCGCGTTGTGCGTCTAAAGAGCTAACGTCCCTAAGTTTTTAAACAAAGCTCTCGTCACTCAGCTACGAATGAATAGAATCCGCTGCTCTTTGTAGGAACTCAGAAACTTGAGAACGGTACGCCGGTTATTAGGATGCAATCTGATCCCTTGAGAATGGTACGCCGGTTATTAGGATGCAATCTGATCCCTTGAGAATGGTACGCCGGTTATTAGGATGCAATCTGATCCCTCATGAAGCAAATGAGCCTATAAGAGTTATTTCGTAGTCCATTCTTTCGTTGAGACTACGCTTCTGTAAATGATTCTAACTTTTTAGAAGCTTATTTATTTTATGTTGTTTTAGGATTTCTACTGGAAGTTGAAAGAAGCTCAGAATTCCCTGAATGCACTTGCATCGGGAAAGCAATGAAAGAGTCTGGGAAGACTTCATCCCAAGAGGATCACATAGTCAGGCCGAGATTCATGGGAAAAACTCTATCGGAATATATTTGAATCGGATGTAGGTAGCAAAAGAATTATAAACATGAAATCTTTTAGGAAGGGAAAACAAGTAGAAACTACAATGGTGTTTGCCTGTTTGTGAAGGCTTTATGCTCACCAAGATTGGCTTACAAGCTCCGTTTTGTTTGTTGCTTAATAGTATTGTGAACTTTTTATGCTCTTGGTTTACTAAAAGCTTAGGATGACATTTTTAAAGCCGCAATCTTCATTTGAATCGTATGAACTGTATGATAATGAATAGAAATAATATTAAAATAGTTTTTTTTTTGCCCTCGTTTGTACTACATACTGTACTACATACTCGCAACGTGAGCCTAGACTTAATATGCCTGGTTGTGTTAGTAATTTTTTGATTCTCTCTTTTATTACTATATTTTTTCATGAGATTTCCTATGGCTTCTTTTTCCCCTCGGTTTTTGAGGGTTGTTAGAAGGAGTTTACGATTCCAGAAGTATTTTACAGTTAGTATTTATTTTTTTTATTTATTTATTACATGTTGTTCATATAATATACAATGACAGTACATAAACATCATGTGGGTTATAGTGATTCCAACAAGTTGGAAGATAATAAGCATTAAAGGAACAAACCAAACATTAGATCATAAACATTACAACTGAACACATTGAGCGGAACAATATTATAAATACTAAACACTTGAATTTAATTCAGTAAACAGACGAGCAGATCTTATTGCGAATGAATTTATACGACAAATTGTTTTCGGGGCACGAAAATGTAATTTGAAGTTAGATCCACGTGTCGCGGATTGTCTTAAATTATAGAAATGGGGTTTTCTGTCTGAAAGAGTTGTTTTTCCCCCTATTAGTTTTAAAAGTAAACTCAAATCGTTCGATTCTCTTATGCTTTCCAATGAAAGAAGGCCTAATTTTTTGTTTCTAATTTGACTGTTTGGCATGTTTATGTAATCAGTACCAAAGCAGCGATAGAAAACTCGGCGAGTGAAAAAGTTTTGGACGTTTTCCAATTTTCTAATATCTTTAACGAAATGGGGGGAATAGACAGTGGTACAATGTTGAAGAATAGATTTGATATAAATGTTATAGGCATCAATGAGCACTTTCGTGCTCTTACTTTTGAGAACTTTTAGAATGAGATAGCATTTACGTTTGGCTTTCGATGCGATTATAGAGCAATGAGAAGAAAAGGTTAATCTATTATCTACAATGAAACCTAAATCACGGATCTCATGACAATATTCAAGGTTGGATCCGTTCAATGAGTAAGGATAACGAGGGGGTTGTTGTGGACCTATTCTTAAAACTTTACATTTGGGAAGAGATAACGGTAATTGCCAAGCTTTTGACCAATCAAGAACAGAATCTATAGCGTTTTGCAAAGGAGTATGAGGGTCATTAGAAGACAAGTGCTTATATACTTTCATATCGTCGGCGAAGACCTTTATTTTACAAGAAGAAGAGGAAATTTTAGAAACAATATCTGAAGTGAAAATGATGAAAAGTAATGGGCCGAGAACACTGCCCTGAGGGACTCCACTGCTCACAGTGAAGCTATCGGAAAGTGCGTCTCTAACCCTAACTTGATAGGTTCTGTTACTTAAGTATTCTTCTATCCAAAAAACTATCTTAATTGGAAATTGATATTCTTTCAGTTTATGGATAAGTTTAATTTTTTTTTTGAAACTTTATCAAAAGCCTTTTCAAAATCGAAGTAAATTATATCTGTAAATTTCTTCTTATCAATCTCTGATGTAGATTCGTCTAGAAATAAGAGCATAAGTTGTTCTATGGATCTCTTGCGACGGAAGCCATACTGGTCATCATGAAGAATATCATTTCTTTTACAGTGATTATCAATTTCTTTAGATAAAATTTTTTCGAATATACGACAGAAGAGAGAAGTTATACTAATTGGGCGATAATTAGATGGGCTGTTGAAAGGGGGCTTCTTTTTGACTGGAGTCACTATAGAGTGTTTCCATCTTTGGGGGATCTGAGCCTTCTGATAGGAGTCGTTATATATGATTTCAAGAGGGATGGATAAAGGTACGGCAATCTTTTTTATAAAGAGCATGTTTAAATTATCTGGAGTACTACAAGAGGAGATTGGATACTTTTCAATTAGATCACAGATTTCATGACGTTTAAATAATGGTGTTTCTGGATCCAATATTGTTTTGATAGGAGAGGGTTCAAAAGGAGGAAGTATTCCATTATCTTTAGTAAAACATTTCTGAAATGTTCTAGCAAGAAGATTAGCTTTTTCTAAATCTTTAGTCATAGTAATACCAAGCTCATCTAGTAATATATCAACACCATTCTGCTTCTCTGTGGTGTTTGTTCTAATGAATTTGAAAAACAAGTTTTTGTTCTTGCTATTCACAATAAATTTTTCAAGGCTACCATTAAATTTATCTACATACTTCTTGCACTTTTTACTAGCTCTAACATATAACTCATAATCGGCAACAAGTTCACTAGAGAGGTATTTGTTCCACAGTGAAAGCGTTTACGCTTAGCTCTTTCTATATGAGAGGGAAGAGGAGCGTGAGTTGATAGACTCTCCTTCTCTAGAGGAGCAAATTCTGTCACACAACTGTCTAATACCAATAATAGCAATTCATACTTGCTATTGGTATCATCGCTTAGACTTAAAATGGAAGTCCATTCTAAGTTAGATAAGAAACAGAGTAAAACTTCGTAGTTTATTTTATTGAAATTGAGTCTATAAGAATATAAGGGAAACTCATAGAATAAGGAGAACTCAAATGTTATTGACTGATTTCTGATTTCTTGCTACTGATTTCTGGTGATTTCTTGCTCATTTCCTAGTTTTTTCGTGTACGAGGGAAGACTTTTCCACTTTTAATGTCTAGTGGATCTTACAAAAAATACAAAAAACGTATCGAATTTTTCCACATTCAAAAACATTCTTCAACACTTTTATGGACTCTTCTCAACCAAGTTTATAAAGGAATTGGAGTGAATGAATTGAATTGAATTCATTCACCCCTTAAAGTTTTTTTCGGAAGGTAGGGAGAAAGATCAAAGGTAATATAATACATATGTTAACAAACTAAGACTTCGTTTATAGATTTCACTAAGTCGTTGAATCGTTGAACGTTGTCACTCGTAGTCCTTGAATGTCATCTTTCAAATCTCAATTTTGACCATAATATCAAACTTTTTTCTTTTCAATTTGATGAATTTGAATAGAAAAAAATCAGACTAGTTACTCTTCAGCTCTTTTTTGAATGTTATATATATATATATATATTTTTTTTTAAATGTTTTTTTTTGAAACCTAATTTAGGTTATTGTGTTCAATATTCGTGAGATTTGTTATTTTAAGAAATGTTTTTTTTTTAATTTGTCTTCAGAGTTGTTATAAAAAAAATCCTCTAGTTCACTCTGATTCCTGTAGTTTGCGTATCTGTCAGATTTCAGAATAATTGTACATTGAATCAAAAACTTGATCTTCCACTGTTTAAGGAACGAACAAAAAACTGTGCGGGTATTTTATTCGACGAAAACGAAACGGCAATTGTGACTCATGATCTTTCCTGAACCGATTTGAGCTCCGTGTACAAATCCAATATAGAAAAAAAGCACTTTGGTTGCATTTCCCGTTCTTTTTGAGTTGCCTTGACACAAGTCTGTGTTTTCTTTGCTGGTGTTGAGTATGGGGAATATGGTCCGTGATAGATTCGTTTAAGCGACTGACGTCTCTGAAGATAACAGGGTTGATAAAAAAGGTTTTAAACATATAAAACTAAGATTATTGCTGTTTTTAGAAGAAAAAACTGTGAGCAAACGACAAAGGAGAGGTATAGACAGAGAAACGGAGGCAACTAGATAAACGGGAGGAATAGACAGAGGACCGGAGTCAACTAGACAAACGGGAAGTATAGACAGAGGACCAGAATCAGTTAGACAAACGGGAGGTATAGACAGAGGACCGGAGTCAACTAGAAAAATGGAGGTATAGACAGAGGACCGGAGTCAACTAGACAAACGGAAGGTATAGACAGAGGACCGGAGTCAACTAGACAAACGGGAAGTATAGACAGAGGACCGCAGTCAACTAGACAAACGGGAGGTATAGACAGAGGACCGGAGTCAACTAGACAAACGGAAGGTATAGACAGAGGACCGGAGTCAACTAGACAAACGGGAAGTATAGACATAGGACCGGAGTCAACTAGACAAACGGGAGGTATAGACAGAGGACCAGAGTCAACAAGAAAAACGGGAGGTATAGACAGAGGACCGGAGTCAACTAGAGAAACGGGAGGTATGGACAGAGAAACGGAGTCAACTATGCAAACGGGAGGTATAGACAGAGGAACGGAGTCAACTGAATACCTCTAAAGGACCTATGAGGAATAAATGCTTAGGTACATACTACTTGGACAACAGTGCTCCAGAACGGCTTTAATCCCACTGCTCTTTGAGCTGATCGAAGTACATTTCTGTCGCCTCAGGGCCAATCGTCAGATCTGTCTGCAAAAGTGCTCTTCTCTTTTTTATCTCAAAATTTTTTTTGGACTAAACGAAAATTAATATACTTGAAAGTCATCGATTTGATATTTAAAATTCAACACTATCGAATGAAAATTTTAAATAAGAAGTTTTCAAAATTCGGACCAACCAATTCGTACTTCTGCCTCCGCTTCCTAAACTCGATTGTAAGGTAAAAAGCAGCGAACAAAGACTGCCACGCTTGCAACTGCAAGTGATTTTTTTTGAATTCTGATACTTCTCGGTTATACGTACTTCTAAATTTATTCATCTTTAAATGAAAGAATGCTTCCTAAATTTGCAATAAAAAAAAACATTTTTCCTTGTATTATAAACCTACACTTAAAAAAATAATTATTCATCAGTAAATCATTCAACTACTTATTTTTGAAATTAAGAAAATATCAGATTTGTTTGAACTTAATTAAAATAAGGTTGTAATAGAGACGGATTCGTTATTATTGTAAAAAGCTGACATTATCGTAGAAATGGCTGAGTTTTGTTGTGTCCGTCCCGTACGGAAAAGGAGTGAAGTAGACAGAGTAGAGGAAGAGACACGCGAAGACAATGGAAGTGAAGAGTTCGTGGACGGAGAGGGGCAGGAAGAGAAGGGCTGCCTCCATCGACTCCTTCGTGTTGAAACTTGAATAAGATCGAGTTGAGCTCTCTCATACCTAGTTTTTAGTTATATAAATTGCTTTGTTATGTTTTAAAAATGCTTGGATAGCATCAAAAGTGTTGTTATCTGTTCAGAATCGTAAACATACGCGAATTAAGCACCTGAATTAACGTACATATTTTCTCTGAGTTAACGTACATATTTTCTCTGAGTGAGTTGTGGAAGAAAACGCGGGTACATATAATAACCGAATCTTGTTTCTTTTACTCAACAATCTATAACACGAATTATTTATAGTGTACCGTTCCGAAAGTTGTAATCGGTTTTCATGTCGAAGCAGGTGTTCCCGTCTGCATTGAGAGTACAGTCGGAAAGTCACCTGATGATGGAAGACAAAACAGGGTTTAGCGAAGGACACCGATATGTGTGAACAAAATTAGCACAGATTGGAAGAATAGGCTATTCCTAGAAACATATACTGCCTAGTCAACTTCATTGCGAAGAAAATACAAAAGATAACGGGTTTACATATATATGTGTACGTTATAAAAAATTTTTTATTATTTTTCAAACCACGGAGCTAATCGAGGTCGTCAACACGTAGTAGATGACGCTCATCCAGTCTTTGTAACGTACTTCAAATGAAAATATTTTAAATTCAAACTTTCAAGAAGTGTTGAAAATATTGACTAAACTTTTTCAAATGGCCATTACTAAGAATTGTATGTACAATTAGATTGCCCAATCAGACTCATACTCATAGAATATACAGTTTCATTTTAAGTTTGTTTTTTTGCGAATTTCTATATGATAAAGGAAGATGTTCCTATCCTTTGGTTAACAATAATATTTATTTCTCAAAAATGAAGACTTCGTAATCGACTCAGTAAAGTGTCAAAACGCCTCTGAGCTTCTAAATTTTTTTATCTTCTGGGTCTCTATTTTTGTTTCTTCTCCCTGACTCCTTTTCATTTCCACACGATATTCTAAAACACATTGCATAATAGAAACTTTGAACTTAAAACAAATTCTAAGCATTGAACATAACTATTGAGAAAACACCCGGAGTGAAAACTAACGGAATCTCCATGTTTGTAGGGCACTCAAGAAGCCAACAATGAAAATCTGCAGTTAGTTACATTATAAAATGGACTTCTCTTTTAGAGACTCAGTGTTTACTTTTTGGAGAAAACTACTGTACTCTACACTCATCTGCGGTATGGCTTCAGAAACAAGGCTATTGTTAGCTGAATAATCATTTAGCCGAATTTTCCTTTAAAATTAAGGCGTAGCGTGTTCAATTTTAACCCAGCGACACTTAAAAAAGCTATCACGGACAACTGAGGTGAGTTTGAACCCGTAAATCAGTTTCACGCGCGAAAAAAATTAGCTTATAGTTCGTTTCGCAAAATATGTGTATTTTAAAATGATCAAAAGTTACAGTCCGTGTTCAGGTTTCATACCGTCTAAGCTGCTACGCCCAAAGAACTGTTTCTTTGTGCTTCTTGTGCCCGCAGTTTGGCTCATAGCAATCTTCTACTTCGCCTCCACCAGTGATCAGCACATGCCGATCGCACCACATGATATGGAAGAACCTGGAGACGCGGGAGCTAAGATAGACAAACGAAGAGTCAATTCAATACAAGGATTCGGTCCTCCGATACCAGCGAAAGAAGATGAGATAGAAGATCCGAAGAGGTCGAAAGAGGGAGCAGATAAGAACGGGGATGGACAGGAAGGAGAGGAAACACCGGATATTGATTTTGAGTCTCCAATCAACAGAAGGAAAAAGCAGGAACGCAAACTCGAAGAACGCGTATGGAGCAAGCCGATGCCTGTGGACAACTCAACATGAGACAACTCATGTTGTTTCGTGATACTCGTTATCCCGACTTTTGAATCAGAGTTCAACATAGGTCACTCATAGTTCTCATTCTTCCCTTTCTCGTCCTCCTGAGCGGTTGCTATTTAATGACTCGCCACTCTTCATTTCCCCCTCCGAATTCCTCTTTCCATTTGAGAAAATATGATTTCTACAGTTCTCATCTTGCTTCTGCCCCTAAATTGCTCTGTCATTCCCTGTCCTTTTCATCATTTCAACACGATGTTCTGAAAGACTCCGCGTAATAAAACTTTCGAAGGTACACGGACGTCAGTTGAACTAGCGCATCTTCAACTCCGTCAATAATCATCAAACAATAAACTTCACCATTGAATTTTGCAAAAAATAGGAGAAAAGTAACAAAAGACGATTGATTTTTTGAGAGATTTCAGATAAGAGTGTTCTTTATTACAAATGATGATTGTGATTTGAGCATAAATATACTTTCAATGACTAACGAAAACTACGATGATAACGATTCTGGTATGCATAGTTGATGCCGTCTTTTCATAGAAAGAAGGCTTGGCTACAGCAAACCACCGTTCGAGAGCAGTTCCGAGAAGCCCTAGGCGGCCCAAGTTGAAGTAGATGTAGGGGGCGAGAACTAGCAGCAGCTGCAAGGATCATGAGGAATACGAGCCATGGAATCGTTGAAAGGCCAGTGCTCCCAGAAGAACACGGCAAAGCTTTTTCTCAAAGTTGACAACGCTTTATTCTTCTACTAGGAATTTTTTATGTATGAAGCGTCATGTTGTCTTTTTTCGATTTATGAGTGAATACCACCCTTTAATACCACCGTTCTTTCATTCGTCTCCCTCCGTGAACGGTTGCTCCCCGCACCGTCTCTTCCCTCGTCTGTGAGAATCCTTTCCCGAGAAGATTTGGCGCTCCGGGATCGTAGCGCCATCATGAGCGACAGAAGATGGAGGGTTGGTCCCCAATTCCTAAGGAAGGCAGAGAACGCTGAGGAGTGGAGTCGTCACATGTCGCAACAGATCCCATAATCGATGATGTTATATCTCCGATGTGGCTTGCTGATCTTGATAAAGCGTTTGAATTGAAATTGAAAAAAAACCACCCTTCAAATTTTGTCCTTCTCAAGCATTGTTTGGTGAACCTTTGAACAACTTCTTCTGCTAACAATATAGTTAAATTATTACGTTATCCAAACTCAGAACTTGCTTTGCAACAAATTCATAGAAGCATTTACTACGTAAGAGTTTTTAATACATCATTTTACTTTTTTTACACAACAATTTCAATTCCATTTAAGCTTTTGTGATTATTTTTCTCGTTATTTCTCTAAGTGTCATGTTTTCCTAAAGCCATCTTTTCTTACTTGACTATTTTTTTCTCTTTTCATATTTTCTCCTCTCAGTCACTTTTCTCTTCTGCGTTTACCATTTTCTATTTCTTTCTTTTCTTTCATGTCCCCTTTTCCTCTTTTTTATTTTTCACTTTTCTTTTTTTACATTCTTGTTCCTCTAGTTTTTTCTTTCTTTTTTTCTCATTCGTACTTTTTTATTTCGCAACAAAATCATCTAACGAACACTAGGGGCAGCGTTTGCAATGCAACATGCTCGCATAACGATGATATAGGATCTGTTGATGGCGATGAAGTAGGCTCTCAGTACCAGACAGCTAAGCAGGAGCCTGGACAGTCCTTCAATCCTTCTCTTTCCAACTATGAAGGTCATTCGCTTAAATCTTTGTTCACTATACTATTAACGCATTAGTATGAACGATTGAACAGTTGTTTTCATCGATAAAGGACTAGAATATACTGTTTTGAGTGCAAGAAGACTTATCCATGTAATAATCTTCAAAAGTGAGAAAATGCAAAAAAAACAAACGAATAGTGAAAAGACGGCAGAAAGAAAGAGAGAGAAAGAAGAAAGTCAATTGAAAGTCGAATGGTGTGAGTGTTAGATGAAGTAGCACAACGAAAGGATGGAAAATCGTGCGTGGGAAAAATAAAACAAGATATAAAATAGCAATAAAAAGGAAAAGCGAACGAGCCAGACAGAAAGAAGGTATTATAAAGATGAAAGAATGAATTAAATGCAAAAAAGTATAAATGAAAAGAAGAGATCAGAAAAAAGTGAAAGAGAGAAAACTTCTGTTGACGTTTTTCAATTCGGATGTTTTTCAATGGATTCGCAAACCATGACTACAGAGTTAGTTTTGATACACATCATTTATAAGTTCAAACAAAAACTCACCGAAAATTGACATGAAAGAGGCGCTCTTGAAAGAGAGCAACAAGCACATAAACCGTCAGCAGAGCAGCCAAGTTCAGCTGTAGAAGCTCAACACCGAAGAGAGCAAGCGATACCTTGTCTATTCAGCATCCTGTGCGGTTTACAAACTAAAGCTCACAACTCGTCAAATTTTTACTGACATTTGAACCACTTGATCAAATCTGGTATGATAAGATCTTTATATTTAACTATAGCTGAATTAATGAATGACTTAATGAATGGACTCGAAAAAATACATTCATACATCAGCAGGCAGAGATTTAGCCTGAAGGAAAAGATTAGTAAAATTCTCTTAAAGGGTTTGCCTGAGTACAATTAACTTTATTATTTTTTACTTAAAACCCGAGTTTTTTCTCTTCCATAACTTTATATTACAACTGTAAAATGACGTGCTGACCTCGATTTCATCTAGAATACTCGAACAACTAATACAAAGTAGTTGATTTTCA
This sequence comes from Allodiplogaster pararmata, assembly GCA_964056735.1. Classification (NCBI taxonomy): domain Eukaryota; kingdom Metazoa; phylum Nematoda; class Chromadorea; order Rhabditida; family Diplogasteridae; genus Allodiplogaster; species Allodiplogaster pararmata. The sequence continues at coordinate 43,683,101 of OZ057403.1, forward strand.
TTTACTGCAGACGAAAAAATGAATTTGATATTAACCGTACCAGACATTATGTAATTGCAAAGACATCCCCCTAATGATAAGTGGCCAGTGACCCTCTGGCCACAGTTACATATACGGAGCAGAGAAAAAATTCTCTCTATAAGAGTATTTTTTAGTGAAAGGAGAAACGGGGGATAATCGTAAAAACTTTTTTTTTAAAATTTGGCTCAGGTTTCACGCAAGAAAAACGATTCTAGTCATGGAAGCTGATGGCATCTTGAAAATACAAAGTTATAAGAGTGGATTCACAAACCCCCCCCCCCCATTATCAAACCCCCCCCCCCCCCCATTCACAAACCCCCCCCCATTCACAAACCCCCCCCATTCACAACCCCCCCCCATTCACAAACCCCCCCCCCATTCACAAACCACCCCCCCCATTCACAAACCCCCCCCATTCACAACCCCCCCCCCATTCACAAACCCCCCCCCCCCATTCACAAACCCCCCCCCCCCCATTCACAAACCCCCCTCCCCATTATCAAAAAAAGGCAAAGTTATTGCCGAGTTTTACGAATTTTCTATGACATAAAACGTTTATTTTTGTATAATTTAACTGAAAATTGTATTAAACAAAAAACATGTGAATGAGTTTGAATAGAAAATCTTAGTTAAAGCACATATTTAACGAAATGTTTTAAATTCGTATTTTAAGCGAAAAGAAAGTAGAAAACTTACCCAATTCTTGAAAAAAACAACTAAAAAACAGAAACAGATAAAAAAAAAAGTTCAACACCGTGTTGTTCAACACCGTGTTGTTCAACACCCGTGTTGTTCGGTTGAGCCTGGAGGGGTTTGACCAAAAGATTAGTCTATGAGAGGAAGGCCATTACGAGTAAGTACAGAGATTATGCCAAAGAATTTTCTCTTTTTCTTCCTCTTACTCTATCTTTTCTTCTCCCTCTTTCTCTCACTCTCCCTTTCTTTCTATTTTTTTTCTTTCTCTCTCTCATTTTTCTGTACCTTGTTTCTGTCCATACAATTGAACCCTTCTCTTCTTCTTCTCTCCTATCTGCTTCCCATCCTTTATATCTCAAGCTGATGATATCTGTACACATGAGTTCAGTTTTGCATGAATACGATAAAATGATAACGTAAAGTATTCTTGCAGAGTTGAAACATAAATTTGGCTCGCTGAGAAAAGCGATACCTATAAGTGTCTGCGGCCTCCCCCCCCTTCCCCCTCCTCTCATCTCTGCTTATTCAGCCGGTCCTCTTTTTCCTGGTCATCACGTATAACTCTTCGTTTTTCTCTTTTTGCTCTCTATCTCTCTTTTTATAAACATCTCTGCTTTTATTCCTTTTTATTCCTCTTATTCTTTTTTTCCAGAACCTCTCTCTCTCTCTTGTTTAAATTCGCTCTTTCCTAGAGTTTCTTCAAGTAGAATGTTGTAGGAAGAAGAAAGTTTAGGTGAATTATTTAGAAGCCAACAAGGCGAATACTTCTGTGTTCATTACAAGATGTACAGGAGATGTTTTATGAACCAATGGAGAGGTTTTTGAGAAGCTTAGGAAAGTAGCATTATAGAAAGAGTAAAAAGAGAGAGAGAAACAGACAGAGAAAGAGCGAGAGAGAGAGACAGAGGGGGGGGGAGAAGAAAGCGAATAAAAAAAGAAAACAAGGTAAACAGATAAAGAGAGGGAAGAGAAGAAGAAAAAAGATATATAAAAATAGGATTAAATTATGACCATGGTGGGAAATAAGGAGAGGTAGATAACAAAAGAAAATGTCGAAAAGTTGGATAAGAGTTTTTTGACTATAAGATATTATTTCTTCTATGTAGGTGTCTCAAATATTCAAATTAATGCATACACTTGTTCTGCAAGCCTCTAGATACCTCATTAGTTGCATACAAGAGTCCAATTGTTGAAGGCAGGAAACTGGAAAAGGAAAAGATCCAACTCCTCAGTTAACAAACAATCGAAGTATTTCAAAGAATTCTAAAACACTTTCCTGTTCATCGACTTTTAACTTTCAGATCCTTCTATGTTAAATTAAAAACACAGTCGCTCTAAATGAGCATTGTTTGGTATTGATTAAACAAAAAGTAGGTTTAAACGCAGATAACTATCCATATCATTACCCTTTCAGAATTAAGAGCTCGAAACACCTTTGTTTGAAAAAAAAAATGAGGAAAAAAATTAATCGCCGTACAAAAAATATTTCGAAGACAATCTTATATCTCATGCTTCTATATCTGGTTTATAATTTTACAATATGACTTCTAGCGATTTGTTTTTAATTTAGTGCATTTTTGAGCCAAACCTCAACAGACAATTAGTTCTGCGATAACATCTGGGCATTTGATACATATAAAATGGCTATGAAAAAACTGTCCTCTTTGAAGGGTAAAAATATCGTTAATTGAAAGATTAGATGCTAAATACACGAAGAGTTTTTCTTTAAATCACTTCTTTGTTTTCAGTAAAAGTAAATCCCACCTTACATCTTTTCACTCTTCTTCACTGAGGTAAGAGCTTTTTAAACATGTTACTAATTAAAAAAAGTAGAAAACTTTTGGCCACAGACTTTGCCGAGACTATTGTAAATTGGTGGGGGATAGACAGCTGTAGGCTGGTGCGCCTCTCTTGATAATGTCCATCATAACATGATATAGATCTTTTTTCAATTATCACCTCATTCCATCCTTCATTATTATTATTATTATTAATATTATTATTATTATTATTATTATTATTATTATTATTATTATTGTTATTATTATTATTATTATTATTATTATTATTATTATTATTATTATTATTATTATTATTATTATTATTATTATTATTATTCTTATTCTTATTCTTATCCTTATTCTTATTCTTATTCTTATTCTTATTCTTATTCTTATTCTTATTCTTATTCTTATTCTTATTCTTATTCTTATTCTTATTCTTATTCTTATTCTTATTCTTATTCTTATTCTTATTATAATAATATTTATCGCGATGTGTATGAATGACCGACAAGGAAGCAAATAATGAACTGTTACAATTTAATTAACACATGCGTGACACTTTACTAACTAAAGTGAGAAAGAAAGAGGATACTAGGACAACACATTTAGAAACACACGGAAAAAAACTATTAAAATACTATGTGTTACCTATGAAAAATTAATCATAGGCTTACTACCAGAGTTCTAAAACGCTCTTTGATGGATTGAGCTGAGAAAATAGAGTCTTGGTAGAGAATTCCATCTGTCTACTACCCTCACAGGGCAGAATGTTAGAGTGCTTAGAAGACTTCAGCTTAGGCATGAGAAGGTGGTATCTGTGACCTCGTAGATTGTAGTCATGGTTAGGAAACAGGAATAGACTTTCAGCGGGTATTGAGGTTCTGCCCAGTGATGATTTTAAAAGGTCATCATCAAGTCCGCATCGTTTCTCCGTTCCTCCAAAGACTCTAGTTCGAGTAGTCGAAGGCCTTTCAGGATAAGACATCTCTGAAAGCCCTGATCTCCTACAAACAATTTCGGAATAACGACGTTGAACCTTCTCTAAGAGACTTATTTGGTTTTTTCAGGACTAGGTGTCCATATTGTAGAGCAGTATTCTAACATAGGGCGCACATATGTGATGAAAAGCTTTTTGTATTTTTTCGATTTGAAGGTTCTAAGTATAAAACTGCACCTAGCAGTTGCTTTATTGTTAATGTTTTCAATATGCTGGCGAAAAACTCACAAACTATCCGAGTACTCGACCCCCAGATCTCTCACCATATTTGAGCGAGGTAATAACTTACCGTCTAAGTAGAAAGAATGGAGGAAGGATGATAATTTTCCCAACTGTATAATAACAGTTTTAGTGCTTGAGATCGATATTCCCCATTGTTTGTACCAATTGGAGACTTTGTCTATGGCTAATTGTAGGAGCCCTGGATTATTAACAGTTGAGATTTTAACGTCATCTGCGTACATAGTTACTGCACAATCTTGAGGGAATAACTTTGGAAGGTCATTTATGTACAACAAAAATAGCAGCGGTCCCAGACAACTTCCCTGTGGTACGCCAGAAGGAGTTGCATACGGAGAGGAGTATTCATCTCCAATTAGAATCTTTTGCTCTCGGTTGTAGAGGAAACTTTCAATGAATCTCAGTAGTGAACCTGAAATACCATAGGAAGCAATTTTTCTCATAAGATGTTCCAAAGGGATGGCATCAAAGGCTCGACTGAAATCTATTAGTACGCAACTTATGAAATCTTTGTCATCAAGCTTTCTATGCCATTCGACCTGTGACTTAATGAGGGCTAATTCACAAGAATGACGTCGAAAGCCGTATTGGTTTTGATCTATGAGATTGTTCTCATCCAAAAAGTCTAAAAGGCTGGAACACACCATGCGTTCTAAAACCTTGGAAGTTGAAGTCGTTAGGCTGATAGGCCTGTAGTTACCACAGTCCGTTCTTGGTCCTTTCCGCTTGTAGACTGGCTTGACGATTGCTGTGAGCCAGAGAGCGGGACAAATGCCGTGAAGTAGAAAACGGTTGAAAATAATCGATAAGGGCAAGGCAATACTTTGAGCAGTTCTTTTTAGAAATACATAGGGTATTGCATCCGGAGATGTGTTCTGCTTGAGCGGGAGACGAGTTAGTTGAGCATAAACATCATGAGCATGAGCCTGAATGGAGTCTATCTTAGAGGACGTCAATGATTCGATTGGGGGAGAAAGTTTCGAGTCATTGCAGAGACTTTGATAGAGTGATTTGAAATGTCGCTGAAAAGCTTTAGCTATTTCTGCGTCAGCGGTTATACAATCACCATTTGACAGGATTAGAGGTCCATTCTTCGAGTAATCCTTGATGTTTGAGCTCGTAAAGCGATACAACTTAGTTCAAACCAATCCACAATGAAATTTACCTTCTAAATTTTTGCAAGTCTATTTTTTTTTTTCAATTTCAATTTTTTTTTCAAAAAAAAAAAATTGATTTCTGCGTCAAACCAATCCACAATGAAATTTACCTTCTAAATTTTTGCAAGTCTATTTTTTTTTTTTTCAATTTCAATTTTTTTTTCAAAAAAAAAAAATTTGATTTCTGCGTCAGCGGTTATACAATCACCATTTGACAGGATTAGAGGTCCAATCTTCGAGTCATCCTTGATGTTTGAGCTCGTAAAGCGATACAACTTAGCAAGATTCGCACTCTGAAGAAGTGACTTCTCTAGATTGCGGCGATGTGAGTCGTGAGCTTGCCTAAGCTTGCGATTCATTCTGATATAAGGGGAAAGTCCAATTGTAGCTCTTTTTTTGTAGAGACGAGAAACATGGCGTTGAATGCGGATCACCAAATTAGGCAGTTTTTTCGCTTTGTTGGAAACTTTCGATCTTGGATGATATCCTGAATAGTATCTGTTAAAATGGCAGTTTTTTCGCTTTGTTGGAAACTTTCGATCTTGAATGATATCCTGAATAGTATCTGTAAAAATGCTGTAAATTAAGTTAGGATCATTGCTTACGGCTAAGAGACTAGGCCAATCTATTGAACTGATGAGTTTGTTCGCCAAATCGAAGTTTGCTTTTCTAAAAGAAAGGAACTCTTTATTTCCTTCCACACTCTCAAAGCAAGATGAAATTTGGAAAAGTACGGTGTTGTGGTCACAAGAAGGAGGAGGTAGACCTACCCAACAACCTGAAATAACGTTACTTCTAGATGAAAACACAAGATCTAGGATGTTATTCAAACGTGTAGGAGAGTCCACATGTTGATGCAAACAATGCTGAGAAGCTAACCGAGAAAGGGAGCGAGAGTGGTGATACAGAGCTGGATTCCCAGTTACTCTACCAGTGGACCAGTCTATTTCAGGAGTGTTGAAATCCCCAATTATTATATGCTCACAGTTAGTGGACGTCAAGATACTGAATTCAATGTTGTCTAAGGCGTCTTGGAATGCACTGTGACTGCAGCTGGGACTTATTCTTATTCTTATTCTTATTCTTATTCTTATTCTTATTCTTATTCTTATTCTTATTCTTATTCTTATTCTTATTCTTATTCTTATTCTTATTCTTATTCTTATTCTTATTCTTATTCTTATTCTTATTCTTATTCTTATTCTTATTCTTATTCTTATTCTTATTCTTATTCTTATTCTTATTATTATTATTATTATTATTATTATTATTATTATTATTATTATTATCATTATTGTTATAATTATTGTTATTATTATTATTGTTATTGTTATTATTATTATTATTATTAATATTATTATTATTATTTTATTATTATTTATTCTTATTATTTTTTTTTTAAAATTATTATTTTTTAATTATTATTGTTTTAATTATTGTTGTTTTAATTTTTGTTATTATTTCAATTTTTGTTATTATTTCAATTTTTGTTATTATTAGTATTATTAGTATTTTTATTTTATTGTAATGTTGTCAGATGATTCTGATGTGACTTGTACATGATGAAGAATTGAAGTTATAGGGAGTGAACTACAGTAGATCAAAAATATATACTTAAAACTTCTCTCTCTATTTATCTCACTCACTCTTTCATTCTCTTTCTCTTTTTCTTTTTTTCTCTCTTTATCTTTCTGTGTCGCTGGAATTTTCTCCCTCTTTCTGCATCGCTCTCTCCTTATCTCACATTCTCTCTCGGTTTCTTCGTTCTAACTGCTTCTCTTTTGATCTCTATCTCGATCATGTTTGTTTTCTCTATAATTTTCAAGTGGTCTCTCCACCTTTATCAAGAAATCGTTCAATAAACTTGTTCACATACTCAATCAGTTTGCTCTTTCGAATATAATCTTAATAAATAAAAAGTTTTAAAGAACTGGTTGATTTTTTGAACGATTTATTATCCCTTTTTGAAGACTGCAAAGAAGAAACTGTAAGCTCAGGGAAAAAGAAACTTTTTCCGATGGACGACCCATGGAATGTGTTCCGATCTCAGAAGCGGGCAGAATCTGCGCGACACAGCCCCTCCCTTTCTCCGTGGATGATCAAGGCGCTACAAGTTCTCAAGGTGTGTAGAGTTTTCTTTGTTCTAACAAAACGTTTCAGATTGTCCCTTCTAGCTGACTTTATAAACTCTGACTCCATTCAAACAAAACAATAATTCAGTCTGGCCAGAAAATGTCTTGAGCGAGTATAACTCAAAAACGAAGATAACACAATTAGCTTTCAGCTGTTTTGTATTACCTATACGGAGTAATATAAACAAGAACAACAACAAAAAAAAAAACAGTATTTAAAATCCTTTTTTCAGTCATACATCTAATAGTTTTACACAGTTTTGTTTCTAAGCCGTAAGAAATTTCAGCATAGCTTAAGCCTGAGCTCAACTTTCAATTTTAATAAAATCATTTTTTAGACTAGAACAAAAAGAGTCGAAACTTTTTAATTCTTTGAAACAGGTCGTTCAAACAAAGTGAGGCGCCTCATAAAGTCGTTCAAACAAACTTTTGGGTCAACTCCTCCCTCTTAGTTGTTCATCTTCTTGGCGGCGCATTTTTTCCTCATCAGTGGTTCCATCTTCTCCCGCATTTCGGCAGTGCTGCTTGCCACCAACATACTTCCGGGAAGCCACGACCATCAGGCAGCTTATGAGAAAGCCTGTCATTTAGAAGGTTTGACGCTCCAGCCTCCTCTTACTACTTTCAACGTTCATGACAAAGCTTCTCGAACTCATGTTCCGTTTAGTAAATAAACTTTTAGCAGTTATCGTAACCATCCCCTCTTTCAGTCCCGCGTTCGCCGAAAGCACGCGGAGCGTCGATGCTGGCGTTGTTCATGATACAGTGCCTTCCAGATGTCTGCGCCCTGCTGAAGTCTCTTCTGCGAATTGCTCTGCACCGCAATCGACGTGGTCGCATCCGTTTCACGGTTAGCAAACCTTTGCAATATCAAATGAATCGAAAAGTTGAAATAGTTATATTTTTAATTCCTTGATAAGTTAGTGAGAAACATCGGGTATGTTTGTACGGTACCTACTTACCAGAATGGCAAAGTCTCGGTTACAAAGTGTCAAGATACGAATATTGGGCTTTTATATACTCATGGGCATACTAGACGCCAAACAGTGCAGAGTGGCTTTTTTTTATATATACCGTCTCGTTAGCCTAAGCCGAAGGGCCTCGTTAGAGTAAACTTTTGCCTAAGCCTAAGCGTTTTTTAGGTAAAAAATTATTTTTTTGATGTTAATTTTTTTCAAGAACTGGAGTCTCTGATGCTCAAATGATCATCTATGAAGAAAATTTTCGAAACCGTAGCGTTTGAAGCCAATTTTTCGTTTAGTGTTCCAATGTCTGCAAGACAAGACGCAGGGCATGTCCTACAGGGAATAAGAGCCGAATATTGTAAGCGAAGACTCAGTAATCATCTAGGTCGTCGCAGTGGAATGTTTTCGATCGGCTGGTATCCTCATTCTTTTCCTGTATGTTTTTCCTACTCTGGATGTCATCAGAGCTCAATACGTTCTGGCAGCCGTTCAAATCGTTCCTATGCTTCAGGTTGAACATATGTATTTATTATTCTGAAAGCTGAATTATGTTAAAGTCGTTTTCTTATTTTTAGCCAAACTTAATTTTTAGTAAGAGTCCAATGTATTAAGCTCAAAATATGATTTTTTTTTATACACCAAATGTACACCTCATCAGATCGAAAATGGGAGGTTTGTAGTTTTTTATTATTATCGCAACCGATGCCTTTTAGGTCAGCAGTAAATTGCTAATTCTATATGGTTGCAGAGCCTACTCAGCCACATAAACCGTTCCATGAATGAGTCCCTGCCAGTGAGCACACGCCTCCGCCTACTCGCCGCTTCGGTGCCTCATTTCATGTTGTGCTTGCTACTCTGCTCATTCGCATATATATGGTGAGGTATCGATCACTTGTGAATTGACGTTTAAGTCATCGTCAAAGTGTTTAGTCAAATCGTTTACAACTCTGGTACTAAGCCTTTGATAACTTTTTATAGACAACTCACATATTGTTCCAATGGTTTTTTTGATGGTTTTTAATGTAATTTCCTAGGCTTTCTCACCTTAGTTAGTAAAGAGTCACGCATGTTTTAATTGGATTGTAATTTCATTATTAGCTTCCTTGGCTGTCATTCATAGACATCGCGACAAATATTCTAAATAGTCGCTGAAATAAACTAAAGTTATGCATAGCTACTAAACAAAGTTTCTCGCTTACAGGTCCGTTCTGAATACTACATTTGAAAGAGTGTTGGCTATGCCAGTTGCTCTCACAATGGTATCCCTAGGTTTCTGGGAGTCATGGATTACACCTGCTCATGCTGGATCCTACTTCCATCATTTGTACCAGGTGATTTATTGATTTCACTTAAAAGTGCCTTTCCCTTTTCCATTTATTGATTTTTACACTCACTTTTTCTAGAGTTTTCTATGCAATGTGCGCATTGTGAACTCTTATTGAAGTATTAAATATTCGAGTATATTTATAGAACATAATTGTAGAGATATTAATCAACTTCTGGAAATCGAGTAAAAAATGCGAAGCGAATGTCAGTCCCATAAAATATTGTTTTTTTCCAAGCTGCCATTTTGCTTGAGAAAAAATGGTTTGAAATTGTTCATTTCAATTTCAAAGACATCAAGCGCAAAAAATCAAAAACTTCCTGGTGTAGGAAGTGAAAGAGTGCAAGACGTTGATTTGGTTAGGGCGATACGGCTCACAAGACGTCCAATGGCTGCCAGGAGCCGTTTTCTATCTTGTCGTTCAGGATCTACTGACGATAGCAGAGAGGGGATAGTTAGTTGACCGCTTTAGACACTGTGGAGATAAAAGAAGGGGAGGGGGAAAGGGGAGAAACTGTATTTAGTGAAGAAGTGAATTAGAAGATCAATGAGAGAATATTTTTGTGATTTATACCTCCAGAAGATGAGCCAAGATTTGTTTCGCCCCTGAGCCCAGACAGACATTGAAACTCTCTGGGAGGGGACTCATCAGTGTTGGTTTGATAGGTTTTCTCTGAGCTCGGGCAACTTCGGTTGAAGTCTAAATTGGGCGTGATTCAAACCATCGATCTCCTGTTTTTCAGATTAAATATGGCATCCGCAAGATGAATGACGCCACTCGACTTACGTTGTCGTTGGTGAGGATCATCATCGGCTTGTTCATTTTTAAGGTTATAATTTCCAGAAATCCAAGGCTTTGCTTTCAAGCTCTTGCAAAAAAAAAGCTTCTCCAACGTTGGTATATTGAGAATTTGAGTTCTATTTTTTTTCATAATGTGTCAAAGAGAAGAGAAAGAAAAGTCTGCATTTTTACACAAAACAATTAAAAGAAGTCTTGAACTACATGTTAAAGTAATAAACACTTGATTGAAAATTTATTAATGTATTTATTCAAGGCTTCTTTTAACGTACAGGAAGCTTCTGTTGGTACTAATGACGTAAATCTGGAAACGATTCGATTGGTTTTCACGAGATTTTCAACATCCAAAACCCATTCGTAAGTGACGTTTTTTGTTGTTTGTTTTCTTTAAGTTTGCTTGTAGTGACTTTTTCAATTTTTTTAAAAATAGGAAACGTTAGCATAGATTGAATTCAATTTTTTTATACTGCAATCAGATAGGCAGCGAGGAAGGGAACTGAGCTACTTTTATTAATTGCGGTAACTGCCAATGATTTTTAATTTTCGATCAATGAGGGACTAATATTCCTTAAAAGCGGTGAAGGCTTGACATTATGCAACTTAAGTCTCACAATAAGAGTCATGAGTCACTACCGGGCTTTTACAGACGGTTGCTGCTGCTCGGTCTGGCTCTGGTTGTACTGAACATTGTGCTGCGAATGACTTCTCGTTTCCTGGCCGCAATGTCCCTCCGGGTTCCTGCGTATCTGCATCCGTTAACACTTGTCCCACCCTTGACTCTGCTTTTCACATATTCATGGTGTGATGTGTTCACTTTGTGTGCCGCAGGCGGAATGCTCGCCAAAGTCGGTATCACATTCAGGTTAGTGAAAGAGGGAATGAAGAAGGGGAAAAAATAAAGAAGCAGAAGTAGGAAGGTAGAAATAGGGAAAGGAAGAGAGAGAGAGAGAGAGAGAGAGAGAGAGAGAGAGAGAGAGAGAGAGAGAGAGAGAGAGAGAGAGAGAGAGAGAGAGAGAGAGATAGAGAAAGGGAGAAAGAGAGACAAGAAAAAGAGAGAATAAGAGAGTAGTGGAGAGGAAAAGAGAATAAGGAGGAAGGAAAGTGAGAGAAGAATAAAGAGAAAGGAAGAGGAGAAAAATATATTTATCAAATAAGGTAGAGGGCATATATGTAAGAAAACAAGGCATATAAAAACACACCACGATAGAATTAAGTATCACAAACTGTCATCCAATTTTTTAAGGTTCCGTGAAATTTTAATTTTTTTAAGGTAGGAATCTTCCAGCAAAGAAGTTATTTTTTCTATAGGGTTCAAAAAAAACTTTATAGTCATGGGAAACCTGTAAAGAAGAAATGTTCAAGAAGCAAATCTTATAAGCTGTGAATAAAGTCTTAACCAATTATGAACAGTTAAACAGAGAGATTTTGAAGAGGTGTTTTGAGAAAAAAAACGTTTGAAGGTGCACGTATTGGCCTCAGCCTGTATCAGATACTTATATATGCCTGACATGGGTCGCCATCTGTGTCTACCGCAGTTATTGCGTAGCAGCACCGCCAGAGTTCGACAGTAACGATGAAATGTTAGATGATCTCAAAACTCTCATGTGGGAGATTCCGTAGATATCTGTTTTGCAACCGGAGAATGAGTGCCCAGAGAGTATGGGAGTACTCTTTGAGCAGGGCTTATCAGTGAGTGCTCAGAGAGTATGGGAGTACTCTCTGAGCAGGGCTTATCAGTGAGTGCCCAGAGAGTATGGGAGTACTCTCTGAGCAGGGCTTATCAGTGAGTGCCCAGAGAGTATGGGAGTACTCTCTGAGCAGGGCTTATCAGTGAGTGCCCAGAAAGTATGGGAGTACTCTCTGAGCAGGGCTTATCAGTGAGTGCCCAGAGAGTATGGGAGTACTTTCTGAGCAGGGCTTATCAGTGAGTGCCCAGAAAGTATGGGAGTACTCTCTGGGCAGGGCTTATCAGTGAATGCCCAGAGAGTATGGGAGTACTCTCTGGGCAGGGCTTATCAGTGAATGCCCAGAGAGTATGGGAGTACTCTCTGAGCAGGGCTTATCAGTGAGTGCCCAGAGAGTATGGGAGTACTCTCTGAGCAGGGCTTATCAGTGAGTGCCCAGAGAGTATGGGAGTACTCTCTGAGCAGGGCTTATCAGTGAGTGCCCAGAAAGTATGGGAGTACTCTCTGAGCAGGGCTTATCAGTGAGTGCCCAGAGAGTATGGGAGTATTCTCTGAGCAGGGCTTATCAGTGAGTTCCCAGAGAGTATGGGAGTACTCTCTGAGCAGGGCTTATCAGTGAGTGCCCAGAGAGTATGGGAGTACTCTCTGAGCAAGGCTTATCAGTGAGTGCCCAGAGAGTATGGGAGTACTCTCTGAACAGGGCTTATCAGTGAGTGCCCAGAGAGTATGGGAGTACTCTCTGAGCAGGGCTTATCAGTGAGTGCTCAGAGAGTATGGGAGTACTCTCTGAGCAGGGCTTATCAGTGAGTGCCCAGCGAGTATGGGAGTACTCTCTGAGCAGGGCTTATCAGTGAGTGCCCAGAGAGTATGGGAGTACTCTCTGAGCAGGGCTTATCAGTGAGTGCCCAGAGAGTATGGGAGTATTCTCTGAGCAGGGCTTATCAGTGAGTTCCCAGAGAGTATGGGAGTACTCTCTGAGCAGGGCTTATCAGTGAGTGCCCAGAGAGTATGGGAGTACTCTCCGAGCAGGGCTTATCAGTGAGTGCTCAGAGAGTATGGGAGTACTCTCTGAGCAGGGCTTATCAGTGAGTGCCCAGTGAGTATGGGAGTACTCTCTGAGCAGGGCTTATCAGTGAGTGCCCAGAAAGTATGGGAGTACTCTCTGAGCAGGGCTTATCAGTGAGTGCCCAGATAGTATGGGAGTATTCTCTGAGCAGGGCTTATCAGTGAGTTCCCAGAGAGTATGGGAGTACTCTCTGAGCAGGGCTTATCAGTGAGTGCCCAGAGAGTATGGGAGTACTCTCTGAGCAGGGCTTATCAGTGAGTGCCCAGAGAGTATGGGAGTACTCTCTGAGCAAGGCTTATCAGTGAGTGCCCAGAGAGTATGGGAGTACTCTCTGAACAGGGCTTATCAGTGAGTGCCCAGAGAGTATGGGAGTACTCTCTGAGCAGGGCTTATCAGTGAGTGCTCAGAGAGTATGGGAGTACTCTCTGAGCAGGGCTTATCAGTGAGTGCCCAGAGAGTATGGGAGTATTCTCTGAGCAGGGCTTATCAGTGAGTTCCCAGAGAGTATGGGAGTACTCTCTGAGCAGGGCTTATCAGTGAGTGCCCAGAGAGTATGGGAGTACTCTCCGAGCAGGGCTTATCAGTGAGTGCCCAGAGAGTATGGGAGTATTCTCTGAGCAGGGCTTATCAGTAAGTTCCCAGAGAGTATGGGAGTACTCTCTGAGCAGGGCTTATCAGTGAGTGCCCAGAGAGTATGGGAGTGTTCTCTGAGCAGGGCTTATCAGTGAGTGCCCAGAGAGTATGGGAGTATTCTCTGAGCAGGGCTTATCAGTGAGTTCCCAGAGAGTATGGGAGTACTCTCTGAGCAGGGCTTATCAGTGAGTGCCCAGAGAGTATGGGAGTACTCTCCGAGCAGGGCTTATCAGTGAGTGCCCAGAGAGTATGCGAGTATTCTCTGAGCAGGGCTTATTAGTGAGTTCCCAGAGAGTATGGGAGTACTCTCTGAGCAGGGCTTATCAGTGAGTGCCCAGAGAGTATGGGAGTACTCTCCGAGCAGGGCTTATCAGTGAGTGCCCAGAGAGTATGCGAGTATTCTCTGAGCAGGGCTTATTAGTGAGTTCCCAGAGAGTATGGGAGTACTCTCTGAGCAGGGCTTATCAGTGAGTGCCCAGAGAGTATGGGAGTATTCTCTGAGCAGGGCTTATCAGTGAGTGCCCAGAGAGTATGGGAGTATTCTCTGAGCAGGGCTTATCAGTGAGTGCCCAGAGAGTATGGGAGTATTCTCTGAGCAGGGCTTATCAGTGAGTGCCCAGAGAGTATGGGAGTACGTGTAGAGAAGTATGATGAGGATTAATAGAGTCAAAGGTAAAGTAATAAGGTTAGAGTTTTAGTTTTAGTTAGTTTTAGTTTTAGTTTTAGAAATGAAAATTATAAAAAGAAAAAAGATTTTTTTCAAATGGTCTGTATTGCAAAATGTAGATTAGTAGTAAAAAGTAGATGGAGTATTGTTGTGAAGATTATAGAGATTTTCATTCATTTGAAATAGACACTTGGTAATCCGGTATTGTTTTTCGAGCCTTAGGTGAAGAAAATGTGTTATATTTTTTATTGAGCATGACCTCAAGAGTAACAAATGTGTGTAAAATTATATGAAAGCGACAAAATACACTATTGAAAATCAAGAAGTCTCAGAATTTTTTTCGAACTTTTTCTCCAATGAGCTTCGTTTTCATTCCATTTAATCCCCGGTTTTTTTGTTGGTAGATTGGGAGAAAGATGAGGCGTGTGTACTTGTTGGTAGATTGGGAGAAATATGAGGCATGTGTACTTGTTGGTAGATTGGGAGAAAGATGAGGCATGTGTACTTGTTGGTAGATTGGGAGAAAGATGAGGCATGTGTACTTGTTGGTAGATTGGGAGAAAGATGAGGCATGTCTACTTCAAAACCAAGGTTTACATTGAAAGAATTTTGCGGGTAAGTAGATCGTAGTTATCTAGAAATTTCAAGCAAGGATAGAAAATTGCAAGGCAATCAAGTTGCAGTATTGAGTCGATGCCTGCAGTAACCAACGGACTCTGTATCGAGCAATCTCTGCTAGTCTTCGAACACTCCATGAACAAGAATGTTGGTCTGGTTTGATCAATGCACTGTTTATAAGAATTTACCCCTTTTTTTTGCTAAATGGAAGTGATTGTTTCTAGCAGTCATCTCATGGAAAAAAGTCGTATGAGTGGGCGAAACTATTAAAAACCAACAGCCATCTGTGCACAATACTACTGTATTTGACTACTCAGACTGTAGGTAGAACAAAAATGACAATTGACAAACGGATAGACTGTCACAGATGTGAGCTTAGTGGTAGAGATGAAAAAGATTCAAAGGTGAACAAGATCTAGTCAAGTGAGAGGGAAAAGATGTATTTATTATCACGACAACAAAAAAAGTAATGGAATAATATTGTCTTGTCAAGCTCCAATATTCTCACTAGTGTTCTGACACTGAAGCTTTTTGTAAACTTGGGGCATAGAAGATTTTTTTTATCGCATTCCAGGAGAACCTCGTGGGCGAAGAAGAAGTGGAAGAGTTGCCCGCAGTTGCGACACTCATCGATCCTTTGCGGTTCGCCATTTATCTCATACAACTCACCTAACTTTTATAGACTAATAAAATTTTATGATGTTCATACCCATGGTTGAATTAATTTTATTTGGTCTCAGTGAGGGGTTAAATGGTTACCGGAACAGCTATGTTGGCCCATACATGTTCGCGCTGAAAATGATCTACATTCTCTTCTCCTTCCGTTCTATTTTGCTTTTCCTATCCTTCTCTTCCCACTCTTTTTGCCTTTCCTCATCCCTTTTTCAACTCGCTTGGCGCGTACAAACAAGCCTTAGACTTGTATCATAAGTGCATCTCATGTAGACTTTGACATTTTTGAAAACTTGAATTCAATCAGAGGTTGGGTACGTATTACACTGGTTTCTTCAAGAATGATTCTTCATGATATTAAAGGTTGGAATTGAGCAATGTCATCACTACATAGACCACAGATACCCCACTAGGTCACACAAGTTCATTCTGACTCAACCCAGTTTCAAACATGTTAATCTCTCTAATAACTTCTCAACCAGAGTACATAGTTCCGGTCTGGAACAAACTCCCGGAGACTGTATTTTCGATTAATACAGTCAAATCATTTAAAACAGCTATCGGTAAGCTATAAAACCATCCTCATATTCTCGATTCCAGACCCACTAACCCCTTTTTCCTCAACTTACCTCTTTTTCTCACTTTGAAAAGGTCACGCCTTGGTGTTGATACGAATCACTCCTCTATTTGATCCCCTACCTGCCCCTTCCGAAATCACCCTTGCGATAAAGTATTATTATTATTATTACATACATTTAGCAGAACATAGTCAAAGCATCGATGATGTTCGAATTCTTGCCCAAGCAGATGTCGTACGAATCATTAGCAACTAATTCGCGTACATTAAAGCATACAGCACATTTTTCTGGAGCAAATGTTTTTCTTACAGTATTCGAAGCGACGAAGCAGATCGCGTAGGCACACTATATGTTTGTGCTACGATGTGGCATGAAACCGAAACAGAGATGGCACAAATGTTCAAATCAATTTTGAAGTTAGTTATAATTAGAGTTTCGACTTGCATTAATTAGAGTTTCGAATCGTTAACAAACCATTCTACGAAACCGCGTCAGCTTTGAACTGAATCGAGCGGAATTTCAAAAAAGGAATTTACAATGCAATGCTAAGACAAAGTCAACCTCAAATAATCTCGTGTATAGATGCTGCACATCTAATATCTTGAATCGAAAGAAATTCATCTTATTGATCATGTTCGTATTAGTTTTATCGGTAGAAATTACTTTTAATAGTGTAAAACTCATTCTTAGGAAGAAAAAAAAAGATAGCGTCAAGATAATTGTAGACTCTTCTAACTTTTTTGTGTTCAGATTGGATGAAGAAAGTACAGTACGCATACTAAAAAAGCGAAGAGATGGCATCCAGTTCAACCTTGAAGGTATCAACTTATCTTTGGTTTCAGTAAACATTTTAGCTCAATGTTCGTAAGAATAATACATAATACACAACAAGGAATCCATCATGCTCACAAGTCAAATAAGACTTGTAACTAAGAGTTGATAATATATCCAGACTCTTTTTATTTTTAAGTACTGTTTCTGCTCATCAAAAATGAAACAATTCCGCTTCTTTGGCCAGTTCACATCTTCTTTGACGACGCCTGGGAAGAGCAATCAGAGTGCGGACGCGCCCCCAATCTCTTCTTTCACAACTTTTTTCAACTCATCAACCGACTCATAGAGTTAATCATTCCTCAATTTTCATCTCTAAACCATAATGTCTCACAGTCTCCCCACTCATATCAATCAATCAATCATTTATTCCAATTCACATGATAGAATAGCACATACGTACATGCATTGATGAACTTGGATCGCTGTCACGGATGTGAGTCACGGATATTATAATATATTTCTCTGGCGGTAGTTAGAATGATTATTTTCTGCATTTTACATAACTTCAGAAGAAATATACAGCATCTTCACACATTTATAGAGGCCGCGGAGGAGATTATTCTAACGGCAGCCCAGTGGGCAACAGAGAGGTTATTATTCTAACGGCAGCCCAGTGGGCAACAGAGAGGCGTTCTGAAGCAGCTTTAATCATTTCTTTTTTCACAATCTATTGCTTTTGCAAATAAAACATGAAGTATTATTGATACAAGTTTGTAGTGAGAAAGCGGTGGAGTCTTCGAATGCAGTCCCAGACGGCTGTGCACAGATCAGAATGCTCCTGAACACCTCATACGGTGGTCGTCTAGTAGTGAGACTCCCACAAGGAACCTTACTCTTTGTGCATCTCAAGGATAAAAAGCTCATACGACACAAGAAGAGGTGGTCGCAGGTATTCTATTATTGGTGACTTGAATTGATAAATTTGACAGCTAATTAAGGTTGTTTTTTCATGAATAAATAGCTATTGAATTAAGTGAGTTACCCGGATGAAGCGACAAGTGAAAACCCTTTTTAATTCTGATGAGTTCAAGCAACTAATGGTTTACGGTCTCATTCTTTACTCTTTATTTTGCACATATGACTTAATGAAGCAAAGTTTTCTGAGCAGGTTTGAATAGAAAGCTTGAGGTGATGTACATGTATTATCTGCTCGGCCATCGGATAATGGACAGTCACATGTCCATTGAGGACAGACAACTTACGGCAGACAACACTTACATCCTGGCGATAGATGGAGACTCCAAGTTAGTGAGAGTCTCTTTGATTAGGGAGAAACCCGAAAGTGCATGTTCTACCAAGAGCTTGCACTGTCTTTTAGCTAACCACAAAAGCTTCTCAGACTCGTGAACCGATTTGTAAGATCATCCGCCCTAAAATAATACTCATGAATACACTGCATTTTTTGTATTTAGTCGGCTATTTTGAGAATACTCTCAAAATTTTAAGAAAAAAAAATTTGTTTGCCAAATCACGTGATTAAAAGCAAGGCTCACTTACATAAGTATTTGTCAAGCAACAAGGTGGTTAAGATTTGAACCGGAATCAGTCTTTCGCCTGCTGCACTTGATGCACACTAAGAGTGACATCGGCTGTGCTTGCGGCAGAATTCATCCTATCGGAAATGGTTTCATTTTGCTCGTGCGCTCTCGAGCTCATTCTCTCTTTCCCTTTTTTCTCTCTATCTCTCTCTCTCTCTCTCTCTCTCACTCTCTCTCTCTCTCTTAACCTTCTTTTTTATTTCTTCCTCTTTCCGCCTTTGTCTCTCTGTCTGTTCCTCTCTATTTTTCTGTCTGTCTCTTTTTTCTTATCATTAGCGAGAGCAACGGGCCTGAGTGTAAGTATACGTCACTATCAGGTGTAATGGTGTGGTACCAGAAGTTCGAGTACGCCATCGCTCACTGGTTCCAGAAGGCAGCGGAGCATGTCTTCGGATGTGTGCTCTGCGCACCGGGATGCTTCTCTCTATTTCGGTTTTTAAAAAAAAAGGATTCATCAAAATTACATTATCCATGAGTTGTAAAGGCTCATCTGCCAACATGGGGAGTGTCGCAGCAAGATAGTGTTCAAATTCAAATAACACTGTTGATCATTTCTTAATTATTTGTCGTATTGAACAAGTAAGAGAGGATTATTAAATAAGTCATCCAGACCCACTGCTTGATGCCAAGACTGATTATTATTATTGAAGAATGAACATTAGGTAGAAGGAACGACCACATTTTAAGAATGAAAATGAGAAGAATGTTTCTATTTTATTTTTTGTTATTAAATATTCTAACTTTTCAAAAAAGAGCTCATCAAAGTTCAAATAATCATATAACTTAATGTGAACACAGAACTTTTGATGAATTTATTTGATGAACTTCATACGATCATGAAGAGAAAAAGTAACAATGTAATGCATTTCATGGATAATGTATGCCATCAAGATGTGCTTACATAATACTACACACTTGAGTTCTAGAACTCACATATTGAGTTGTTGGAGAGGATATGTTTGCTTTAGGGCATCTGCTTTAATGGACGATAACGTCATGCACAAGTACACGAAGACAGCAGAAGAGCCCCGGCACTTTGTGCAGTATGATCAAGGAGAAGATCGATGGCTTAGCACGCTTCTACTCAAACAGGTTGAAATTTTCTCCGTCTACACTTGCCCCAGCAGTCGGCGATCCTCTTCGCGAGACCCATTCGGTAACCGGAGAAGGGCAAGAGGCTATTTTACTGGCACCTCGACTTGCCATTACAAAGTTTAGGGGAGTATCGGCTGATGTTTTATCCGGTGGCATGCCCAGGCCAGGCCGGCATCGCCCTCCTTTGACGAACTATACTATCCAATTTTGGTCCATGACGGGTAAGCCCGCTATCTCCAATGCAAATGTGCAGAGAGACATCCCTCTATCTGCCAGCTGAGGACGCGCTCGATACCGGTGAGGATGAACCGGTCCCTTGCGATGATGTGAACTCGTGGGCTGTAGCACCATCGAAGGCGAATTGACATATTTCGAGACTTGTTTCTGTTTAAGGGCTATCGTATTGAATACTCGGCGGCGTCAGACGCGGAGACTTATGCGCCCGAAGGTTTCGAGGAGTTCTTCAACCAGAGGAGGAGATGGACCCCCTCCTCAGTAGCGAATACCGTAGACTTGCTGGCCGATTACAAGGTAGACCATGTATTCGCTGTTTTAGAGAAAAATTCGGGATTTTCGTACATAAAGCGAACAAGTTTTGAGATAAAGTTTCGATAAAACCACTCCTGTGAGCTTCTCTTTAGGCTTTTGGCTGATCATTTTCGTAATAAGAAGAAAGCTTGCAGCGCGTGGTTGCTAACAACAAGTCGATCTCCTTTCTCTACATTCTCTACCAGTTCTCCGTGATTGGCTTCTCGATGCTCGGACCGGGCATCATATTCAGTATGGTCGTGTATGCTCAGGTTGATTCGCTGGTGACTTTATCGACAGTGAAATGAATGCCCGCGGCTATTGCAAGTAATTCATTTCTAGAATAGTTAGAAAGTTTCTTTCGCCCAGAGACGACAAAAACAAATTCAGTAAATGATTAGCTTTATAGCTTCTTCAGTCCTTTACTTATAAATGTATCTCAAAAAATCCAAATCGTCTCAGCATCTCATAGCTCTCAATTAACCGTAGTTACTCCGAAAGACTTTACACTAATTAAATCTTCGCATTAGGCAGCTGCATTCTACATGGATTCGACGCGAGTGATGATCTACAACGCCATCCCCATACTCATCTTCATTTCTCTCTGCTTCACAACTGACTCTGCCGTCCAGCTCTTTTATGCCAAGGTGAGACGGCCCTAAGGCATCCAAAACGGAAATAATGTTGTTATCGATAAAACAGACACAATGTGACATTATTTATCTAATTTGGCTCAATTATACTATTATTCGTGTTTCTTTTGTAGTCCGAGCAAAAACACAGGAAGCAGAGATACAGGAATTTAGTAAGTGGTAGGGAATCTTAGGTCTCAAGAAGTCTGAATGCTGCTAGAGTCTGAGTCAAGCATGCTGATTAGCAAAGAAATGAAGGGTAGAGATGAAATGCAACTGTTCTGTTACTGGTTCGCATGGAAACCGAACCTGAGACTTGAGAACTGTCAAAAACTCTACTGATCGAGCCAGTCTCTGTCAATAGTGGGACTGAAATGTCACAAAATAGAAGACTTGTTTCAAAAAGCCTAGGTCAATTGAAAGAATTAACATCTCAAAGAGCTCGCAGATATTCTCAATTGTCTACGCATTCGTTATGCTTGCTGTACTCGTTGCAACCACAAGTCAAATAATAATGGAAAGTCAGTTTATTCTTCGAATATGAAAGAGAAAATATAAAAAGTATTAGGTTTAAAAATCATAATTGAAAAATTAGGTTATGAGGAGTTCATTTGATATAACAAAAACCTTCACAGAGGGTTAGAGATTTAACAGCTTTTTTACATCGAGACAAGTATCTCAATAAGCTGGAACTGAAAAGCTGGCAAAATAAAGACGATCCGATAATACTTGTAGAGGTGGAGTCCCAAGCACATTTAAAAAGTATTACGTTATTAATATTAATATTAAGGTAATGCTACTAAAAAATTAGAGAATTTTAAGATCTTTGGCTGAGATATAGAATTACATACAATGTTCACACTTATGTCGACACAACTTCTCCATTAGTTGAGCTCAACTTCAAAGATAGATACTATCTTGTTTACCAGGTGTGCTGGCACCGACCTCCCTCTTCATTCTGGGCATGGTGACAGTTTTCGCCTTTGCAGCTCTCCTTCATCCCCAGGTCAACATCGCTTCCTCTGATTCAAGTACGATATGATCCTAGAATTACAGGAGTGCTCGAGCATCCTGCATGGAACGGTGTTCTTCCTATTGATTCCTTCCACTTACGTCTTCCTCTCGCTCTACTCCCTCATCAATCTTAACGTCATCCATTGGGGAACTCGAGAGGCTGTTGCCAAGGCTACCGGCAAGGTTTTCTATTTTGGTAAAGTTTTTATAAAATGTACTAATCAATTGAAATTATGTCATTAACAACCAATTAGTTCAATAAAAATGGGTAGTCGGTGTTGGGATGAGCCAAGTAGCATGAATCTATCAGTCAGTACCCAACTATTGGGATGAGCCAAGTAGCATCAATCTATCAGTCAGTACCCAACTATTGGGATGAGCCAAGTAGCATGAATCTATCAGTCAGTACCCAACTATTGGAATGAGCCAAGTACCATGAATCTATCAGTCAGTACCCAACTATTGGGATGAGCCAAGTAGCATCAATCTATCAGTCAGTACCCAACTATTGGGATGAGCCAAGTAGCATGAATCTATCAGTCAGTACCCAACTATTGGGATGAGCCAAGTAGAATGAATCTATCAGTCAGTACCCAACTTTTGATTTGAGCCAAGTAGCATCAATCTATCAGTCAGTACCCAACTGTTGGGATGAGCCAAGTAGCATGAATCTATCAGTCAGTACCCAACTATTGGGATGAGCCAAGTAGCATGAATCTATCAGTCAGTACCCAACTATTGGATTGAGCCAAGTAGCATGAATCTATCAGTCAGTACCCAACTATTGGGATGAGCCAAGTAGCATCAATATATCAGTCAGTACCCAACTATTGGGATGAGCCAAGTAGCATGAATCTATCAGTCAGTACCCAACTATTAGGATGAGCCAAGTAGCATCAATCTATCAGTCAGTACCCAACTATTGGGATGAGCAAAGTAGCATGAATCTATCAGTCAGTACCCAACTATTGGGATGAGCCAAGTAGCATGAATCTATCAGTCAGTACCCAACTATTGGGATGAGCCAAGTAGCATGAATCTATCACTCAGTGCCCAACTATTAGGATGAGCCAAGTAGCATGAATCTATCAGTCAGTACCCAACTATTGGGATGAGCCAAGTAGCATCAATCTATCTGTCAGTACCCAACTATTGGGATGAGCCAAGTAGCATGAATCTATCAGTCAGTATCCAACTATTGGGATGAGCCAAGTAGCATGAATCTATCAGTCAGTACCCAACTATTGGGATGAACCAAGTAGCATGAATCTATCAGTCAGTACCCAACTATTGGGATGAGCCAAGTAGCATTAATCTATCAGTCAGTATCCAACTATTGGGATGAGCCAAGTAGCATGAATCTATCAGTCAGTACCCAACTATTGGGATGAGCCAAGTAGCATGAATCTATCAGTCAGTACCCAACTATTGGGATGAGCCAAGTAGCATCAATCTATCAGTCAGTACCCAACTATTGGGATGAGCCAAGTAGCATGAATCTATCAGTCAGTACCCAACTATTGGGATGAGCCAAGTAGAATGAATCTATCAGTCAGTACCCAACTTTTGATTTGAGCCAAGTAGCATCAATCTATCAGTCAGTACCCAACTGTTGGGATGAGCCAAGTAGCATGAATCTATCAGTCAGTACCCAACTATTGGGATGAGCCAAGTAGCATGAATCTATCAGTCAGTACCCAACTATTGGGATGAGCCAAGTAGCATGAATCTATCAGTCAGTACCCAACTATTGGGATGAGCCAAGTAGCATCAATATATCAGTCAGTACCCAACTATTGGGATGAGCCAAGTAGCATGAATCTATCAGTCAGTACCCAACTATTGGGATGAGCCAAGTAGCATCAATCTATCAGTCAGTACCCAACTATTGGGATGAGCAAAGTAGCATGAATCTATCAGTCAGTACCCAACTATTGGGATGAGCCAAGTAGCATGAATCTATCAGTCAGTACCCAACTATTGGGATGAGCCAAGTAGCATGAATCTATCACTCAATGCCCAACTATTAGGATGAGCCAAGTAGCATGAATCTATCAGTCAGTACCCAACTATTGGGATGAGCCAAGTAGCATCAATCTATCTGTCAGTACCCAACTATTGGGATGAGCCAAGTAGCATGAATCTATCAGTCAGTATCCAACTATTGGGATGAGCCAAGTAGCATGAATCTATCAGTCAGTACCCAACCATTGGGATGAACCAAGTAGCATGAATCTATCAGTCAGTACCCAACTATTGGGATGAGCCAAGTAGCATTAATCTATCAGTCAGTATCCAACTATTGGGATGAGCCAAGTAGAATGAATCTATCAGTCAGTACCCAACTATTGGGATGAGCCAAGTAGCATGAATCTATCAGTCAGTACCCAACTATTGGGATGAGCCAAGTAGCATTAATCTATCAGTCAGTACCCAAATATTGGGATGAGCCAAGTAGCATGAATCTATCAGTCAGTACCCAACTATTGGGATGAGCCAAGTAGCATGAATCTATCAGTCAGAACCCAACTATTGGGATGAGCCAAGTAGCATTAATCTATCAGTCAGTATCCAACTATTGGGATGAGCCAAGTAGAATGAATCTATCAGTCAGTACCCAACTATTGGGATGAACCAAGTAGCATGAATCTATCAGTCAGTACCCAACTATTGGGATGAGCCAAGTAGCATTAATCTATCAGTCAGTACCCAAATATTGGGATGAGCCAAGTAGCATGAATCTATCAGTCAGTACCCAACTATTGGGATGAGCCAAGTAGCATGAATCTATCAGTCAGTACCCAACTATTGGGATGAGCCAAGTAGCATTAATCTATCAGTCAGTATCCAACTATTGGGATGAGCCAAGTAGAATGAATCTATCAGTCAGTACCCAACTATTGGGATGAGCCAAGTAGCATGAATCTATCAGTCAGTACCCAACTATTGGGATGAGCCAAGTAGCATTAATCTATCAGTCAGTACCCAAATATTGGGATGAGCCAAGTAGCATGAATCTATCAGTCAGTACCCAACTATTGGGATGAGCCAAGTAGCATGAATCTATCAGTCAGAACCCATTTACTGGGATGAGCCAAGTAGCATCAATCTATCAGTCAGTACCCAACTATTGGTATGAGCCAAGTAGCATGAATCTATCAGTCCGTATCCGACTATTGGGATGAGCCAAGTAGCATGAATCTATCAGTCCGTATCCAACTATTGGGATGAGCCAAGTAGCATGAATCTATCAGTCAGTACCCAACTATTGGGATGAGCCAAGTAGCATGAATCTATCAGTCAGTACCCAACTATTGGGATGAGCTAAGTAGCATCAATCTATCAGTCAGTACCCAAATACATCTTCACGATAAACGTGAGACAGATTGAAGAAGGTCAGCACTACATATAATAAAAAGGAAAAAATTTCACTAGCTGAAGTGACCTAACTAGGTCTCAGATGAATCTGGACTCGCCAAGCGACCACTGGCTGCGTAGAATCACCTCGTCTAGCCTCGGCCGGCGGTTTTCCCCATCGACGCAGCCACGGGTTGATCCAGTAGTAGAGGCACTCGAGAAGAAGATTGAAAGAATGGATGAAACTATTCGGGAAATGAAGGTTTGTAGGAACTTTTTTCGAAATCAGAAAAAATTTAATTTTTCTGAGCAGAGGTAAGAAGTTATTTTTAAGAAGAAAAGCGGGGGTGAAAAACCATAAACTTTCGAACAGGTGGGCTATATTTAGAAACAGGATGTTTCTCTGAGCCGCAGTGCGGGTAATACATATTTGCAAATCTATGCGCTATCCATCATCATCATCATCATCTTTTTCTCGTGATCATTACAGATGTTACAAACAATCACAAAGTATCCAGCAAAAGGCATTGCACTCACATTGCTTTCGTATATAAATAAAAATATAACTGAATGAAATGAAATGAAATTCCAATTAAAGTTGTAAACAAAATCTTATCTTAAATACTGACGTGGAATTATCAACAATACACGGTTAGAGAATGATTCAGAAGAAATGCTAAGAATGCTATCATCCATATTGTTGACTATTGCATACGTACGATTAGAAAACGAATGAGCAGTAATGTTGTCACTAGCTTTAACAAGCGGAAAAAGCTTATTTGAGAGACCACGAGTATTTGATTCTTTGATAGAGAAAAAATCAGTGATCAAAACATCGGATGAGCCGATCAAAATAGAATGTAGTAATCGAAAAGTTGCTATTTGTCTTCTATCCAGTAAAGAATGCAAATCAAACATTTCACAAGCTAGTCTATAACAAGTCCATGGTATATTACAGCGGAAGAAAAGGCGTCTTAAAAACAGATATTGGACATTTTCAAGCATACGCTTTTCGTATAACAAGTGTGGATCATATACAGGGGAAGCATACTCTAAAATAGAACGTATGTAAGCTTTGTAAACATGTGTCAAAACTATGGGATTACACGATTTTATTGCTATAAAAATAAAGTTTACACGTTTAGTTGCTTTATTAACTATGTCAGTAATATGATTAGAAAAAGAATGGTTCTCTGAAATTATCACTCCAAGATCTTTAATAAACCCGGGTGTGTGCAGTGGCTGCCCTAAAAAAGTATAGGAGGTGCGTGGATTCGATTTTCCGAAATGTAATACAGCGCATTTAGAAACGTTAACAGTCATTTGCCACGCAGTAAGCCAGTTTTCTATGATTCTTAAACAATCGAAAATTTTAATATAGGACGAATTATCATCAACGACTACCAAGAGTTTCAAGTCATCTGCAAAAAGAAAAGGTGTAGCAGGTAATGAGTCAGCAATGTCATTGATGAATATAAGAAAGAGAAGAGGACCAAGAACACTACCCTGGGGCACTCCCGAGATAACCGGAACAGAAGAAGAAAGTGCATCATCTACTTGTACACTTTGCACTCTATCAACAAGCCATGCATTGAGCCAATTGAGCAATTTGCCGCTTATACCATAAGACGATAGTTTTTGCAGAAGTTTTATATGGCTCACTGTATCGAAAGCTTTAGAAAAATCGAAATAAAGTACGTCACAGCAAACGTTTTGTGAGTGAAGTTTGTGCAAAAGATTCTGAAAAGAGAGGAGTTGGAGGACTGTGCTTCTATTTTCACGAAAACCATATTGATACGGCGAAAGCAGAGAATTTTCGTTCAAAAATTTAGTGATTTCATGCTTAATCATCCGCTCGAGGCATTTACCAATACTACTTGTTATTGAAATGGGTCTGTAGTTTTCTGGATTGTTTTTACTGCCTTTTTTGAATATTGGCTTGACTATTGCTTGTCTCCATGCATTGGGTAAATGTACAGATTCGAAAGAGGCGGAGAATATTAGCGAGAGAGGAAATGCGAGTGATGTGCAGCACTTTTTCAATAAGATGGAAGGAATTTTATCAAAGGATAGAGAAGTTTTAGAAGCCATGTTTTTGAGAAATTTTTCAACAATAAATGGGGAAAAATCTATGTTTTCACAAACACTGTTAGTTCTATTCACAAAGAGAGGAGTGCAATTATTATCATTCACAAAGATTGAAGAAAATTGATCGGAAAAAGTTTCAGCTTTCTCTAATGAAGAAATAGCCAAGGAATTATCGTGACGTGTTAATGAAGGGATAATGATTTGTTTGTTATAGACCGAGCGCATATGTTTAAAAAATTCCATTTGCACCTTTCTCAAACAATTTTTTTTCTTTATATACTATCTCACGCCTGATTGCACGACGAAGTTTTTTGCATGTTTTTGAGTAATCCGAAAGGTTTGAAATATATGCTCCAGCTTTCCATAAAATATGCTTTTTCTTCATTAATTTTTTAACTTGTGAAGAGTGAGTTTTTGTTGAAAAGTTGACTAGCGGAACGCATGAATCAATTACTGTGTGAATAGCATTGAGGAAGCGATCATACATGTTAGTTACATTGTCTCCTAAGCCGAGTGCTTTGACCCAATCTATGTTAGCTATCATAATGTTGGCAGTTACGTAATCTCCTCTCTTCCATGCACGTGCTAGAATTTTTCTGTCTCTTCCAACATTATAAGAAAGGGAAAGAGAAAGATAGACGTCAGCATGATCAGCTAGGCCTGCTTTTACTTCGCAATCAGAGACAAGAGATGAGTCACTAACAAACATGAGATCTAAGAGATTAGAGCCGCGAGTGGGACTTGAAACGCATTGAGAAAGGCCGTGAGAGATTGCAAAGTGCAAAAGGTTTCGGCATTGAATGCATGCAGTCTTGAGAGAAAGAGTGTACCAGTCAATATGCGGGCAGTTAAAGTCCCCGGATATGATACAAGGCAGAGAAGAAGAAGAAATTAATTGAGAGAGACACTGGAGCAATTCCAAGTTACTTGAACTGTGATTAGCATGATAAATTGAAACAAAGCGAATAGCAATAGGAATAGAAGTTTCAATGGCTAATATTTCTAGTTTTTCATGAAAGGGAATTCGAGAACAGGGAATTTCTGCAAACATGACATTTTTATGGAGATAAATAGCAACACCTCCGCCTTTGATGTTGCGATTTTTTTTGTTGTTTATATGCTTTCCTAATTTATTAATTTTTTTGCACGCTCTCGGCCTCTTTTTAAAGTCTGCCGTTGCCTTATGATTCAGTCTTTTTATCTATTCGCTTCGCTTCTTTGGTTAGGAACAGCCTGATAGGAAAACAATCGTGATAACAAGATCTATTTCGTGAAAATATCAAGAGTAGTTATATTATAATCGTTAAGATTTCATAAAACTATTTTTTAAAAAAGTAATCCACTGTGAGAGGTCGGAAGAGACCCCCGGGCTGGCTGCCAGTGGGCTGGAGAGGCTGATGATGCTGGCCGAAGAGACCCCCGGGCTGGCTGCCAGCGGGCTGGAGAGACTGAGGATGCTGGACGAATTCATCGAGGAAACTTCAAGGAAAAAGAGCAGTGAGGTCGCCTACATAATTTTTCACCACTTGTCTCACGCTCAGCTCACCACTTGTCTCACCCTCTAAAGATGCGAAACATGTAAGAAAATTTATAGCATGCTTCGCTATGTTCCGAATTCATTTACACCACGGTGGTTTTTGGCTTTGATCCGGTTTCCTAGAAACGAATTCAACCGATTTTCCAGCTGCAAGATGTTCAGCGGGTGGAAGGCAGAGAGGACGTCGATGTTCGTGGAGGAAACAAGTTGCTATGGATGGATGCTGAGTATCTCCAAGTTCGTAGCTTTTAGCTTACTCGGATACAACAAGTGGCTTACAACAAAAAACCCCCATTTTAGCTCTTACATACCTATCAACATTGGTCTTAACACCATATACAGTGAAACTTTACGTTTTAGTAATAACTGTAAACACATAGAAGATTTTTTCAACAGAATCACTATGTTAATAGATTCTTACAGGTCAAACCAATTTCAAGATCATATAATATGTATTAGGTAGATTAATTAAAACTATCACCAAAAACCCATCAACATCACTAAAATCTAATTCAGTACAAATTTATATCAATCAAAAGATCATTGAAAAATTCCAACACATCGAGTATCATCATTGATCACTCAATTCCCTTCCATCCCCATCTCTCTTTCTGTTATTAAATTTCTCATCACTGCGTCATTTGCTATTGACATTTCTTTTTTTAGAAAATTCCTTTTTGTTTTTTTTGTGTTTGTTATCGTTATTTACATTTTAGTTTAGTAATTTAAGTTTATTTTTCAAAATTTATTTATTATTTCTCTATTACGGTCTCTCTGGGAACTCACTGGGACTTTCGCATTTGTTATTAATAATTTAAAGCAGAACTTTATCTTTCAAATACTACGCAATTTATCTTTCAAATAAACGCATTATGCGCTTTTACAATCTTTCTCTTCTCTAATTATTTGACATATCAACCTGAGTTCAATTCAAACGACAATGTTTCACAGGTATGTAGCAGAGGTCGTCTGAAGGCGAGCGAAGAACGCTTCTGGGATCAACTGATTGACACATATTTGAAGGTTACCTACCATTCACTCATACAAGCGATCTGCAACTACGCCGCACCCGCCTGGTCCACCTTCCTCTCGGACTCCGCTCACGCCAAAATCCAACGTTCTCAGAACTCCGGACTCCGCGTCGTGACAGGGAATCATCAAATGGCCGACACTGACCATATTCATCGCGAATCAAAGGTCATGCGCACCAAATCCCATCTGAACATGCTCGCCGCGCAGTACCTCGCGAGATCGTTGGACCCAGAACACATCCACCACGGCCTCCTCGACTGCCCGGCGCCCCCTCGCGCAATGAAGTACAACCTCGTGTTGAGCTGCAAGAAGACTGTCGAAGCCGCGAAACAGATGTCAAAGGATCCGAACAATGGGAAATCAGTCGCAAACACCGTACACTCGATGATGGTCTCGAACGAACTCCAATCGTTGAAGGGTGCCGTCATCCTGGGAGGCAGACCTCCGCCCCTTATCCAGGAAGAAGAGAAGGAGTTACCCCGCAAGACTAGATGCACGCTCAGCCAGCTCCGCTCGGGATTCAGCAGATTCATCAACAACTACCTCCACCGCATTGACGAATCCATCCCCGACGTGTGTCCCGATTGCTCTTCCGGACCTCACGACGTTGCGCATCTCTTCAACTGCCCATGCCACCCGACCGCGCTGTCTCCAATCGACCTCTGGACCAAGCCCCTGGATGTCGCAGCGTTCTTGAAGATATAAAAAAAAAAAAAGAAGAACAAGAAACGAAGTACACAGACGTTCTTCGAAGCCGGCTACATCCGGCAACAACAACAACATTCACTCATACAGTAAACAGTCAGCTCATGCACTCTTCTCCATTTCAGCCAATCGAGTCTTCCTCTGAAGAGCAAACAGCGATTGCGGCGGGACTGGCTGCTCTACGCAACAACATCGCCTTCTCCATTATTCTCCTTAATGGCCTCCTTGTGTTGGCTGTCTATCTCATTCAGAGGAGCAAGGAAATTCTCTCTTTCACATGGGCTCTCCAAGGTTAGAGAGAGAGAGAGAGAGAGAGAGGGATGGAGATAGAGAGAAATAGAAAGAAAGAATGAGAAGACAAAGTGAGAAAGAGAGAGAAGGGAGTTAAAACCAAATCATTCTTACCATTCATCAGTTTATTGATGAGAGTGCAACAGATGAACATTTTTGCTCGACGCAAAGTTTATATTTCCATTAATCAAATCAATTTTAGGTGGATTCATGCAGATGGTAATAGACGAAAAGACGGGGAAGTACGTCAAATCCACTGAGCCTCTGAAGGCATGTTAAGTCCATTATAAAATAGTGTTTTCTGAACTTGAAAAGTCAATACAACCAATTTTTGAAACGTAACTTAAATTTTTTTCCCTATGTTCACATTATTGTACGATTTCATCAGTTCCACGGTGTCTTTCGTTTCGGACAGTAGCCATGTGTTTTCTTCGTTAGCAACTGTAAGAATGTCCTCTGATCAGTGAAGAATCGTACAGACCACGAGGCCGAAACAAACCCAGCCGTTACTATTATACTCTGAACGGGATTGAAAGTATTCTTCAGCTTATGACTGCTATTTCGTGTTCTTACTTCTTTCCCCGGATGACCGAATAGCTTCATTGATTCAATACTATTCTCGCAGTATTTTAGAGTAAACAGCTACACCGAATATTATCATGTGCTTAACATATGAGGTTAGTTTAAATTAAGTAATTGAAAAATAAATCTAGTTTTTATTAATTTCCAGGTGGATCCACTTGGAATGGGGATTATTCTTATTCTTCTGGGAATACTCTTGGTACAGACTCTTGGTCAGTCTTTTTTGGAAGCTTCCATCTATGTAACATTCCTGAAAAATGAATTTTTCGATGATTTCAACTAATTGTTCCCTAGAATATCTCTACTTATAGGACGGATTTTTTGTTATAACGGTTTACAACACATACCTAACTAAATTTGGTTCAAGGAATGCTCATCCATCGCATGAACACTCTCCTTGGCGCTCTCCACGAGTTGGACGCATTTGAGGAACAAAGCGAAGGGAACGTTGTTCCTCAGAAAACAGAGGGAGACGAGGCTTTGCTCGAAGCTGGTTCGAACTCGCAACAATTAAAACTATTATTGCGACATAATTCTAGACAGAACTGTCGAAACGTTTGAATTACACCAGATTACTTGAGAAACCATACAATTCAAATAGAAATTTAAGATTACACGAAAGATCACAAAATGTTACCACTCTAAATTTTTATGTTGAAAATAAATAGTTACCTTAAGTGAAATGCAATTGAGGTATGATATGCTGATATTTTTGGTAAAATTTCTGATTGAGCAACTTTATTTTTTCTCACGTGCAGTTAAAAAGGAGTTTGTGAAATACGAAGTGATGATAGACTCATGACAGAAAAATAAACCAAAAGCTGAAATGAAAATTGGAGAGGATAGAATTTATCGTGTTAATAGCCGCCTTTCTGGAGGCGTGAGGATGAATGAAGCTCCATTACTTGACACGTATTAATAAATAAGATGAAAAGGAAAATAAAATTTATAGAAAACTTTTTGTCTCTTATACTTTTTGGCTCGCTCATGGGCATGCTAGACGCCAGACAGTGCAGAGTAGCATTTTTTATACGGTCTGGTTAGTCAAAGCCGTACGGCCTCGTTAGCGTAAACTTTTACTAAGCCTAAGCGTTTTTTTTAATGTAAAAATAGATTTTGATCTAAAAAGTTTTTTTTTCACGAACCGGAGTCTCTGATGCTCAAAATGATCACCTATGAAGACAATTTTCAAAACCGTAGCGTTTAAAGCAAAATTTCGTCTAGTATTACAATGTCTGCAAGACAAGACGTAGGGTACGCCCATGAGGCAATAAGAGCCAACTTTTTTGTAATCAAAAAAGTACTTTTGGAAAAACGTGTCACTATGGTGAGTAGAAATTGACATTCTCAGCTCGCACGATGGTGGACACGAGTCGGTATGAGCTGGCTCATGGAGCGGACGGCTTTACGAGGGCTGCCGGTGACACTCGCAACGTGCTTTTCAAACTACAGAGAGCCAGGTTGGCCCAACGCCTCGAGACGTCTGCTATCCCCACTGCTTGAAGTTGCACGGACTAATCACTTTGGAAGGCGAAAACCTCTCTTTTATCTTCTATGAATTTTAAGCGGTCTCAGCTTGTCATCTTTTGAATTGTTTTGTTTTACACTAAACAGTCAAAATAAACTTTTCTTTCTACATGTATCCGTATTCTCAAAAATTTAGGTGAGAAACAATTTGTGTTTGCATTTTAACAATTTTGTAAGAAATACTTTCAGTCGAATAATTTTAATTCTCTAATCATCAGGAAGAAAAAGCATTCTGAAAAAAGCCATTTTGAAAAAGATATTAAGATGATAAGTTATTTTTTACCAGTTTTAATTGTTTTCTTCTTTTCTGCACTTTTCTGCAATGAAGCCTTTCACAAGAAACGGATTCTTCTTATTCGCGTTTCCAGATCTATTAATTACATCCACGTGTTTGTATTATTCAAATTCTACATATATGTAAACCTCACGTAATGAAAAAATCATACGAGAAGAATAAGCATACATACGATGCTTCATCGACCATGTAATCAAGACACAAGACATACATACATATGAGGTTGACGAATTGGCTGAGCGGTTATTCATCAAATCGGAGAAGAATTGAATTGCGACATCGTGTATATTTAGGTGTACGAATTTGTTCTATTTCTACATTACAAAAAGTGAAAACTGGGTTGGTGAACCACCTTCAACTCCAATTTCGATGGCGTATTGGTAAAACTAAATCGCGATCGAAATAAAGTTGAAGATTTCCATTCTTAGTAGCATGAAACAATGTGAACGATCTCAGAGGTCCGATCACTCAATTAAAGTTTACTTTTGCTCTTTTCACCATTGGCCGAAAGTTATCTTCTAAAAAGAAGCGGTTCTAAACGATCGCATCAACTTAAGAGAGTTTTCGCTATGTTTGAAATGGATGAGTGATTCCTTAGAAATTCGAGAGATTTGTTGAAAAATATTCTCGTCTACAAAGCATTTCATTTAGTTTCGTAAAAATTCAAATTGAAAATGACAGTAGCATTATGTATTCTTTTCGAACGCCTCGCTTCATATTCGCTGTGACGGATGTTTTTTTATTTTGAAAAGATGAAATTCGTGAAAATTCTCACAATTCTAAGTTTGTACAGAACATGGTTGTTGCAAAAAAAGCAACTTCTATAAATAAGTTGAATGCACATAAAGTTGCATGGAACAATGAGGTCCGCACGAAATTATACAGAAACGAAAACATCCTTGAAAATCGGATAGCTTCCAGACATTCTACGGGAGATGAAACTCAATCATTCTTGGCATTGATCACAAAAAATTCTTGAACGTGTTCTAAGATAGATCACAGATCTTGGTATAAACACCCTAAACGAATACAAAAAAACTGAATCAAAAAGGGAAACTATTCTAAGTCTAAGGATCAAAACATTGTTAACAAAAATCAAGAGGAAATGAGAGTCTGAGAGAGTCAATAGTTAGACGAATGAAAAGACTCTGATTAGAGTTAATAACATTGTTTGGAACAAGATGCTTGTTCCAAACAAGAGACTGATTAGTCATAATGAGCACACTGCTTCGTAATATTTGGTAACTAAGTAGTCAATACAGTATTAGTCAGAGCTGATTCATTTCATATTAATTTATTGATATGGCCAAGTTTTAGAACAGGTTCGAGCAGCCTAGGATGAGTTGATCCTTGTCCATAACACCTCAGACTTGGAAAGGCCCCATAAGCTGGTCATCTTCCTCTGAGTCATCAGAGAGTGAGAGTAGTCCGACTGTTTCTTGCTGCGCTGCGCGACTCGGATAGCTCACGCCATCTCCAAGGCTGCAACTTTTGTCGTGAGCTCTACATTAACATATAATGAGATACTTCAAGGCGGAACAGCTACCCCTCCTTTGAGTGTTTTCCTAGTCATCCAGTGCAGTATCCGCAGCCCAACCTAAAATACTTGATCCCTTTCCCCTCTCCGCTACACTTTGTATGAGGACGTGTTTATTCCACAGAAAACGAAACACTGTGGTAAAAAACGGAAAAAATTATTTCACAAATGAAACCACTATGCTGAAATGCCGATGAAAAACTTGAACCCAACAAATAATAGTTGAGCCGTTCAACAAAAAATCACACCCAGCGACTTACGTAGAATAAATTGACTGCCTCTTTTTACTTACACCCAAATATACAATCATCTGCCGCGAAATGCTGATTACTAAGTTTCGAGGAATTCATCTTTGAATTTTGATCAAAAGCAGGGCTTGTAGTTGTGAAAATGAATAGTTCTCTTTTGAAATCCTATGAAAGTCCATCATCTTTACCTAATTTTAAATCAAAAATACAGTGTACCTACCTAGTGAACCTAATTCATATATTATAGGTAGAATAAACGGAATAACAGGCAAGAGGTTAGCATTTATTTAGTATCAGGGTTTAGAAGCCATTAGAAAAACGTAGCTGAAGCAAGAAAACACAGGGATTGATTCTCGACACGATATACTTTGCTGTAGATCATTTCATTCGTCTAAGCTACTGTAACATGCCTGAATGCTGAGTTCGGTCCGAGTGTGATGTGGATGTACTACTACCGTAGTTGAGACGGCATTCAAATTCGTAGCCAGTGCTTTCCCTGAAATAAGGGAGCATAGCAACTAGGGGAAGTACACTGGACTACGGTAGCGAACTACACCAAACGATATTCTTCTACAATGAAGAATCTTCTACAATACTGTAACTCTTGCTAAATCTAAAGAGTTGTCAACTATTCAAAATGATTTTAGGGAAGCTTAATATCGCTAATGCTTGCACAGTTTGGTAGGGATTAATCCTACTTCTTAATTTTTTGTTTTCAAAAATGATCGGATGAAGAGCCACTCTCATCCTTCAATCGGATATCCCAAATGTGAGGATAACTATGAGTTTACTCGCTCAACGCTACTGAACTCTTTCACCCATCCAGCGCCTCTGAGCTAGCTGATGCATGTTCTGGGAGTCATAGAAACTCTCTACCAATTTTTTAACGCCTTTCGATCAATTACTATTGGGCGAAGAACACAGCAGCGTACTGTCATAGCTTATAATAAGCCTCATGCATAATAAATAATCTTCAACTCTTCGAGCGGGAGAGGTTCGAGAGTTATGAGAAGCGAGCTAATGGTTAAACACATAGAAGAGAGAAAGATCTCCAGATAAAAAATAAAGATTCGCTCCTTTCACATTATTGTAGTATTATCTTCCTTTTTCGCTTCATAGAGCGGTCGTTTTTACAGCTTTCTATCAGTAAAAGTGACAATTGCTAACAAAATTACTGAAACACAAAGGGGATTGGGAGTATTCGTAATGAGTAGTTGTTGCTGACACAGCTCACCATAAATCACGAACACATTTGACAAAAACCAAAAAGCTTTGAGCGGTGGACTTTACAATTACGAGAAGCAAAGTAGAGGTAAAGGGTAGTAAAGGTAAATAGTTTGGGGAGGGAGAGGAACAACACCATTTGCTTTCTTTTGCTGTAGTTTCTAATAATTATTATAAATTGTCTACGAGACAGGAAACCTGCTCGCCAACGGAGTCGCCTACACGATGGTGCGAGTGTCGACAGACGTCCCGGACGTTCTGGACGCAAAGGACTCCAAACTATACCTATCCCAAAGTGGTTTTTCTCCCGCAAGGGACACATCGAACAGCTCTCCCCCCAGCTGTCCAATCCTCTCGTTTTTTCTATCAAGGATCAGGGCCTTCCAGCGGCTCTGATCCTCGCCCTCCTCTTAATTGCTGGAATAGAAAGCAACCCGGGTCCTTTGCGATGGCCGTGTACCGTATGTCACAAAAGTGCTTCCAGCAATAGCGTTCGCTGTCAGAAGTGTCAGGAATGGACACATCTTAAATGTTCTGGTCTCTCCTCCTTCAATTCCTGGAACCCATCCTGGAGATGTCATAGCTGTGTCAGACCTTCCCCAAGAAGCTCACATACTAAGATAGATACCCTCAAAATCATCCATTGGAATGCTAATGGAATTCGGGGCAGAATCGTAGAGCTTGAGGACTTACTCCACGAGGAAAATATCCACATAGCTTTCATTCATTCATTCATTCTTTATTCCAAGCATGTAGGTATTTAAGACAAAAGCAATTTACATATAAACAGAGGTATACATGGACTACATTACACATAAAGCTTAGTGGCGGTGTGTAAAGGGGAAAAAAGGGGGGCTGTGATAATGATGAAAAATAACAAGTCTTAATTAAGTATCAGAAACAAGACTAACTGGCACAATCACATTCACAGGCAACGAAAGAAGTTGCTTTCTAAATTTAAGGCTACTAGCTTCGTTGATAACATCAAATGGAAGAGAGTTCCAAACAGACATTTAACGGGAAACACATGTCGATAAAGAGGTCTTATTGATGCGGTGAGGAGGAATAAGTCTTAGAGGATGCGAATGCCGAGTGAAACGCTGAACAGCCGAGATTTCGTATAAATGATCGGTGTCTATGTCTAAGCTGTTATGTAAACATTTATGAATAAAAAGTAGATCAGAGATAGCGCGACGGTACTCGAGGCTCTGAAGGCCTAGCATTGAAAGCCTCTGGGAATACGGAAGCTTAGGGTGACGGACTCTTCCTAGTAATCTCCTCGTGAAAGAGCGTTGGACTTTCTCAACCAACTTAACAAGGCCCGAGGAAGATGGATTCCACAACTCACTTGCGTATTCGATAATGGGTCGGACATAGATTTCAAAAGCAGATGTCAACAGAGAAATGGAAGGGGATTTAAAAGCTTTAAATAACATGTTGACAACAGCGGAAGCTCTCTTACACTTATCGACAATATGGTGTTTGTACGAGAATTCATCGGAAATAGTGACACCAAGATCTTTAGCTATTTCGTCAACAGTTAAGGGGAGACCATTTATACGGTATACAACAGAAGGATTTCGGGGTCCTTAATGCAAAACACTGCATTTAGATGTCGACAAAGACAAGTTCCATTCCGAACACCAAGCGGTAACAAGATCAAGAGCGACTTGGATATCATGGCTAGAAGAGGGAACACGACCCATAATTTTTATATCGTCTGCATACAAACCGAATCGAAGGTTAGAAGGTATCGCTTCCTTCACTGAATCAATATACATAAGGAATAGTAAAGGACCAAGGGAAGAGCCTTGAGGCACACCTGAAATAACAGGCATGGGCTGAGATAACACATTATCGATTAAGACTGATTGAGTTCGATTACTTAAATAGCTACTAAGCCAATTGACAATATTAGAGGAGATACCGAACGAATGAACCTGATATAAAAGCAGCCTATGATCTACAGTATCGAACGCTTTACGAATATCGAGGAAAATAACATCAACTGAAAACCCTTGAGCCAAAGAATCAACAACAAAAGAATGAGATTCTACCAAAGATGTTACGGTAGACTTTCTCGCTCTAAAACCTGCTTGATATGGAGACAATAGCTTTGATTCTTCTAAATACGAATAAACTAAGGCGAAAACGATTTTTTCCATAATCTTGGATAACGAGCAACATAACGATATAGGTCTGTAATTATTTAACAGATTGCGAGAACCAGATTTGTGTACTGGTTTAACAATTGATCGCTTCCAAATAGAAGGCACTGAGCCAGAAAGCAGACTGTTATTGAATAAAATGCATAAAGGTTTCACAAGAGCGAATCTACATTTCTTCAAAAGGATATTTGGTATCCCGTCGGGAGAGGTATTGCATTTGGCTGAAAGAGATGAAAGGGCTTTCAAAACCATTTCCTCAGTAATACAATCAACACTCATCCTCTCAATTACTCTAGTGCAGGATGGATTTCTTAATGGACCATGGATAGGTTCGGAAAACACGGAAGCGAAGTATTCAGAAAAGGCATTCGCCTTATCCGATGACAATATTATCTCTTGCCTCTGATTATCTAACAGAGTAGGAATGGCTAGGTTGACATTCATACTTAAACGATTTCTACAGGCAGCGAAAAAGGACTTTTGATTTCCTCGCAGTATAAGTTTAGCTTCCTGATCATATTCAAAGCTATGCAACATCTTATCGAATTCAGCAGATTTCCTTATACAAAAATGAGAATAAGGGGATTTCTTAGAGATACGTCGCATCTTAGAGTACATTTCACGAAGAACCTTTGGGTAGCGAAATGATGGGTCTTTACGGTCTACCAAGGGAACGTAGCTCTCAAAAAGCGAGCCTATGAAAGAAACAAGATAATTGTTTGCAGACTCAACATTCATCGAAGAAAGCATTAGAGTCCAATCATGAAAGACTAGTTCACT
The DNA here is from genome assembly GCA_964056735.1 of Allodiplogaster pararmata. Classification (NCBI taxonomy): domain Eukaryota; kingdom Metazoa; phylum Nematoda; class Chromadorea; order Rhabditida; family Diplogasteridae; genus Allodiplogaster; species Allodiplogaster pararmata. The sequence goes on from OZ057403.1 coordinate 43,722,147, forward strand.
TTCAATAGACAGCCAGTTGGCTTTAGTGAACAGTTTGAAAGCTGATGGAACCGATCTGGTATTGACTGTAAATGACAGCTCAAAAGTAACTGCATTGTGGTCGCTACTATGGAAACGACCTATAACTTTACAATCGGAAATAATAGGTACATTCGAGAATAACAGGTCAAGAGTATTGTCGTTTCGAGTGGGGGTATCAACATACTGCGTAAAGAAGTTATCGCTCATGAATTCGAGAAACATTTCATCCTGTCCACTTCTGTGCGATATAAGAGTGGCCCAATCTATGAAAGGGAAATTGAAGTCACCAACGATTATTGCGGGCTTAGGACTCAATGTGTCACAACAAACTAGCTCAGAGAAATAAGACAATAGCTTTGAGAGGGAAGAGTCAGGGCAAGAAGGAGATCGATACGCACAAATATATCTCAGTCGAGTCGATACTGTGGAAGACACAGACGGAAAAAGGTCTATGGTGACAGCTTCGAAGCCGTCATCAGAGCAAGTGGAAACGAATGAGCAAGGAATACGGTTCGATACAAGGATAGCTGCGCCACCTCCTTTCATTGAGCGATCTCCATCACAGCGAAAAATATGATAATCAGAATTGTTAAGTACCAAGGAATCATTCATTATCTTGGCTCGTAAGCCAGGTCTCACATATAGCTATTACATCATATGAAAGAGAACTCAGCAGAAAAGATAGATTATACAGCTTATTACGAAGTGATCTAGCATTAAAAAAGATGCAGTTGATACTTAAACTCTGTGAAAAATGTGGGGGACTAGGAGGGTCAGGACTAGAAAGAACACCGCCACTCACCTAACGTCTCATCGTTACATTCCGAGAAGATCGGCGATTATTTGGCGAAGAAGAGACAGTCGCAGGATTCGCAGGTGAAGTCAAGACCACCAGAGGACGATTTACTGACGGAGAAAGGACCTTGGAAACTGACGGACTGGGAGTTTCCGCATTTCTAGGCGTGGAGGATGGCCTTGGCTGTGAATACGAAGTTGTTCGGACCGGCAGCAGACACGTTCCGACGACTTTCCATTTCTGCCCATCGGGAGTCTGATTTCTTTCCTTGGCGATTCTTTTGACTTCACGCTCAAGCTGGAGTCCTTCGCGAGTTAGGTCTTCCCGAATGTAACTGTGCGGGAACTTGGAGAGGCAAGGAGGGCGGCTATTTCTGATCTTCATCAGAGCTTCGTTTCTAAGGGGAGCAGACTCAAGGAAGACTTTGAGAATGCGCCGCTTTTTTGCTGGGTCACCAAACCGTCTAAAACGAGCAGTTCCAATCTGCGGTATTCCAACATCCCGGGAAAGCGCTGAAAGGAATACTTGATCAGCCGCATCTGTTGCCTCATCGTTGTCTTGTTCTGGGATACCAAGGCAGACTATGTTCTCGGCCTTAGTTTCTATCATGTTCTTGTCGACTGTCATAGCTCTTACCGCGGCATCGTAGGCGAGGATATGCGGTGGATGGATAGCAGAGAAGGCAACTGAGAGGATTGACTGAGGGGCGCTGGATGAGAAGGCGATGAGTCAAGAGGAGGCAGACGGGAAACGAGTTCCTCCACCACACTTTCCAACCTTATCATCTTCTCCATCAACTCTTCAATCTTCTTCTCGTACATTGGACATCTCGGGCAAGAAGGAGGAACAGCCGGAGAACGCTTTCCACCCATGAAAGATGATGACGTTTACTTAGGAAAGAATGGAAAGAACTGGGTCAAGTTAAAGGCAGGGTCAATGAATCAATATGAGAGCGGAAAAAATGCTCACCGCTCTGTGTGAAAGACTGAGAGGGGAATGTTTTAATCCAGGAGACCAAACTAGATGCCACAGCCGTATCGCCATCAATTAAAGGGTACTCACTAATAAGACAGGACCGAACCAGATCAGGAGGTGGCCTCGCAATGATCATAAGAGAGGACATCCAATATGTGCTAGCAGACTCAACTCACGGTGATAAGACAATAGAGACAATGACTATCGAGATCCCCTCTACACTCGGTAATCTGAGAATAACTAATCTCTATATCCCTCCACGCTCCTCATGTCCACCGGGTTATAACACAGACTTTGCCCACTTCCTCAAACATACAAAGACATGCGTTGTGGCTGGTGACGTGAACGCCCACAATGAGCTCTGAAGTACTGGTACCGAAGATGCCAGAGGAACTGCACTCTGTGAAGCTATCGAGCAGAGCAATTACATAGTCTTGAACTCTCCTCAGCAACACACACGTAAGGAAGCCTCTCCGGACATTACGTCAGTCACAAACGACATTGCGACCAACAGTTCCTGGAGAACTCTCGGAAAGCTTAATTCTGACCACCTACCAGTCCTACTCGAGATAGAACTGAGAATCCCAACGATTGGGAAACGAAGATGCTACAAGAACTTCAGAAAAGCAAAATGGCACGAATACGAAATAGAAGTGAACAAGAGACTCAGCAAATTTCCGTACGAAGGAAGCCCTCACAACATGCATTCCTTCCTGGTTGAAACTCTCAGAGAGGCGGCAAGAAAACATATACCACAAGGAAGATGCCCAGACTTCATACCCCGCCTGAGCGAAGAAGCCAAAGCACTCATCCGAAAAAGAGATCAGATGCGTAGAACAAACCCGGCAGACCCATGTCTCCCTGAACTGATGACAAGGATTTCCTATAAGATCAATGACGATTGCATTGCATGGGAAGATTTCGTAAACAACCTCAGACCCAACGAACCCACACATCGTTTGTGGAACACAATCAAATCACTTGATGGTCGAGCACACAAACCCTCCCACGCCGCTATTGTCCTTAAGGGTTCACCTCTATCCAGCCTGGAAGCTACCAACCTTTTCGCCAAACAACTCGCCAAACAGGAGTTCCTCAGGGGGGAGTACTCAGCCCTTCCTTGTTCAACATATACTTGAATGGGCTGCCGAAACCTCCCGAGACGATCAAACTGGTCGGGTATGCGGATGATCTGACAATACTGGCCTCTCACCCTGACTGGAGAGTTGGAGCTGACAGACTGAACACCTACCTCCCAGCCCTCACCAGCCATCTTGGGGAACTAAAGATGGACATCTCGGCAGCTAAATCCAGTGTAACGCTCTTCACCACCAACACAAAGGAATGTCGTGAAGTACCAGAAGTTGTGGTCAACGGTGAGCCACTTCCTCCAAGTAGAACCTCCAAAATCCTTGGTGTCACCTTGGACCAGATGGGAACCTACCGTCAACACGCCGAAGGACTAAAGACAAGGGCAACAAAAAGATTGAATGTCCTCCGAGCAATCGCAGGAAGAAAACGGGGACAGAAGACCGAAACAATGCTGAACACCTACAAAGCAACCACAAGAGCAGTCTTGTCTTACGCAGCACCCATCTACTCGCCCCAACTTGCCGAATCACATTGGACTTCCTTGCAAGCAGCACAAAACAAAGCCATTCGAATCACAACTGGAAACCTTGCAATTGCGGACACTCAGCACCTGGCATACGAGAGCAAACTTCTTCCAGTCAAAGAACACAACCTCATGCTCAGCAAACAATTCAACGCCAAGGCCAGGCTTCAGCCCAACCATCCATCTCACCGCATCTGCACTGAAGCAAAACCTCCCAGGGCAGTCAGAAAGCACGCCAAAGACATAGACATAGTATTAGGTGATACGGACTATGAAGTGGCCCTCAGAAAAATACACACGGAGACAGTCAGAGATTTTCTTAGAAATAGTCGACCCAACCCAGTTCTGGGAACTAAACCTCCTAGAATACATAAGTCCACGTCCCAACTATCCAGAGAAAATCAGATAACTCTGTCTCAATTGCGAAGCGGCCACTCTAGTTTCCTTAACAGTTATCTCCAACGAATAGGGGCCGGTGAATCTCCCCTCTGCCCACTGTGTAGGATAGAGCCGCATACTTCGAGACATATTTTTTCGTGTCGCTGTAACCCCACTTCACTTAGCCCTATCAACCTTTGGAATAGGCCGCACTCGGTTGTTGATTTCTTGTTCAATTAAATCTCTCCAAAAAAAATAAGTGAAAGAGAGAAGAGAAGAAAAGAAAGAAGAAAAAAAATAAGAGAGAGAGGAAAGAGAGTGTGGGCTTATAACGCTGGAGGGTCGAGAGCTTCAACGACTTCCTCCAGTGTCTCGCGAAGGAAGATCTACCCGTTGGGCAAGACAACAACAACAGACAGGAGACCTATGATTACTGGCTGCAATCCGATCCCGCCTTTTCGCGTTTCAGCCAAGACCTTGCAACCCTCCACGACGGAGGGCTGCAAAGGGATCGACAACCACTCCCCCCATAGCCAAAGCGCTTAACCTCTAACGAAGATGAAGATGATCGTTTTAATTGTTTACAATGTAAAGTATGTTCGCCAACTCGCCTACAAGATGACCATTTTTCCCAAGGGGTAACAACAACCACAACAACAACAACATATGATTACTCAACACGAGGTATTTGGGTTTGAAACAACAAAACTTTGGAGCAACAGGGAAAAAAACATAAGATTTCGTGAAATCAATGAGCATTTTCAGGAAAAAAAACTAAGTCACCAAGCGTTTTAATTGCAATTTAGACTGCATAACATTTCTTACTTCTTGAAACCATATTTGGCTACTGGTTCACAAATAACTTACTCTGTAAAATTCAAGGAATTTTCGGATGGAATTTCGGAAAGCCAGTTCCCACCCACACTGTTTAAAAACCAGCGCGCCTCTTCTAAATAGTTGTCCTTAGAATTTTCTGATTCCTTCGCTTCCTCGCTTCTATCACACACAAACTGTCTCTCTTGTGAATGTCATGCCTTTCCTCCTTTAAAGTAAGCTTTTCACTTATTCTACATGTAGATCATTCTTTATTCCTGTATATACACAAGTATAGTACATGGATGGTTACGCAGATGCGATTTTAGAAAAAAAATAGATAGATGATGATCCAGCACGAGTTTAAATTATGCTGTCTTATCAGCGGTAGAACGGCTCAGGACATTTATGATGGAAAAAATCATCTCTTTTACTCAATAATAAGAATCTTCCTTGTTGTTGTTGTCTTGCCCAACGGGTAGATCTTCCTTCGCGAGACACTGGAGGAAGTCGTTGAAGCTCTCGACCCTCCAGCGTTATAAGCCCACACTCTCTTTCCTCTCTCTCTCTTTTTTTTTTACTCTCCTTTTTTTTTCTTCTCTCTTTCACTTTTTTTTGGAGAGATTTAATTGAACAAGAAATCAACAACCGAGTGCGGCCTATTCCAAAGGTCGATAGGGCTAAGTGAAGTGGGGTTACAGCGACACGAAAAAATATGTCTCGAAGTATGCGGCTCTATCCTACACAGTGGGCAGAGGGGAGATTCATTGGTCCCTATTCGGTGGAGATAACTGTTAAGGAAACTAGAGTGGCCGCTTCGCAATTGAGACAGAGTTATCTGATTTTCTCTGGATAGTTGGGACGTAGACTTATGTATTCTAGGAGGTTTAGTTCCCAGAACTGGGTTGGGTCGACTATTTCTAAGAAAATCTCTGACTGTCTCCGTGTGTATTTTTCTGAGGGCCACTTTATAGTCCGTATCACCTAATACTATGTCTATGTCTTTGGCGTGCTTTCTGACTGCCATGGGAGGTTTTGCTTCAGTGCAGATGCGGTGAGATGGATGGTTGGGCTGAAGCCTGGCCTTGGCGGTGAATTGTTTGCTGAGCATGAGGTTGTGTTCTTTGACTGGAAGAAGTTTGCTCTCGTATGCCAGGTGCTGAGTGTCCGCAATTGCAAGGTTTCCAGTTACGATTCGAATGGCTTTGTTTTGTGCTGCTTGCAAGGAAGTCTTCAAGTATATGTTGAACAAGGAAGGGCTGAGTACTCCCCCCCCGAGGAACTCCTGCGTAGCAGGTTTGCTGGCGGCTGAGGCAGTTTCTGAAGTCCACACGGATGGCTCTCCCTCGTAGATAGCTGGAGAGCCATCTAACGAGGCCTCTGGGGATGGACGTTTCGGCGAGAGTGTGACACAGGCGAGAAATGTTGACCAGATCATATGCCGAGGTGAGGTCGAGCGCAACCATCACTGTGCGATGTGGAGGGAGCCGTTGGTTGATACCATTGGTTATGTGGCCCGTTATCTCCATCAAGGCTGTCGTGGTCGAGCGTCCTTTTCTGAAGCCATGTTGCCAGTTTTCCAACTCAACTTCTTCTGTGATGTGGGGGAGGATGATTCTCTCGAGGAGTTTGACCACAGGGGACAGAATTGAGATCGGTCTGAAGCCTTTAACCGACGTCAGGTCCTTCCCTGGCTTCGGAATCGTGATAACTCTGGCCGTCTTCCAGGCCGAAGGTATGATGCCGGTGCTGAGTGAGCAATTAAAGAGTATTGCAAAGCATCTTGCACACTGTTCGCCAGCCCTTTTAACCATAAGAGGACAGATTTCGTCGAGATCCATGGCCTTGGAGCTTCTCATTTTCTTCATTGCTGTCTTCACTTCGTCAACTGTGACGACTGGGACGTCGGAACGCTCAAGGTTCGAGGTGCGTTCTCCTGTTAGATCGATCAGGGGTCTTGACGGCTTGTTTGGCGAAAAGGTTGGTAGCTTCCAGGCTGGATAGAGGTGAACCCTTATGGACAAGATCGTTTGTGTCTCATAGATCGTTTGTGTCTCATAGATCGTTTGTGTCTCATAGATCGTTTGTGTCTCATAGATCGTTTGTGTCTCATGATGAGTGGTGACCTCCTTCACCCTCTCTTATCAAATATAAAAAATAAACCCAAACTCATGGAAATCGACATTCCCATGGTGCCACTTCCATACATCAGCTCTATTCTGCAAGAGATCGTCACTAAAGCTGTCTTACCTCTCCACAAAATGATTGCGGATCAGGCAAGTCAACTTCAACTAATTAGTAGTCAAATGGCTGAACTTAAGTACCGGATGTCTCCAGCAACGCTTTGGCCCCATCTCTACTCAGCAGTGGTTGAGTCTACTGTTCGTGACAAGACCATGCTCGACTGCAAGTCTAGAAGAGCAGTCATTCTCAAACTGAAAGAGGGTAAATCGGAGGACGAAACTACAGCTAGAGATCTCGACACGATCTCTAGACTTCTTGAGAAACTTGGATCTGACGTTCTTCAAGACGATTTCGAAAGGGGACTGATAACATTTCATCGTCACCCCGCCAGCAAACCTCGCCTTGGCTTCGTTAATGGTCGACCTCTGAAGATTGAGTTTTCCTCTTCCGACAAGCGCAACGTCTTCCTGCAACTCTATAGGAAAACAAAAAAACCTCTTCCTTCTGGTTGCTACGCAAGGGCAGACTTATCTCCCATCGAATTGATTGCTGAAAGAGAATGTCATCGCATTCACAATGACCCCACACATCCTCCCGTCAAAGTAGTCGATGCACATCTCGTCCATATTCCTCCTGTCTTCGATAGACCGTCTCGCACCCCTCGTCATGTTTTCTCCACTCAACAGGTCATGAAACAGTCTGACGTCTCTCTACTAGGCCCCTCGACTAAAGCAATCTCTACTACGACGTCTCGTCCTCTTCGCTTCCCCATCGACAGATCTCACAGCCCTCCCCGCTCTACTACTATATCTGCTAGTACTTCCCCCGTGATCTCCACTAATCCTGCCGCTCCTCCGCAGTCCAAGGTCAGAAAATGCCGTCGGAGAATTAACGCACCCAAGCGTTTTTCACCATAGGCCGGGAAGGGTGTGAGTTCATGGAAGCATTTACATTGTCTAGCATTTAACTGTAGATCCGTTAAGAACAAGCTGTATGATTTGTATCATTTACTTCGTCAATCTGGTGCTTTCATTTTGTTTTTATCGGAAACCTGGCTCTCTAAATCAGATCCTAACTCTATTCTCACTGACAATCTTCCCTTTAATGTATTTAGAAGCGATCGGAACCAAGATCGCGGTGGAGGCACTGCAATATTAGTGCATAACTCCATTTCTTCCGTTTTGATTGACCATTACTCACATAACTGTATTGAATGCGTAATCGTTGATATATATCCTAACTCTTCTCTTCATCTCTCTTTCCCTACCATAAGGCTTATTTCGTCCTATCGTTCACCTAACACTTCTCGAAATTCTGTCGATAGTTTCATATCCTATATCTCTCATCACTGCTCTTTGTCATATCCTACTTTACTATGTGGAGATCTCAATCTCCCTCATATTCACTGGCCCTCTCTATCAGCACCCACTAACTGTTTTATCTCTCAATCTTTTTTACAATTAACATGTGATAACCATTTCACCCAGCATGTAGTTTCCGCGACACGTGCTCACAATATACTCGACTATGTACTTTGTAATAGAGATATCATCATTGATTGCAAGACCATACCTCCTTTTGCAAATAGTGATCACGCATCAATATCCTTCTCTGTATCCAAATGTAATATGAAAGCATGCAAACCTCCACTAACTAGACCTGTCTGGAGTAAGGCCAATTGGGCGGCCATTAATTTTCATATCTCGAGCATTGATTGGACGCTCATGTTTTCATGTCTCACTGTTGATGAATGTGTTGAAGCACTCACTGATACTATCACTAACCTTATCTTGCTCCACGTTCCTCACAAAAAGCCTCTAAAACCCCATTTCCGATACCCGCGTAAAATCCGTCAGATATATAGTTTTCTTCAGAGATCAAAAAAGCGTTCATCACAATCGTCCTTAACCAAACGCTATTGTAACAAGTTGCATAGAGAAATTTTCAAATTTGAGTGCAAGAGAGAAGAATCTCTAGCGATGCCTAAGAATTATAAGCTATTCTTTCGTTCTCTATCTAACCGTATCAAAACTAAAACTAGCCCATCCGCTCTCAAAGTACAAAATCAAACTTTGACGGATCCTCTGGAAGTAGCAAATGCTTTCTCTGATTTTTTCAATTCACTCGATTCTGTAACTACTCATTTTCCCCTTCCAAAATCTCGCCCTTTGCATGTTCTCGAGTGTACTCATCCTGTTTCACCGTTTGACATAAATAAATTAATTAGCAAGATTCGCCCTAGAATTAACAGCTCACCTGACTCTGTTCCTAATTTGTTAGTCAAGAATTGTCACCATTCGTTAACAATTCCACTATCAATCATTTTTTCTAATAGTATCAACGCAGGATATTACCCTTCCAAATGGAAAGAAGGCATCATCATTCCAATTCACAAAAAAGGCAGTAATTCTGATATTAACAATTTTCGACCAATAACACTCGTTTGTTCGCTTTCGAAGTTGTTTGAAAAGTTCATACATGACACTGTTTACAATCATCTCGAATCGAATAGTCTTTTGAATCCCTGTCAATCTGGCTTCAGACACAAACGTTCAACTGTTACTTCTTTAGTTCATTCGCATTCCCTTTATCTCTCTCTCATTGCACAGAATAAGTCCTTTGATATTTGTCTTATAGACTTTTCTAAGGCTTTTGATTCAATTAACCATAGACTACTAATTCACAAAATAGCATCACTAGGAATTAATTCTTCCTTTCTCAGACTAATTGAATCGTTTCTCACTAACCGTAGTTCTCGAGTTCTAATCGCTTCCTCACTATCTAACAGTAGAACTTATCCTAATGGTGTACCCCAAGGCAGTTCCTTGGGGCCATTATTCTTCTCAATCTTTATTAATGATATTGTCGATGTTATCCCTCATGGTGTACATTGTTTTTTGTATGCTGATGACATAAAACTTTTTTCTGAATGCCCAATTTTAATGCAAGCAGCTATTAACTCGATTGTTGACTACGCTCTTAATTGGAGCCTTACCATCTCCATACCTAAATGCTTCGTTACCAACTGTGGCCCTCGTAATCCAAAGTCAATATACTTCATTAACGGCAATATACTACCTTCATCTAGTACAATCAAAGACCTGGGCATACTTTTCAATGAGAAGCTCAGTTTTACTAACCATATTAATGTAACCGTAAATAAGGCTCTCAAGTGCATAAATCTAATCTTAAGGGCTTTTAAAACATCTTCTATTTCGGTCTTAATACGAGCATACAAGTCCTATATTCTGCCTATACTCGAGTATGGGACGGAAATCTGGTCCCCTGTGTCTATTGGCCTAGTTAATGATCTGGAAAGGGTTCAGAGAACCTTCACACGTAGAATACTATATAGAACTGGCCAAACTAATTTGAGTTACAGTTCTCGTATTCATTTACTTAACCTCAACACCCTTGAATACAGAAGAACTATTGCTGATCTTTGTTTCGTGCACAAATGTATTCATGGCAACTTTGTGATGGATTACTCTTCTCTATTTACGATCTTACCCTCACCTTATCCTAATAGGTCATCGCACTCACTACGATTAGTACTTCCCTTCAGAAACTCACACTCGAATAACACTTGTGCCTCTCGTGTTATTGATATCTGGAATAATTTGCCTGAAAATGTAGTAACATTAAAATCCTCCATTGCTTTCAAGAAATCTATACAGAATTTAACAGTTGATATCATAGTCCCTAAAACACGTCTACGTATTTAGACTTATCTTTCTCCTTGAATAGTTTTTTTGTTTCTTCTGTGAATACTCAACTTATCTATCTAAACACTGAACTCACATCCGTGGCAGTATCCTTGTCATGCATACTTCTTTGTAAATGTTTGACTGGAATAAAGAATTGAAAATTGAATTGAATTGACAATAGCGGCGTGGGAGGGTTTGTGTGCTCGACCATCAAGTGATTTGATTGTGTTCCACAAACGATTTGTGGGTTCGTTGGGTCTGAGGTTGTTTACGTTTTTTGTTGATTGTGTTCCACGAACGATTTGTGGGTTCGTTGGGTCTGAGGTTGTTTAATGCATGTTGTGAGGGCTTCCTTCGTACGGAAATTCGCTGAGTCTCTTGTTCACTTCTATTTCGTATTCGTGCCATTTTGCTTTTCTGAAGTTCATGTAGCATCTTTTTCTTAATCGTTGGGATTCTCAGTTCTATCTCGAGTAGGACTGGTAGGTGGTCAGAATTCAGCTTTCCGAGAGTTCTCCAGGAACAGTTGGTCGCAATGTCGTTTGTGACTGACGTAATGTCCGGAGAGGCTTCCTTACGTGTGTGTTGCTGAGGAGAGTTCAAGACTATGTAATTGCTCTGCTCGATAGCTTCACAGAGTGCAGTTCCTCTGGCATCTTCGGTACCAGTACTCCAGAGCTCATTGTGGGCGTTCACGTCACCAGTCACAACGCATGTCTTTGTATGTTTGAGGAAGTGGGCAAAGTCTGTGTTATAACCCGGTGGACATGAGGAGCGTGGAGGGATATAGAGATTAGTTATTCTCAGATTACCGAGTGTAGAGGGGATCTCGATAGTCATTGTCTCTATTGTCTTATCACCGTGAGTTGAGTCTGCTAGCACATATTGGATGTCCTCTCTTATGATCATTGCGAGGCCACCTCCTGATCTGGTTCGGTCCTGTCTTATTAGTGAGTACCCTTTAATCGATGGCGATACGGCTGTGGCATCTAGTTTGGTCTCCTGGATTAAAGCTATGTGGATATTTTCCTCGTGGAGTAAGTCCTCAAGCTCTACGATTCTGCCCCGAATTCCATTAGCATTCCAATGGATGATTTTGAGGGTATCTATCTTAGTTTGTGAGCTTCTTGGGGGAGGTCTGACACAGCTATGACATCTCCAGGATGGGTTCCAGGCATTGAAGGAGGAGAGACCAGAACATTTAAGATGTGTCCATTTCTGACACTTCTGACAGCGAACGCTATTGCTGGAAGCACTTTTGTGACATACGGTACACGGCCATTGCAAAGGACCCGGGTTGCTTTCTATTCCAGCAATTAAGAGGAGGGCGAGGATCAGAGCCGCTGGAAAGCCCTGATCCTTAATAGAAAAAACGAGAGGATTGGACAGCTGGGGGGAGAGCTGTTCGATGTGTCCCTTGCGGGAGAAAAACCACTTTGGGATAGGTATAGTTTGGAGTCCTTTGCGTCCAGAACGTCCGGGACGTCTGTCGACACTCGCACCATCGTGTAGGCGACTCCGTTGGCGAGCAAAGAATCTTCCTCGCGATTGTCCTCCTCTCGCGATAGGGTACGTCAGATTCATAGGAGAGAACTACTAACATTTCTCAACTCCCTTCGGTTTGAGTGGCAGAGTTCGTATCACGACGAGTTTCGCTCCAAAAAAAAAGTCGGAAAACGAAAAAAAAACTTGCAAAAAAAAGCGAAAAATAGAAATAAAAAAGTCGAAAAAACGCAAAAAACTTTTTCGAATTTTTCGACTAAGTCGAAAAACTTTTTTTTTCGAAAAATGTCGGAAAAACCGGAAAAACCGAAAAAAATTTCATGCTTGATCACGATCCTCTGTGCTTCTTCCCCAATTACTTTCCAATGTAGATCTAAATGTAGATAGATGATGACTTTTCCAAACAGTTTTTCGCTCAGGCTCAAGTAAAAAAAACTACGTCAACCAGGCCGTACGTCTCAGGTAAAAGACCGCAATAAAAATGATTTCACAATATCTTTTTTTTGCCGAAAAAATCGTGGGCACAAATTGTCGGTAATCCGTCTCGGTTGGAAGTCGAAACTGGGACCTTTAGCTTAATAGTCGCGTTATGTAACACCCGGACATTCAAGAACATTTCACTATTCATCACCAACAGCTTTTTTAAAAGTTCCGAATTTAAACATTAAAGAACTACACAAAACGTTAAAGGATTTTTACTAAAATTCTCTCATTGCTCCAAATAAACGCTTCAGGGTTGTAGAAAGAGGGAAAGGCGGGAGGGGGCAAAAAATGTCTTTAAAAAAACCAACGATGTAAAAATGGGGATGAGCCAGAGAGAAGGTTTCACCCCGAAGATGTTACGGTAGTTACGTCTCACACCCAGGTCGTAGCCGCTTTTGTCTGCACCGCCTTGCGCGAATATAGGAGATCGAAAAGACTCTGAAAAAGATCTGCCCGTTGATCATATACCTTTTGCACACCTCATCAATATCACAAAAACTCAGTTCAAAACCAGCAAAAGATGGAACGTTCAAAAAAAAGCGTCGAAAAAGTTTTTTAAAATCATGTGTGACTAAAGGAGCCTGGCGTGTGAGGAAACAACTGCAAAAAGAGGCAAAGCTTTGTCCGAACAGGTAATTAATTCTTCTCAAACGAATGTCTCAATAAACCAAATATTTGCAAACAGAAGCCAAAAAAAGTGGCGAAGACAAGGCTAACCAAGGGTTGTTCGATTCTTGGCAGTTAGCCAGAGATGATAAGCGAACAGAAAACCAAGCGAGAAGGCGAACATAGTCGAGACAAAGTAGAGGAAGATCACGTGGAAGAACGCCTGTTCTTCACTTTTTTCCTCATTCATACAGTACTCACATAAGTTTTCATTCCACTTAGGACCCGGGTCAAACAATAACACGCGGCTGTTCTTAGTGTCCCAATGAATTAAAAAAAAACACTCGTATGTCTTCTATGTATTTAATCGTTTATTTTCTTCTCTGAGAAACAGTTCTTTCGAGGAATTCAAAACTATCTCACCGGTATAAAGACCAAGGTGTTTCTCTCACCCGCACTGCGGTTGAAAAAAATTTATGCGTTTTCTAAAAATCCGAAAAACATCCAAATCTATGCACTCGCGAATTTTTTTTTTGATATTTACGAGGGGGAATTCCAATCTAATGAGATTAAAAACCAGAAACCTTTTCAAATTGTGAAAGTCTATGCGCTCGAAAAAAAAGTGCAGGTGGTAAGAAACACCCTGATTAAGACTTCTATGTAAAACCTTTTCACCGTTTTTGGAGTTGACTCGAGACTCTTTTCAACGAGAACGGCTTACCCATTCAGATTGAGAAATTCGGTGACCCGAGAAGTAAAGGATATTTTACCTTTTAATATTGAATGACACAGCTAAGAGCGATACTAACCGAGAAAACATTCGAACTGCTGGCTGCATTCTTCCAGAAATCAATGAAATACGGCAGATTGGTGGCTGAGCCCCAAGCACAAAGTGCGCATCCATACCTGCATTCAAATTCACTCTTATGAGCTTATGTCTCTCATTTATTTTCAAAGCTTTCTATTAAAAACATTTCTTGAGTCGGTTTGTGATTTTTTTGTGAGTAGATCAGTTTATCAATAACTGTTCGTAAAAACCTTCCGGTTCACTAATTGGGTATTGATAAATTTGTTGTAAAACGATGTAGTTTTGAATTCATGGTTAGAATTACTTATTCATTCATTCATTCATTTTATTCCTTTGCACATGGTTGATATACAATGGATAACTGTCACAGGGTGATTCAGTTCGAGGCAATAAGATAATACATATGTATGTACATTAACCGTAATTTTTGCATTTAAATTACAATTGATCGAGAAGTTCAAGGTGTGAGTTCATAATTAATAATTGGTGAGAAATACTCAAATACTATGTGAGTCTTAGTTTAGAAGAGGGTACAATTACATCAATTGGTAAACTAAGAAGAGCATTTTTAAATTGTGACGAGGATGGCATTGAAACAAGAGGCGAGGGCAGGGAATTCCAAATATCAATACGGCGAGAAACACACGTATCATGACCTTCGGGCATTTTGAAGGGCAGTATAAGTCTGAGAGTGTGGGAGATTCTTTGGCTGTAGGGGGAAGGCCTGATCACAAAGAGATGTGTGGTTCCAAGCACAACGTTATTGTGGATGGCTTTATGAATGAAAGATAGGTCAAGTATGGTGCGCCTATACTCCAAGGTGGTTAGGGTTAATAATTTTAGACGGGCAGAATAATTTTGAGAGATTTGGCCAGCTCTAGCGAGAATGCGTCTGGTGAAGTTTCTTTGTACCCGCTCTATGTCGTTAATGAGACCGACAGAGACAGGTGACCAGAGTTCGCATCCATATTCCAGAATTGGTAGAACGTAGGTTTTGTATGCGCGAAGTAAGACCGGGATGGAGGAGGTTTTTAAAGACCTAAGAAGAATGTTAATAGTTGTTCTGGCTTTTTGAATCATTGTAGTAATATGATGGTTAAATGAGAGAGAAGATTCGAAATGAATACCAAGGTCTTTAACGATTGATTGTGAGGGCAGGGTGTGGTTTTCTAAGGTGTAGGGTAAATCAGGGTTGTTAGGTCCGCAATGAACAATATAGCATTTAGGGAATGAGATTGTGAGTGACCAAGTTTGAGCGTATTCAGCGATTATGTGAAGAGCATTTTGAAGGGAGGACGAAGACTGGGAGAAAATTTTGAGATCGTCTGCATACAGAAAGCTAAAAACATTTGAGGGTAGAAGCTCTACTATGTCATTAATGAAAATAGAGAAAAGCAGAGGCCCGAGGCAGCTACCCTGAGGAACCCCAGTGGTCACTGCTCTATCTGCAGATTCGAAGCCGTCAACAGAGACGCGAAAAGACCTTTTAGAGAGGAATGACTTGATCAGCAGGAGAAGGGAGGAGTCTATACCACAAGAACTAAGTTTGTAGAGTAGTGCCCTATGATCTACAGTATCAAAAGCCTTTGTGAAGTCAATGAGACATATGTCGAAGGCTTGTTTTTTGAACAAAAGAGACAGATAGACTGAGTGAGCGTGTACAAGGGAAGAAACAGTGGAATGTTTGGAGCGAAAACCAGACTGATTTGGGTTGAGGATGTTGTTGCTTTCGAGGTGATTATAAATAAGGTGAAAAATATGTTTTTCAAAGACTTTCGAGAAGGAAGAGACGAGGGTTATGGGACGATAGTTATTGGGCTCTGATCTTTTACCTTTTTTGAAGATGGGTTTGATAATTCCAGATCTCCAAGCACTGGGAAAGTATCCAAGGGTAAATGAATTAGAAAAAATTATTGAGAGAGGATTGCTTAGAGAATTTATGCAGTTTTTGATAAGTATGTTTGGTATTAAGTCGGGAGAGGAGTTCACTTTTGGGCACATTTTAGATATTATTCGGTGAACTTCAAAGAGCGAGACATTGTGGCTAGGGGACATAATGACTTGGGGTGTAGGTCTGGGTAGGGGGCCAGTGACAGGATCAGACACATTTGAAGAGAAAAGAGAGGCGAAGACGTTGGCGCATTGCGTAGGACAAGTTATGGGAGTATTGTCAACTATCAGAGAAGCGGGAGTAATTTTAGGTTTGGTTCGATTCGCGATGATACGGTAAAATGACTTGAAGTTTTTAGGAAAAGCAAATGTGTCTTCACGTTTGCATTCAAACTTGAAAATTTCTCGATGAAGCATTTTACAGGCTTTGAGGGTTGTTGTGGAGTTAGAGGAGCGTTTAATGTTTCTTTGTAAAAAGCTGTATATCTTGCGGATTTTTTTTAGGATAGAGGAGATGGGTTTTTTTGTGCCTTGAATGCGGAATATGAAGGGAGATAAGATTCTTCAAAAATATGGTTATATGTTCAACACACTGGTCAATCGTGAGGGAAGAGAACGTTATGGTCCAGTCTACAGAGTTGATCGCTTCGTTAATGGCTGTCCAATTAGCATTCTTCCATAACGGATGGAGTAAAGGGGAGAGACCATTAGAGATGATGGAGGACACAGAGACAGAGAACGTTACAGATAGATGGTCACTAGTCGAGAAGGGATGGGATGTGGCACATTTGGATATAAGGGAGGCATGTGTACAGAGAACATAGTCGAGAATGTTAGTCCGACGGGTGGGTGTCTTAACCAGCTGACTGATATGCCTATCAAGGAAGAATTGCAGAAAAGAGTTAGAGATAGGGCAGTTAGATGGACACGTGAGGTTAGGCCAGTTAATGCTTGGAAGGTTGAGGTCTCCACATTTAATAGTGGGAAAATACAGAGATATATGCAAAGAGAGAAAGTCTAGGAAGGGTTGGACACTGACAAAAGGTGAGTTGGGAGAGCGATAGCATGATATTAGGCACAGAGAGGGATACGGGAAGGAGAATCTAGAGTTTGGATGAATATCGGATACAACACATTCAACGGAACCATGAGCAAATGAATCAATAAAGGCTGGGGACAAGTGTGAATTGATAAGCAGGGCTGAGCCTCCTCCTCTATCACTGCCTAATCGATCGGCTCTGAAAACTTGATAGGGTAGGCCATCATTAAGTAGAGAATCAGGATCAGATGATGACAGCCAGGATTCGCACAAAAAAATTATATCAGGAGAGGAGGAACGGAGAACGTGATATAAGTCGTATAACTTGTTCCTAATGGAACGTGCATTGAATGATAGGCAAGTAATGCTACATGAACTCACACCAAATCTGTCCTATTTAGTGGCCCTGGCTGCTCTCGTTCTGGGGGCTCGATTCGCTGGCAGAGTTGGCAGTGGAGCTGAGTGCGTAGCCGCTCTTCTGGTGACACGAGCCAAGACACGAGCCAGGGGCGACGAGCGATGAGCGACGGGCGACGAGCTTTGAGAAGCAGGAGAACAGGGAGTTGCTGTAGACTTCTTGGACGTGGAGTTCAGCGAGGGGAACGATGCTTCGTCATTTGGATGGGGAGGAGATTCACTGTGAGACGATGATGAAGGCGAGGAGCGTGTAGTAGCTGCTGGTTTAGGCATGAAAGTCGTCGCAGAGAAAGTTGAAGAGGGAGGGTATGTAGGTTGAGTCGGGGGTTTTGCGGAATAGGGGACTTTTCGGTAAGACTGAGTGGCAGGATGATTGTTTGTTGAGGCTGGTTCAAGGTGTGAGTCGATAACTTTAACCGGCGGATGGAGAGGGTTGAGAGCGATTCGCTTGCAATCGCGCTCGGCGAGAAGTTCGACAGGGGAGAGATCGGCACGAGCAGAGGAACCAGAAGGGAGGCAATTCCTGGTCTTTTTGGTCAGAGCAAGGAACTGGTTCCGTGTAGAGCTGTTTTCAAATGAAATCTTGATGGGCCGTCCTACTTCAGAAGAGAGTCGAGGCCGGTCGATGGGATGGCGGTGATGAGTAATGGCCCCGTCTTCGAGTGCCTTCACAAGATTATCTTGTTTCAGGCACACGAATAGGTGGCGGATGGTGTTTCTGTCACTGGCTTGGGTATTTTCAGCATTGTCTTTTTCGGGAAGACGAAGAAGTACCGCTCGCTTGGCCTTTCCCTCGAGCATTTCCCTGTCTCTTAGTGTGGATTCTACTACAGCTGAGTAGATATGTGGCCGTAGAGAGGCGGGCGAGAGAGACATGTTGATCAGGGAGAGTTCTTTTTCCAGACTTCGTAGCTGTAGCGCCTGGGCCACGATTTGTTGTTGTAGGGGGGCGATGGCTTGTTGAATGACATCTTTCAAAAGTGAACTGACGAAGGGAAGGGGAACTGAGGGAATGTTGATGTCAATGAGAGATTGGGGAGATAGGGTCATTTGCGCTTTTGGCAGGATACGGTGGCGGAGATAGGAATAAGTCACCTACTCCTATGAGCGTAGGAAGGGATATGGAGCGTAGGAAGGGATATGGAGCGTAGGAAGGGATATGGAGCGTAGGAAGGGATATGGAGCGTAGGAAGGGATATGGAGCGTAGGAAGGGATATGGAGCGTAGGAAGGGATATGGTGCGTAGGAAGGGATATGGAGCGTAGGAAGGGATATGGAGCGTAGGAAGGGATATGGAGCGTAGGAAGGGATATAGAATTACTTATGTGCTTTTTAGCTAATTATGAATTCATGGTTAGAATTACTTATGAATTCATGGTTAGAATTAGTTTTGAATTCATGGTTAGAATTACTTATGTGCTTTTTAGCTAATACAAAACCAACTCAAGAAGAAGCAAAGACTTACGCTTGTTTTTTTTTCCAAGAAAATGTCGAAAACTAAATTTTTAGTTAATTGAACAAATATTGAAAGGAGAGAATGATAAGAAAAATTAAAAGATGAAACTCACCCGAGAAAGAGAAGAAAGAATTTGTAGTTGTGAAAAGAAACGCAAGTGTTTACCCAAGGACAATGGTGATCGAATTTTCTGCAAAATATAATCTTAACATCCCTCAAAAAAATTAAATGCCTAATTCTGAACTTATAAATTTTAAAGCTTCTCAGACTTGACGTATAGTCTAAGAATTCATGCATATAAATCAAACTATAGACCTTTTCTTTGTTTCTTAGCACCCGCGCAAATTTTTTTCGAGCGCATAGATTTTTGAAATTTCAAAGTTCAAATTTCAATTTTTCCAATGATTTGTACTTTCCCTACGAAAAATCCGAGAAATTTTTTTCCAAGCGCATAGATTACAATGTTTTTCGGGGTTTTTGGAGAGCGCATAGATTTTTGTTGCCCGCAGCGCTGGTCAGAGAAACCTTTTCTAGTAAAATAAAATGTATTATTGAAATTAAGACAATGTTAGCATAGCTCAGCAGGATGTGCTGAGAAAAACTTTTCGGGGCGGGCGACCGGGCGATCCTTGACGACATGGGGGGGGGGGTCAACTATAATGTATTTTTTGCTCAGTTTTACCCAATTGTAGCCGCCCCCCAACCAACTTTCCAGTGTGCATTTTTTAGGCCGTTGATTTTCATGTTTACTTCATGTAACTTCTGCTACGTAATTCAGTTATGATTTTTTCATCAGTGAAAAAATTCTGGGGGACCAGTCGGGCTACCGGGTTTTATTTCACAAGTTTGGTGGGATATGGATAATAGACGTGAAATTAACTGACAGTACACATTGAGAGCAGACAGAGCAATGATGAGCTCGGTCGGGTTTGATGCAGCGGCATTTCGGACAGTAGCGGATGCCTTTCAATGATATCCAATCTCTATTTGCATCAGGGTTCTTCTCTTACCTGCACTGCGGCAGATCCAAAGACTTGTGATATGAGATATCTATTCTTAATCGCATGTTGATTTTGTTTTTGTTTGCCCATAGGTCCTGTCGAGGGAGTCCTTTTGGGAAGGTTATTGAGGATACTTTTGAGTACGGAGGAATTTTCTCCTTCTACACTCGCACCGCAGTCGGCGATCCTCTTCGCGAGACCCATTAGTTAACAGGAGAAGGGGAAGAGGCTATTTTACTGGCGCCTCGACTCGCCATTACAAAGTATAGGGGAAAATCGGCTGATGATTTATCCGGTGGCATGCCCAGGCCAGTCCGGCATCGAACTCCTTTGACAAACTATACTATCCAACTTTGGTCCACGATCTCCAATGCACTTGTGCAAAAAGACATCCTTCTATCCAGTCGCGATGGAGGTCACCTACTCGTGGTGCGACTGTGGACGACGCTGGAAGGCGTCGGACCCAATGGACCTCCAAACAAATCTTCCCAATGGAATCTCCCGCAAGGGGCAACGAGGTCGGCTTCCCCGAACTCTCATCCGCCACCTGAGGACGCGCTCGATACCGGTAAGGATGAACCGGTTCCTTGCGATGGTGTGAACTTGTGGGCTGTAGTACCATGTAAGGAGAGTTTCTCTTTCTCTTCCTAGTATACAGTTCTCTAATTATTAGGTTTTTTACCCTCAAAATTGCACACTTATTTGGCAGAAGGCAAGAAACATCCTGCTTTGTATCTCCCAAATCCTTGATTCTAATTCACCATTGATGTGCTCTAGTAAAAAAAAATCCAAATCTATGTTAGTAGATTTAAAATAAAAATTTTTGGTATTTCTCACTAAAAATTTTATGCTGAACTGTAAAAATCGTAAAGATAAAACCCCCACCATTCTTGTGGATGTTAATAATCCAATCTTAGTGAGCTCAAGTTCACGGTAAATATCAGTACCTCCATCGAATCCCTTGGTCTTGATTGGAAGTCTTTGCTTGGCTACAAATCTCGATATGATATTCCACTGCTCGATATCGTCATTGGCTGCGTTGAGCTCATCCAATGCTTCCCTTGGCAAGAAAAACTGCAAAAATCAATGTGTAACTTTGGCCTGTCTCTCTCGCTGCCTATTAAACTCTCTCTCTCGAAGAAGAAGAAGAAGAAGAAGAAAATCCTCTTGGAAGAGAAAACCTGTTTCAAAAAGGTCAATGGTTTGAGATATCTTCACTCTGCTCACAGTAACCGTCAAAGTGCGGTACAAAAAGTGGATTGACCTGGGGAGGAGGGGGCGGTAGACGGGCAAACAACGTCTGATAGTAGGACCAGCAGAAGAAGAACAACAGAATGTGGAAGATCGACAAGTACAAAATCCGCAGTGGAATACTTTGGACGGCCGCTGCAAACAGAAGAAGATAAACTCAATCCTAGAAGTGGCACTGTTTGCGTTTATGGACCCTCCTCATAGGTAAACTGCCAACTGGCAAAAAAAACTTTCTAGGGCGACCGACCTACCGACCCTCTCCCTGACTCAAAATGAATGTATTGTATCAGAGTTTTCACAGCTGAAAGTGAAAGACATAATTCTTTGCTCTGCATAATTAGAACGTTTCATTAGCCATAATACAGCCTCAACAGGTTTATGAAGTTGAAAGTGAAACTTTTAACCTACTTTAGCGATAGACCTATTGAAAAATCAAGACATATTTTACCTATGACCTATGTTCAATTGGGTCAGATGAGAGTGGCATTTTTTGATACGGTCTCGTTAGCCTAAGCCGTACAGCCTCTTTAGCGTAAACTTTCTCTAAGCCTAAGCGTTTTTTTATGTAAAAATGTTTTTTAAAGTAAAAATAAGCTTTTTTAATGTAAAAATAATTTTTTTTGTGAATGTAAATAAGTCAGACGTATGGCATATGGAACCTCTGGTAGGGGGTCCATAAACGCAAACAGTGCTCTACAAGTTTGTATTCCTGTTGATATGTTTTAAAAACAGAACAAAACTCACGGTATTTTTCTAAACTGCAGAGCGGGAAGAATCTATGTGCATATCTATGCGCCTTCCAAAAAGTCAATGATAAGGATTTTTTGGCTTTTATTACATCCTATTTACATCGCATACCTCGGCCTTTCTCTGGAGTCTGTGGTTTCCAAATGATCGGTTTTTTATCCATGTAGTCAGAAAAATGCTGACATGTTTACAAAAAAACCTCAACCACCGAAAATGGGACCTCCATACTTTGAATAAGAGGATAAATTTCTTAGTCATAGGGTGTGTTCGAAGAAAATAATATTCAATAGATCTGACTCCAAGCCAGTTGAAAACAGTATGCATAGTAGGCCCAGACGACGACTGCAACGACGAAGAGAACCGGCACCCAGCGTATGCTGTTTACGGCACACGATACACACGAGCGGCTACGCTGCAGGCATACTCCCATCGGCAACCAATCACCGCCAGCTTCAACAAAACAGCTGGAACCGGTATAGAGTTCAAGTTCAAACTCTATTATACGGGTTATGAGAAATGAAGCGGAATATATTCAAACGAATAAAATTGAATCTTTTAAATTTGATTTTAGAGTTTAAAAATGTCGAGTATGAAATGGAAGGTCAGCTATTATTTCAAAAAAAAAAAGAAAAAACACCGGAAACATAACCAATAAAAAAATAGCTCCATAAATCTGTAGTTATAGTTTTCGGTAACAATGAGGTGATCAAGCTCAAAAACGTTATTCCGAAGCACGCTAACCATGGTATCACAAAGAAAGAAAAAAACTTAATCTATAATCTGTTAGAACACGAGATTTCTTGTTATGGAAGATTTACCGGGGAAAAATTTAATGATGAAACAGTCGTTGTGAATAAGCTCGTTTCAGTTAAATAAGGAAAAAATTCAAATTAAATGTTTAATAGCTCTAACATTGAAAAAAAAATTTCTTAAAAATTAATTTCAAATGAGTGTTTGATTGGGAGAAATTTATAGACGGAGTCGACACGATTTCGGAAAACGTTACAATCATTGAAGGCCACATGAGGAAATTATTCATTTTCTTCTACAACATAGTCTCTGAAAAGGTTCCCATGGTTTCCAACTTAGATTTTTTAAAAATGTAAAGAAAACATGCAAACTGTGAATTAAGGGCGTTTAACAAAGTGTAAACCTGGTTCACGTTACATCCGTCACACCACTTGCTCCCCTAAAACACGGCCTCAACTTAAAAACTCCCTGGCTCAACTAATTAGTATTCTTTTTTCTTTCTCTTTTTTATTTTTTAAACTTTCTTTTTCTTACTTGTTCTCTTACTTTCTTTTCTTTTCCTTTTTTAAAAAAATTATCTTTATAAATTTTTATTTTCACATCAGAAAATTATTTTTAACGCTTAGGCTTAGTAAAAACTTGGCTTTAATCTACTTTAGCCGTCCAAAGATTTTTTCTCTCGGAAAGAGATTTTATTTATGAAAACTCCCTTCCCCCCTTTCTCCTTAGGGCTTTTCCCCCCTTTAGGGCCCCCCCCTAGGGCACCGACCCCCCCCTTTGCTTAGGTAGGGCCCTCTTCCTCCCCCCTCCCCCTTTAAGGCCCCCCTTCCTTCCCTGCTTAGGTAAACCCCCCTCCGCCTCCTCCCTTTCCTTTCCCCAAAATTTATAAAGATAATTTGAAAAGAAAGGAAAAGAAAAATAAAAAAGAAAGAAAGAGAACAAGAAAAAATTGAGCTGGGCCGTTTTTAAATTGAGGCTGTGTTTTAGGGCCGCGACGCGTAGTGACTGGCCGCGACGCGTAGTCAGCTAGTGTTCGGTGTTCGTAGTGCACTTTGTTAAAGGCCTGTTAAAAGCCAAAAAGTTCATGGCTTTAAAGTTTAAACCCATCGTTAAGGCTGTGCACTGTTTTGCTCACCAACAGTTTTTAACCGTAAAAAAGTGAAACTAATTTGCTCACCTGCAGTCAGAAACATACGAGTTTTTTTGAATTTTTTTTTGCGGGAGCTCCCTAATTAGCAATTTTTATGAACGCTGTGACTGTCCAAATGGAGCAACTTATTGCATTTTGAAAGAAGATGATGCATTTGGACAGTCACAGCGTTCATAAAAATTGCTAATCAGGGAGCTCCAGCAAAAAAAAAATCAAAAAACTCGTATGTTTCTGACTGTAGGTGAGCAAATTAGTTTTACTTTTTTACGGTAAAAAACGGTCGGTGAGCAAAACAGTGCGCAGCCTTGTTAAAGGCCGCGCAGCCTGAAGAGTAAAGTTGTTAATTTACGGCTTATAATAAAATAAGAAAAAACTGTCTATTTGTAAAACATCCTACTCTCAACTTTAAAACTGAAAGTCAAGTCCGCTAACCTCATGAAAATGTCCTTTTTGAAACGCTTACTACTTCAACCGGTATTTTTCATCGAAACTTTCCGTTCCGGGTTTCATAGTTATGAGAAGAAAAACATTATTAATTGAGATGTTGTTTTTCCAGCATTTCACGAAAATTCGTTGTTTTAACATACGCTGTTTTTTCCAGCCGTTTTGGAGATAGTTACGCAGTGTGGTCCCGTTCATTTTTGAGTTTTCCTCTTCGATCAAAGGATTCCTTGGTATTGGTTTTTCAGCTTTCTTTTGTCATGAAAGACTGTGAATTTTTTTTAGAATGAATGGCTGGGACAAAAAGTGAAGTCGTAATACAACTGTACCGTCGACTCTTACGTTTCTCGAAGAACTGGAAGAAGGTTCTACTGTTGATCATTATTTTTATTTCTTCTGCGTTCTAAATTTAGTCAAACTAACATGTCGATCTCCACCCAAGCAGTGAAGAATATTCTTGTACTGCCCTTTGGATCGGTTGGAACGTTACATAGCGTAACAAATTAAATCAGGCTTGTAAAAAAAAAAATTCTCACTAAGTTATTGTTCTTTTTTAGAAGTTTTAATTCTGTTCTTGCCTCTTACTATGACCTCGTGATGTAATGTCTTTTTTTTGTTCTTCTCTCCCTTTGTGGGAAGTGCGTTCTAATTATTATTTGTTCTCTCGACTCATTTTAGTGTCACACCTAATGGTGTAAATGAATAAATAAATAAAAAGCGGGAATATTTATGAAAAGAGACTTTCCATAGTAATATAAATAGTAGGTTGTGGATATGAGCCCTCAACTTCGGAACTGAGACCAACCATTAACGTGAAAAATGCCCGCTAAAAGACGCTAGAAACTATTATTCAAATCGTGCTTCCAGGGTGACTGCGGTGAGACTGCGACAAGTGAAAGAACTGCGCTTTGGCAAGAAGTTATCGAGGAGTTCAAAAACGCTACAAAGGTTTTTAGAGCAAGAGAGAGTTTTTTTTCGGATGCCTTGATAAGAGAGCTTGCAGCTGTCCCATTGATTTTCAGGTTTTTCTGAAAACTTTCACGTCAAGCGTTCTATAAATGTTTTAAACAATCTCAATTTCACATCTTGAAAACTAAATTTCGCGTTAGGTTTCCTCATTTCCAACCTCTCACTTTTTTCTAATTTTCTCGCTTGCTTCGTCAATGTTCTAGGCCTTTCGCCGTCAATAATACTTCATTAAAGCTGTAGGTTACCTATGTTTTAGCTCTAAAAACAATTAATTTAAAAAAATAATAATACAGGAAACAAATCCGGAAACAATCGACAAGTTGATAGTCAAGGCCGAAACTCGGCTCCAACAAGCAGAGCACTACGGGGTTCCTTTCGAACGGCCCAAGTACCTGGAGCCACAAACCGCTTTCTGTCAGTTTTTTCGGGTATGTACTTAAATTCAGCAATGGCTTCGGTTTGAGCGTGTTTGTTAAGAATTAGAATAATGGGGAAAGAGGTGAATTACCGACACTTTGTACCGCGTCACTTTGTATACGACACTTTGTACCCGACACTTTGTACCGCGTACGGCCTCGTTAGCTAAGCCGTACGGCCTCGTTATCGTAAACTTTTACTAAGCCTAAGCGTTTTTTAATGTAAAAATATGTTTTAATGTAAAAATAAAACGCGCGGCCTCACTCAAGTCGCGGTACAAAGTGTCGCGGTACAAAGTGTCGCGGTACAAAGTGACGGGGTACAAAGTGTCGTATACAAAGTGGCGCGGTACAAAGTGTCGTGATACGGAATAAGGTTGGGTGAGATACATGCGAACACCGAACGGCCCATCGCTTAGCTTTTCCGGGTTTTATTAAAACTGTCTAGTTGGTTTGAGGGGCTCGAATATAAAACCCATTCCATAATAATCTTGCACAATATTATAATGCAACAATCCACCTCTTTTCCACTAAACTGAATTAAGGGTTTTTATGAACAATATAATTGACTTTTATAATTTTTTTAATCTAGTATATTCTCAGATGTGCTCGATCGAAAAAAGCAGAACTTTGCCCTGCGCACCCGTAAGAAAAACACGAACAAGTGAAGATTCTTCTCGATGGACGAACTGGGATTTCGCCATCTTCTCAAAAGTTCGCCTGTTTCTCTTCTTACAAGCTAGCAGACCGTTCGCTAACAATACGCGAAGAAGCGTACACGTCACGAGATTTAGAACACGAGACAACAATTAACCACTATCTGTAATCTCAGCGATAAAGTAAAATCTTTTAGAGTCATGATTTCAGAACTATAGCTATTCTAAACAGGGGTTAAATGGAGCCGCCCAATTTGGGTTTACATGTATCCGCCGCTAAAAGTTTGGAAGACAAAAGAATGAAGGAAAGGGTAAGAAAAGAGAGGGAGTTTTTTTTGTCAATAGTGTGTGTACGGGACCGATCCGGTCACTATTTAACGCCTGATTCTAAATAGAAAATTCCCGATCCATGAATTGTTTTTATTTCTTCTTCCGCTGTTTCAGTAACTTTTTCTTCTTTCGAAAATTGATTTTCTTACTTTAGTTGTTAAATTGTCACGCTTGTGTACTCATTCCACATTTGCCTTTATGGTGATGAATGAACTCAATACCGTAAACTATTAATTAACGCAACATCACGCTTTGTAAAGAAACCGAATGCCTGTGATGACGAAAAGACAATGCCAATTGGAGTGTTTGCATTACTAGCTCATTTGAAGAGCGCATAGATCTCTGAGTGTTGGTATTACTAGCTCATTTGAAGAGCGCATAGATCTCTGAGTGTTGGTATTACTAGCTCATTTGGAAAGCGCATAGATTTCTGAGTTTTGGTATTACTAGCTCATTTGGAGAGCGCATAGATTTCTGAGTGTTGGTATTACTAGCTCATTTGGAGAGCGCATAGATTTCTGAGTGTTGGTATTACTAGCTCATTTGGAGAGCGCATAGATTTCTGAGTGTTGGTATTACTAGCTCATTTGGAGAGCGCATAGATTTCTGAGTGTTGGTATTACTAGCTCATTTGGAGAGCGCATAGATTTCTGAGTGTTGGTATTACTAGCTCATTTGGAGAGCGCATAGATTTCTGAGTGTTGGTATTACTAGCTCATTTGGAGAGCGCATAGATTTCTGAGTGTTGGTATTACTAGCTCATTTGGAGAGCGCATAGATTTCTGAGTGTTGGTATTACTAGCTCATTTGGAGAGCGCATAGATTTCTGAGTGTTGGTATTACTAGCTCATTTGGAGAGCGCATAGATTTCTGAGTGTTGGTATTACTAGCTCATTTGGAGAGCGCATAGATTTCTGAGTGTTGGTATTACTAGCTCATTTGGAGAGCGCATAGATTTCTGAGTGTTGGTATTACTAGCTCATTTGGAGAGCGCATAGATTTCTGAGTGTTGGTATTACTAGCTCATTTGGAGAGCGCATAGATTTCTGAGTGTTGGTATTACTAGCTCATTTGGAGAGCGCATAGATTTCTGAGTGTTGGTATTACTAGCTCATTTGGAGAGCGCATAGATTTCTGAGTGTTGGTATTACTAGCTCATTTGGAGAGCGCATAGATTTCTGAGTGTTGGTATTACTAGCTCATTTGGAGAGCGCATAGATTTCTGAGTGTTGGTATTACTAGCTCATTTGGAGAGCGCATAGATTTCTGAGTGTTGGTATTACTAGCTCATTTGGAGAGCGCATAGATTTCTGAGTGTTGGTATTACTAGCTCATTTGGAGAGCGCATAGATTTCTGAGTGTTGGTATTACTAGCTCATTTGGAGAGCGCATAGATTTCTGAGTGTTGGTATTACTAGCTCATTTGGAGAGCGCATAGATTTCTGAGTGTTGGTATTACTAGCTCATTTGGAGAGCGCATAGATTTCTGAGTGTTGGTATTACTAGCTCATTTGGAGAGCGCATAGATTTCTGAGTGTTGGTATTACTAGCTCATTTGGAGAGCGCATAGATTTCTGAGTGTTGGTATTACTAGCTCATTTGGAGAGCGCATAGATTTCTGAGTGTTGGTATTACTAGCTCATTTGGAGAGCGCATAGATTTCTGAGTGTTGGTATTACTAGCTCATTTGGAGAGCGCATAGATTTCTGAGTGTTGGTATTACTAGCTCATTTGGAGGGCGCATAGATTTCTGAGTGTTGGTATTACTAGCTCATTTGGAGAGCGCATAGATTTCTGAGTGTTGGTATTACTAGCTCATTTGGAGAGCGCATAGATTTCTGAGTGTTGGTATTACTAGCTCATTTGGAGAGCGCATAGATTTCTGAGTGTTGGTATTACTAGCTCATTTGGAGAGCGCATAGATTTCTGAGTGTTGGTATTACTAGCTCATTTGGAGAGCGCATAGATTTCTGAGTGTTGGTATTACTAGCTCATTTGGAGAGCGCATAGATTTCTGAGTGTTGGTATTACTAGCTCATTTGGAGAGCGCATAGATTTCTGAGTGTTGGTATTACTAGCTCATTTGGAGAGCGCATAGATTTCTGAGTGTTGGTATTACTAGCTCATTTGGAGAGCGCATAGATTTCTGAGTGTTGGTATTACTAGCTCATTTGGAGAGCGCATAGATTTCTGAGTATTGGTATTACTAGCTCATTTGGAGAGCGCATAGATTTCTGAGTGTTGGTATTACTAGCTCATTTGGAGAGCGCATAGATTTCTGAGTGTTGGTATTACTAGCTCATTTGGAGAGCGCATAGATTTCTGAGTGTTGGTATTACTAGCTCATTTGGAGAGCGCATAGATTTCTGAGTGTTGGTATTACTAGCTCATTTGGAGAGCGCATAGATTTCCGTATAGCTTTTATCCGCAGTGCAGGTACAAAAAATAATGGACGAAAGCGTATTCTCAAGGGACTTTAACTTCCATATCTCAAATAGGAAGTAACTCAGCCTATTGACCACCTCTTGCTTAGAAAGTAACTCAGCCTATTGACCACCTCTTGCTTAGAAAGTAACTCAGCCTATTGACCACCTCTTGCTTAGAAAGTAACTCAGCCTATTGACCACCTCTTGCTTAGAAAGTAACTCAGCCTATTGACCACCTCTTGCTTAGAAAGTAACTCAGCCTATTGACCACCTCTTGCTTAGAAGTAACTCAGCCTATTGACCACCTCTTGCTTAGAAAGTAACTCAGCCTATTGACCACCTCTTGCTTAGAAAGTAACTCAGCCTATTGACCACCTCTTGCTTAGAAAGTAACTCAGCCTATTGACCACCTCTTGCTTAGAAGTAACTCAGCCTATTGACCACCTCTTGCTTAGAAAGTAACTCAGCCTATTGACCACCTCTTGCTTAGAAAGTAACTCAGCCTATTGACCACCTCTTGCTTAGAAAGTAACTCAGCCTATTGACCACCTCTTGCTTAGAAAGTAACTCAGCCTATTGACCACCTCTTGCTTAGAAAGTAACTCAGCCTATTGACCACCTCTTGCTTAGAAAGTAACTCAGCCTATTGACCACCTCTTGCTTAGAAAGTAACTCAGCCTATTGACCACCTCTTGCTTAGAAAGTAACTCAGCCTATTGACCACCTCTTGCTTAGAAAGTAACTCAGCCTATTGACCACCTCTTGCTTAGAAAGTAACTCAGCCTATTGACCACCTCTTGCTTAGAAAGTAACTCAGCCTATTGACCACCTCTTGCTTAGAAGTAACTCAGCCTATTGACCACCTCTTGCTTAGAAAGTAACTCAGCCTATTGACCACCTCTTGCTTAGAAAGTAACTCAGCCTATTGACCACCTCTTGCTTAGAAAGTAACTCAGCCTATTGACCACCTCTTGCTTAGAAAGTAACTCAGCCTATTGACCACCTCTTGCTTAGAAAGTAACTCAGCCTATTGACCACCTCTTGCTTAGAAAGTAACTCAGCCTATTGACCACCTCTTGCTTAGAAAGTAACTCAGCCTATTGACCACCTCTTGCTTAGAAAGTAACTCAGCCTATTGACCACCTCTTGCTTAGAAAGTAACTCAGCCTATTGACCACCTCTTGCTTAGAAAGTAACTCAGCCTATTGACCACCTCTTGCTTAGAAGTAACTCAGCCTATTGACCACCTCTTGCTTAGAAAGTAACTCAGCCTATTGACCACCTCTTGCGTAGAAAGTAACTCAGCCTATTGACCACCTCTTGCTTAGAAAGTAACTCAGCCTATTGACCACCTCTTGCTTAGAAAGTAACTCAGCCTATTGACCACCTCTTGCTTAGAAAGTAACTCAGCCTATTGACCACCTCTTGCTTAGAAAGTAACTCAGCCTATTGACCACCTCTTGCTTAGAAGTAACTCAGCCTATTGACCACCTCTTGCGTAGAAAGTAACTCAGCCTATTGACCACCTCTTGCTTAGAAAGTAACTCAGCCTATTGACCACCTCTTGCTTAGAAAGTAACTCAGCCTATTGACCACCTCTTGCGTAGAAAGTAACTCAGCCTATTGACCACCTCTTGCTTAGAAAGTAACTCAGCCTATTGACCACCTCTTGCTTAGAAAGTAACTCAGCCTATTGACCACCTCTTGCTTAGAAAGTAACTCAGCCTATTGACCACCTCTTGCTTAGAAAGTAACTCAGCCTATTGACCACCTCTTGCTCAGAAGTAACTCAGCCTATTGACCACCTCTTGCTTAGAAAGTAACTCAGCCTATTGACCACCTCTTGCTTAGAAAGGAGAGCTTGCTTAGAAAGGATCATTTGGAGAGCGCATAGATTTCTGAGTGTTGGTATTACTAGCTCATTTGGAGAGCGCATAGATTTCTGAGTGTTGGTATTACTAGCTCATTTGGAGAGCGCATAGATTTCCGTATAGCTTTTATCCGCAGTGCAGGTACAAAAAATAATGGACGAAAGCGTATTCTCAAGGGACTTTAACTTCCATATCTCAAATAGGAAGTAACTCAGCCTATTGACCACCTCTTGCTTAGAAAGTAACTCAGCCTATTGACCACCTCTTGCTTAGAAAGTAACTCAGCCTATTGACCACCTCTTGCTTAGAAAGTAACTCAGCCTATTGACCACCTCTTGCTTAGAAAGTAACTCAGCCTATTGACCACCTCTTGCTTAGAAAGTAACTCAGCCTATTGACCACCTCTTGCTTAGAAAGTAACTCAGCCTATTGACCACCTCTTGCTTAGAAAGTAACTCAGCCTATTGACCACCTCTTGCTTAGAAAGTAACTCAGCCTATTGACCACCTCTTGCTTAGAAAGTAACTCAGCCTATTGACCACCTCTTGCTTAGAAAGTAACTCAGCCTATTGACCACCTCTTGCTTAGAAAGTAACTCAGCCTATTGACCACCTCTTGCTTAGAAGTAACTCAGCCTATTGACCACCTCTTGCTTAGAAAGTAACTCAGCCTATTGACCACCTCTTGCTTAGAAAGTAACTCAGCCTATTGACCACCTCTTGCTTAGAAAGTAACTCAGCCTATTGACCACCTCTTGCTTAGAAAGTAACTCAGCCTATTGACCACCTCTTGCTTAGAAAGTAACTCAGCCTATTGACCACCTCTTGCTTAGAAAGTAACTCAGCCTATTGACCACCTCTTGCTTAGAAAGTAACTCAGCCTATTGACCACCTCTTGCTTAGAAAGTAACTCAGCCTATTGACCACCTCTTGCTTAGAAAGTAACTCAGCCTATTGACCACCTCTTGCTTAGAAGTAACTCAGCCTATTGACCACCTCTTGCTTAGAAAGTAACTCAGCCTATTGACCACCTCTTGCTTAGAAAGTAACTCAGCCTATTGACCACCTCTTGCTTAGAAAGTAACTCAGCCTATTGACCACCTCTTGCTTAGAAAGTAACTCAGCCTATTGACCACCTCTTGCTTAGAAAGTAACTCAGCCTATTGACCACCTCTTGCTTAGAAAGTAACTCAGCCTATTGACCACCTCTTGCTTAGAAAGTAACTCAGCCTATTGACCACCTCTTGCTTAGAAAGTAACTCAGCCTATTGACCACCTCTTGCTTAGAAAGTAACTCAGCCTATTGACCACCTCTTGCTTAGAAAGTAACTCAGCCTATTGACCACCTCTTGCTTAGAAAGTAACTCAGCCTATTGACCACCTCTTGCTTAGAAAGTAACTCAGCCTATTGACCACCTCTTGCTTAGAAAGTAACTCAGCCTATTGACCACCTCTTGCTTAGAAAGTAACTCAGCCTATTGACCACCTCTTGCTTAGAAAGTAACTCAGCCTATTGACCACCTCTTGCTTAGAAAGTAACTCAGCCTATTGACCACCTCTTGCTTAGAAGTAACTCAGCCTATTGACCACCTCTTGCTTAGAAAGTAACTCAGCCTATTGACCACCTCTTGCTTAGAAAGTAACTCAGCCTATTGACCACCTCTTGCTTAGAAAGTAACTCAGCCTATTGACCACCTCTTGCTTAGAAAGTAACTCAGCCTATTGACCACCTCTTGCTTAGAAGTAACTCAGCCTATTGACCACCTCTTGCTTAGAAAGTAACTCAGCCTATTGACCACCTCTTGCTTAGAAAGTAACTCAGCCTATTGACCACCTCTTGCTTAGAAAGTAACTCAGCCTATTGACCACCTCTTGCTTAGAAAGTAACTCAGCCTATTGACCACCTCTTGCTTAGAAAGTAACTCAGCCTATTGACCACCTCTTGCTTAGAAAGTAACTCAGCCTATTGACCACCTCTTGCTTAGAAAGTAACTCAGCCTATTGACCACCTCTTGCTTAGAAAGTAACTCAGCCTATTGACCACCTCTTGCTTAGAAAGTAACTCAGCCTATTGACCACCTCTTGCTTAGAAGTAACTCAGCCTATTGACCACCTCTTGCGTAGAAAGTAACTCAGCCTATTGACCACCTCTTGCGTAGAAAGTAACTCAGCCTATTGACCACCTCTTGCTTAGAAAGTAACTCAGCCTATTGACCACCTCTTGCTTAGAAGTAACTCAGCCTATTGACCACCTCTTGCTTAGAAAGTAACTCAGCCTATTGACCACCTCTTGCGTAGAAAGTAACTCAGCCTATTGACCACCTCTTGCTTAGAAAGTAACTCAGCCTATTGACCACCTCTTGCTTAGAAAGTAACTCAGCCTATTGACCACCTCTTGCTTAGAAGTAACTCAGCCTATTGACCACCTCTTGCTTAGAAAGTAACTCAGCCTATTGACCACCTCTTGCTTAGAAAGTAACTCAGCCTATTGACCACCTCTTGCTTAGAAAGTAACTCAGCCTATTGACCACCTCTTGCTTAGAAGTAACTCAGCCTATTGACCACCTCTTGCTTAGAAAGTAACTCAGCCTATTGACCACCTCTTGCTTAGAAAGTAACTCAGCCTATTGACCACCTCTTGCTTAGAAAGTAACTCAGCCTATTGACCACCTCTAGCTTAGAAGTAACTCAGCCTATTGACCACCTCTTGCTTAGAAAGTAACTCAGCCTATTGACCACCTCTTGCTTAGAAAGTAACTCAGCCTATTGACCACCTCTTGCTTAGAAAGTAACTCAGCCTATTGACCACCTCTTGCTTAGAAGTAACTCAGCCTATTGACCACCTCTTGCTTAGAAAGTAACTCAGCCTATTGACCACCTCTTGCTTAGAAAGTAACTCAGCCTATTGACCACCTCTTGCTTAGAAAGTAACTCAGCCTATTGACCACCTCTTGCTTAGAAGTAACTCAGCCTATTGACCACCTCTTGCTTAGAAAGTAACTCAGCCTATTGACCACCTCTTGCTTAGAAGTAACTCAGCCTATTGACCACCTCTTGCTTAGAAAGTAACTCAGCCTATTGACCACCTCTTGCTTAGAAAGTAACTCAGCCTATTGACCACCTCTTGCTTAGAAAGTAACTCAGCCTATTGACCACCTCTTGCTTAGAAGTAACTCAGCCTATTGACCACCTCTTGCTTAGAAAGTAACTCAGCCTATTGACCACCTCTTGCTTAGAAAGTAACTCAGCCTATTGACCACCTCTTGCTTAGAAAGTAACTCAGCCTATTGACCACCTCTTGCTTAGAAAGTAACTCAGCCTATTGACCACCTCTTGCTTAGAAAGTAACTCAGCCTATTCCTCTGATCTTATCATGAGAGGTGACCCCTCAGCCTTGCTCTGTAACAAAGGCAATCAATATCCACAAAAAACCAATCCTCTTCTCAACTTACCCATCCCCTCAGTTTCTCTACCTTACATCTCTTCACTTCTGAATGAGATTGTCGTCAATGCTATCTCCCCTCTCCATCAGATGATCGCGGCACAGTCCTTAGAGATAAACCTTTTGAAAGAGGAAGTCTCCAGACTCAGGCAAGCTGTATCTCCTGCCTCCTTAAGGCCTCACATATACTCTGCCGTTGTTGAGTCGACGCTTAGGGATCGCAGTATGCTGGATGAGAAAGCCAAGAGAGCCGTCATTCTGAAGTTGCCGGAAGGATCTTCGTCCGAGGACACATTCTCCAATGATGAAAACACCATTCGGAACCTCATAGACAAACTCGGATCAGATGAGCTGCGACACGACTTTGATCAAGGAGAAATCACTCATCATCGACATCCAAAAGACAGGCCTCGCTTTTCCACAAGACAAGGTCGTCCTCTCAAGATCCAGTTCTCTACATCCGACAAGCGGAATCTCTTTCTCAGTCTTTACAGGAAGACCAAACGGCCCCTGCCCAGTGGAAGCTATGCCAGAGCAGATCTCGCGCCTGCAGAACTTCTCGCAGAGCGAGAATGTCAACGTCATGCCAAGGATCCTTCTCTTCCCGCCACTCGAGTCATTGATGCTCATCTTGACCCTCTCCCAGTCTTCTTTCGCCTATCTCAGTCTTCCTCTACTCACACACATCACATCCGACCCACGTCACCGAGCCTTCCTACTGTCTCTTCCGTATCGACCTCAACCTCTCTCCCGCCCACGAAGACAGTTCAACATGCAGAGCAGCCTCGGCAGAACGCTCTCAACCAGCCCTCTCGCAGTCGAAGGATAGTGGCCCCGAAAAGGTACTCTCCCTAGGACATGAACGATGTGAGATCCCCTCATTCCATATTATGTCATAGTTTTAATGCTCGTTCTGTTAAGAACAAACTGTATGATGTGTACCATTTGCTTAGATCCTCCAAATGTTATATATTCTTTGTCTCGGAGACGTGGCTGGAAGATACTGATCCTGATTCTATACTAACCGATGGACTCCCTTTCGATGTGTTTAGAAGTGATCGTTGTACTGGACGCGGGGGTGGAGTAGCGATTCTAGTCCATGACTCTTTCTCTTCTGTGCTCATCTCTCAATATTCCGAACACAACATTGAATGTGTAATTATTGATGTTTTCCCTAATTCTAGTATTTCTCTGCCTTTTTCATCGATCAGACTCATTAGCTACTATCGTTCTCCTACAACATCCATTAACAGCATGATTGATCTAACCTCTTTTCTCTCCTCTCACTGCTCACTTCCCTACCCTACTATCATTTGCGGTGACCTAAATTTACCAAATATTGACTGGCAATCACTAACTACAATTCGTAATTGTCATATTTCTGAGTGTTTCTTACAATTTGCCAGCGACCACCACTTAACCCAGTATGTACTCACACCCACTCGCATATCCAACATCTTAGACTATGTCTTCTCTAACCAACCAATCATTATGAAATGCAGTACTCAGCCTCCTATTTCTACGAGTGATCATGCCTCTATTTCTTTCTCTATAACCAACAGTCGAGTCTCGAAATACCATCCCTTACATTGTCGATCCGATTGGAAGAAAGCCGATTGGTTGTCAATAAATTCCGCTATTGTCCGTATCGACTGGACCTTTTTGTTTTCCTCTCTCACCATTGATGAATGTGTTGTATTACTAACCAATACTCTCAACAACCTCATATCTGAGCATGTCCCTAACAAACGTTCACTCAAACCTCATCTAAAGTATCCCAAAAAAATTCGACAGATTTACAGCTATCTTTTGAGAAGTAAGAAGCGATCAGTAACATCTTCAAGTACTTCAAGAGCTTGTCGTAAACTCCATAGGGAAGTTCTGAAATTTGAAAGTGAACGTGAAGAGAATCTAGCCTTGCCTAAGAATTACAAACTTTTCTTTCGTACGCTGGCAAATCGCATAAAAAAGAAACCTGTCAATTCCGCACTTATAATTGATGATGTTGTCCTTACCAACTCTGTTGAGAAAGCTAAGGCTTTTTCGGACTTTTTCGATTCTATTGTTAGCATTCCATTAGAAGGTCCGCTTCCTCTGCCTAACTGCTCATCATTCCTCTCACCAACTTACATTGTGTCCCCATTGGAGATTCATAACTTGATCCGTAAAATGCTTCCCAAAACCAACACTTCACCTGATGGCATACCAAATATTTTCATTAAAAACTGCAATGAGTCTTTAACAATTCCTGTATCGATTATCTTTTCAAACTGTTTAACACTCGGATACTTCCCTAGTAACTGGAAAAAAGGTATCATTATACCCATTCACAAGAAAGGGAACACTTCTGTTGTTAACAATTTTAGACCCATAACTCTTGTCTGTTCTTTCTCTAAGCTTTTTGAAAAACATTTGTATAATCTTATTTACACTCACCTCGAAACCAATAACCTTTTATGCTCTAGACAATCTGGTTTTAGAAAGAAACGTTCAACAATAACCTCTTTAGTTGAATCTCACTCACTGTGCCTTTCTCTCACTAACCGCAAGAAGCCTTTTGACATTTGCATGATCGATTTCTCGAAAGCCTTTGACGTGATTGATCACCGGTTTCTTATTCATAAACTTGCCTCACTAGGAATTAACTCCTCTCTTTTATCACTAATTCAATCATTTCTCAAGAATAGAAGTTCGCAAGTCCTAATTGACTCAAGCTTATCCGATAGTAAATTGTATACTAACGGAGTACCACAGGGCAGCTCACTCGGCCCTCTTTTCTTCACAATGTTCATTAATGACATTATTAGCATCATTCCTTCCGATGTCCAGCTTTTTTTGTACGCCGACGACATTAAATTAATTTCCCATGATTCATCTCTGATGCAAATCGCTATTGACTCGATAGCAGATTATGCACATAACTGGTCTCTAACAATTTCAATTCCGAAGTGTTCTGTCGTTCATTGTGGCTCTTGCAACAGTAAGAGGACTTACTCCATGAATAACATCACCTTGCCTTCATCAATCAATGTCAAAGATCTAGGTATCAATTTCAATAATTCCTTAACTTTCTCTAACCACATAGATCAGGTCATTAAAAAATCATCGAAATGTGCGAATCTTATCCTTCGAGCCCTCAGAACATCGTCCATCACAGTTTTAATGCGAGCGTTCAAGTCATATATACTGCCCTTGCTTGAATATGGTAGTGAAGTTTGGTCACCAACTTCGATAGGCCTTGTCAATGATTTGGAAAGAGTTCAACGCAGTTTCACACGCCGTGTGATGTATAGAGCCGGTAGAACCAACCTAGATTACCCTTCGCGACTGAAGCTACTGAGTCTCCATACACTTGAGCACCGTAGAGCTATAGCAGATCTCTGTTTCATACATAAATGTATCCATGGCCATTTTGAGCTTGATTACTCAACTTTGTTTCTCGTCAAACCGTGTCCTTACAAATAATAGAAATTCACATCCTCTTCGTATTAGTCTACCGTTTAGATTGTCGTAGTCACACACTACTTGTGCCTCCCGTGCTATAAATGTGTGGAATGCTTTACCTATCCAAATAGTAACTATTTCTTCTAGCTCAGCTTTCAAGAAAATGCTTATCAATTTGCCTATTGATGATATTGTACAATTGTCCCGCTTACGTTTGTGATGCTTATTTTTCTCTCTGTAAATATACTGTATTTTGCCTCCACACTGATCTCACATCGTGACAGTTATCCGTTGTACGTTTTAACCATGAACAATTGGAATAAAGAATGAATATTGACCACCTCTTGCTTAGAAAGTAACTCAGCCTATTGACCACCTCTTGCTTAGAAAGTAACTCAGCCTATTGACCACCTCTTGCTTAGAAAGTAACTCAGCCTATTGACCACCTCTTGCTTAGAAAGTAACTCAGCCTATTGACCACCTCTTGCTTAGAAAGTAACTCAGCCTATTGACCACCTCTTGCTTAGAAAGTAACTCAGCCTATTGACCACCTCTTGCTTAGAAGTAACTCAGCCTATTGACCACCTCTTGCTTAGAAAGTAACTCAGCCTATTGACCACCTCTTGCTTAGAAAGTAACTCAGCCTATTGACCACCTCTTGCTTAGAAAGTAACTCAGCCTATTGACCACCTCTTGCTTAGAAAGTAACTCAGCCTATTGACCACCTCTTGCTTAGAAAGTAACTCAGCCTATTGACCCACCTCTTGCTTAGAAAGTAACTCAGCCTATTGACCACCTCTTGCTTAGAAAGTAACTCAGCCTATTGACCACCTCTTGCTTAGAAAGTAACTCAGCCTATTGACCACCTCTTGCTTAGAAGTAACTCAGCCTATTGACCACCTCTTGCTTAGAAAGTAACTCAGCCTATTGACCACCTCTTGCTTAGAAAGTAACTCAGCCTATTGACCACCTCTTGCTTAGAAAGTAACTCAGCCTATTGACCACCTCTTGCTTAGAAAGTAACTCAGCCTATTGACCACCTCTTGCTTAGAAAGTAACTCAGCCAATTGACCACCTCTTGCTTAGAAAGTAACTCAGCCTATTGACCACCTCTTGCTTAGAAAGTAACTCAGCCTATTGACCACCTCTTGCTTAGAAAGTAACTCAGCCTATTGACCACCTCTTGCTTAGAAAGTAACTCAGCCTATTGACCACCTCTTGCTTAGAAAGTAACTCAGCCTATTGACCACCTCTTGCTTAGAAGTAACTCAGCCTATTGACCACCTCTTGCTTAGAAAGTAACTCAGCCTATTGACCACCTCTTGCTTAGAAAGTAACTCAGCCTATTGACCACCTCTTGCTTAGAAAGTAACTCAGCCTATTGACCACCTCTTGCTTAGAAAGTAACTCAGCCTATTGACCACCTCTTGCTTAGAAAGTAACTCAGCCTATTGACCACCTCTTGCTTAGAAAGTAACTCAGCCTATTGACCACCTCTTGCTTAGAAAGTAACTCAGCCTATTGACCACCTCTTGCTTAGAAAGTAACTCAGCCTATTGACCACCTCTTGCTTAGAAAGTAACTCAGCCTATTGACCACCTCTTGCTTAGAAAGTAACTCAGCCTATTGACCACCTCTTGCTTAGAAAGTAACTCAGCCTATTGACCACCTCTTGCTTAGAAAGTAACTCAGCCTATTGACCACCTCTTGCTTAGAAAGTAACTCAGCCTATTGACCACCTCTTGCTTAGAAAGTAACTCAGCCTATTGACCACCTCTTGCTTAGAAAGTAACTCAGCCTATTGACCACCTCTTGCTTAGAAAGTAACTCAGCCTATTGACCACCTCTTGCTTAGAAGTAACTCAGCCTATTGACCACCTCTTGCTTAGAAAGTAACTCAGCCTATTGACCACCTCTTGCTTAGAAAGTAACTCAGCCTATTGACCACCTCTTGCTTAGAAAGTAACTCAGCCTATTGACCACCTCTTGCTTAGAAAGTAACTCAGCCTATTGACCACCTCTTGCTTAGAAGTAACTCAGCCTATTGACCACCTCTTGCTTAGAAAGTAACTCAGCCTATTGACCACCTCTTGCTTAGAAAGTAACTCAGCCTATTGACCACCTCTTGCTTAGAAAGTAACTCAGCCTATTGACCACCTCTTGCTTAGAAAGTAACTCAGCCTATTGACCACCTCTTGCTTAGAAAGTAACTCAGCCTATTGACCACCTCTTGCTTAGAAAGTAACTCAGCCTATTGACCACCTCTTGCTTAGAAAGTAACTCAGCCTATTGACCACCTCTTGCTTAGAAAGTAACTCAGCCTATTGACCACCTCTTGCTTAGAAGTAACTCAGCCTATTGACCACCTCTTGCGTAGAAAGTAACTCAGCCTATTGACCACCTCTTGCGTAGAAAGTAACTCAGCCTATTGACCACCTCTTGCTTAGAAGTAACTCAGCCTATTGACCACCTCTTGCTTAGAAAGTAACTCAGCCTATTGACCACCTCTTGCTTAGAAGTAACTCAGCCTATTGACCACCTCTTGCTTAGAAAGTAACTCAGCCTATTGACCACCTCTTGCGTAGAAAGTAACTCAGCCTATTGACCACCTCTTGCTTAGAAAGTAACTCAGCCTATTGACCACCTCTTGCTTAGAAAGTAACTCAGCCTATTGACCACCTCTTGCTTAGAAGTAACTCAGCCTATTGACCACCTCTTGCTTAGAAAGTAACTCAGCCTATTGACCACCTCTTGCTTAGAAAGTAACTCAGCCTATTGACCACCTCTTGCTTAGAAAGTAACTCAGCCTATTGACCACCTCTTGCTTAGAAGTAACTCAGCCTATTGACCACCTCTTGCTTAGAAAGTAACTCAGCCTATTGACCACCTCTTGCTTAGAAAGTAACTCAGCCTATTGACCACCTCTTGCTTAGAAAGTAACTCAGCCTATTGACCACCTCTTGCTTAGAAGTAACTCAGCCTATTGACCACCTCTTGCTTAGAAAGTAACTCAGCCTATTGACCACCTCTTGCTTAGAAAGTAACTCAGCCTATTGACCACCTCTTGCTTAGAAAGTAACTCAGCCTATTGACCACCTCTTGCTTAGAAGTAACTCAGCCTATTGACCACCTCTTGCTTAGAAAGTAACTCAGCCTATTGACCACCTCTTGCTTAGAAAGTAACTCAGCCTATTGACCACCTCTTGCTTAGAAAGTAACTCAGCCTATTGACCACCTCTTGCTTAGAAAGTAACTCAGCCTATTGACCACCTCTTGCTTAGAAGTAACTCAGCCTATTGACCACCTCTTGCTTAGAAAGTAACTCAGCCTATTGACCACCTCTTGCTTAGAAAGTAACTCAGCCTATTGACCACCTCTTGCTTAGAAAGT
The DNA here is from genome assembly GCA_964056735.1 of Allodiplogaster pararmata. Classification (NCBI taxonomy): domain Eukaryota; kingdom Metazoa; phylum Nematoda; class Chromadorea; order Rhabditida; family Diplogasteridae; genus Allodiplogaster; species Allodiplogaster pararmata. The sequence goes on from OZ057403.1 coordinate 43,763,121, forward strand.
AACTCAGCCTATTGACCACCTCTTGCTTAGAAAGTAACTCAGCCTATTGACCACCTCTTGCTTAGAAAGTAACTCAGCCTATTGACCACCTCTTGCTTAGAAAGTAACTCAGCCTATTGACCACCTCTTGCTTAGAAAGTAACTCAGCCTATTGACCACCTCTTGCTTAGAAAGTAACTCAGCCTATTGACCACCTCTTGCTTAGAAGTAACTCAGCCTATTGACCACCTCTTGCGTAGAAAGTAACTCAGCCTATTGACCACCTCTTGCGTAGAAAGTAACTCAGCCTATTGACCACCTCTTGCTTAGAAGTAACTCAGCCTATTGACCACCTCTTGCTTAGAAAGTAACTCAGCCTATTGACCACCTCTTGCTTAGAAGTAACTCAGCCTATTGACCACCTCTTGCTTAGAAAGTAACTCAGCCTATTGACCACCTCTTGCGTAGAAAGTAACTCAGCCTATTGACCACCTCTTGCTTAGAAAGTAACTCAGCCTATTGACCACCTCTTGCTTAGAAAGTAACTCAGCCTATTGACCACCTCTTGCTTAGAAAGTAACTCAGCCTATTGACCACCTCTTGCTTAGAAAGTAACTCAGCCTATTGACCACCTCTTGCTTAGAAGTAACTCAGCCTATTGACCACCTCTTGCTTAGAAAGTAACTCAGCCTATTGACCACCTCTTGCTTAGAAAGTAACTCAGCCTATTGACCACCTCTTGCTTAGAAAGTAACTCAGCCTATTGACCACCTCTTGCTTAGAAAGTAACTCAGCCTATTGACCACCTCTTGCTTAGAAAGTAACTCAGCCTATTGACCACCTCTTGCTTAGAAAGTAACTCAGCCTATTGACCACCTCTTGCTTAGAAAGTAACTCAGCCTATTGACCACCTCTTGCTTAGAAGTAACTCAGCCTATTGACCACCTCTTGCTTAGAAAGTAACTCAGCCTATTGACCACCTCTTGCGTAGAAAGTAACTCAGCCTATTGACCACCTCTTGCTTAGAAAGTAACTCAGCCTATTGACCACCTCTTGCTTAGAAAGTAACTCAGCCTATTGACCACCTCTTGCTTAGAAAGTAACTCAGCCTATTGACCACCTCTTGCTTAGAAAGTAACTCAGCCTATTGACCACCTCTTGCTTAGAAGTAACTCAGCCTATTGACCACCTCTTGCGTAGAAAGTAACTCAGCCTATTGACCACCTCTTGCTTAGAAAGTAACTCAGCCTATTGACCACCTCTTGCTTAGAAAGTAACTCAGCCTATTGACCACCTCTTGCGTAGAAAGTAACTCAGCCTATTGACCACCTCTTGCTTAGAAAGTAACTCAGCCTATTGACCACCTCTTGCTTAGAAAGTAACTCAGCCTATTGACCACCTCTTGCTTAGAAAGTAACTCAGCCTATTGACCACCTCTTGCTTAGAAAGTAACTCAGCCTATTGACCACCTCTTGCTTAGAAGTAACTCAGCCTATTGACCACCTCTTGCTTAGAAAGTAACTCAGCCTATTGACCACCTCTTGCTTAGAAAGGAGAGCTTGCTTAGAAAGGATCATTTGGAGAGCGCATAGATTTCTGAGTGTTGGTATTACTAGCTCATTTGGAGAGCGCATAGATTTCTGAGTGTTGGTATTACTAGCTCATTTGGAGAGCGCATAGATTTCCGTATAGCTTTTATCCGCAGTGCAGGTACAAAAAATAATGGACGAAAGCGTATTCTCAAGGGACTTTAACTTCCATATCTCAAATAGGAAGTAACTCAGCCTATTGACCACCTCTTGCTTAGAAAGTAACTCAGCCTATTGACCACCTCTTGCTTAGAAAGTAACTCAGCCTATTGACCACCTCTTGCTTAGAAAGTAACTCAGCCTATTGACCACCTCTTGCTTAGAAAGTAACTCAGCCTATTGACCACCTCTTGCTTAGAAAGTAACTCAGCCTATTGACCACCTCTTGCTTAGAAAGTAACTCAGCCTATTGACCACCTCTTGCTTAGAAAGTAACTCAGCCTATTGACCACCTCTTGCTTAGAAAGTAACTCAGCCTATTGACCACCTCTTGCTTAGAAAGTAACTCAGCCTATTGACCACCTCTTGCTTAGAAGTAACTCAGCCTATTGACCACCTCTTGCTTAGAAAGTAACTCAGCCTATTGACCACCTCTTGCTTAGAAAGTAACTCAGCCTATTGACCACCTCTTGCTTAGAAAGTAACTCAGCCTATTGACCACCTCTTGCTTAGAAAGTAACTCAGCCTATTGACCACCTCTTGCTTAGAAAGTAACTCAGCCTATTGACCACCTCTTGCTTAGAAAGTAACTCAGCCTATTGACCACCTCTTGCTTAGAAAGTAACTCAGCCTATTGACCACCTCTTGCTTAGAAAGTAACTCAGCCTATTGACCACCTCTTGCTTAGAAGTAACTCAGCCTATTGACCACCTCTTGCTTAGAAAGTAACTCAGCCTATTGACCACCTCTTGCTTAGAAAGTAACTCAGCCTATTGACCACCTCTTGCTTAGAAAGTAACTCAGCCTATTGACCACCTCTTGCTTAGAAAGTAACTCAGCCTATTGACCACCTCTTGCTTAGAAAGTAACTCAGCCTATTGACCACCTCTTGCTTAGAAAGTAACTCAGCCTATTGACCACCTCTTGCTTAGAAAGTAACTCAGCCTATTGACCACCTCTTGCTTAGAAAGTAACTCAGCCTATTGACCACCTCTTGCTTAGAAAGTAACTCAGCCTATTGACCACCTCTTGCTTAGAAAGTAACTCAGCCTATTGACCACCTCTTGCTTAGAAGTAACTCAGCCTATTGACCACCTCTTGCTTAGAAAGTAACTCAGCCTATTGACCACCTCTTGCTTAGAAAGTAACTCAGCCTATTGACCACCTCTTGCTTAGAAAGTAACTCAGCCTATTGACCACCTCTTGCTTAGAAAGTAACTCAGCCTATTGACCACCTCTTGCTTAGAAGTAACTCAGCCTATTGACCACCTCTTGCTTAGAAAGTAACTCAGCCTATTGACCACCTCTTGCTTAGAAAGTAACTCAGCCTATTGACCACCTCTTGCTTAGAAAGTAACTCAGCCTATTGACCACCTCTTGCTTAGAAAGTAACTCAGCCTATTGACCACCTCTTGCTTAGAAAGTAACTCAGCCTATTGACCACCTCTTGCTTAGAAAGTAACTCAGCCTATTGACCACCTCTTGCTTAGAAAGTAACTCAGCCTATTGACCACCTCTTGCTTAGAAAGTAACTCAGCCTATTGACCACCTCTTGCTTAGAAGTAACTCAGCCTATTGACCACCTCTTGCGTAGAAAGTAACTCAGCCTATTGACCACCTCTTGCGTAGAAAGTAACTCAGCCTATTGACCACCTCTTGCTTAGAAGTAACTCAGCCTATTGACCACCTCTTGCTTAGAAAGTAACTCAGCCTATTGACCACCTCTTGCTTAGAAAGTAACTCAGCCTATTGACCACCTCTTGCGTAGAAAGTAACTCAGCCTATTGACCACCTCTTGCTTAGAAAGTAACTCAGCCTATTGACCACCTCTTGCTTAGAAAGTAACTCAGCCTATTGACCACCTCTTGCTTAGAAGTAACTCAGCCTATTGACCACCTCTTGCTTAGAAAGTAACTCAGCCTATTGACCACCTCTTGCTTAGAAAGTAACTCAGCCTATTGACCACCTCTTGCTTAGAAAGTAACTCAGCCTATTGACCACCTCTTGCTTAGAAGTAACTCAGCCTATTGACCACCTCTTGCTTAGAAAGTAACTCAGCCTATTGACCACCTCTTGCTTAGAAAGTAACTCAGCCTATTGACCACCTCTTGCTTAGAAAGTAACTCAGCCTATTGACCACCTCTTGCTTAGAAGTAACTCAGCCTATTGACCACCTCTTGCTTAGAAAGTAACTCAGCCTATTGACCACCTCTTGCTTAGAAAGTAACTCAGCCTATTGACCACCTCTTGCTTAGAAAGTAACTCAGCCTATTGACCACCTCTTGCTTAGAAGTAACTCAGCCTATTGACCACCTCTTGCTTAGAAAGTAACTCAGCCTATTGACCACCTCTTGCTTAGAAAGTAACTCAGCCTATTGACCACCTCTTGCTTAGAAAGTAACTCAGCCTATTGACCACCTCTTGCTTAGAAAGTAACTCAGCCTATTGACCACCTCTTGCTTAGAAGTAACTCAGCCTATTGACCACCTCTTGCTTAGAAAGTAACTCAGCCTATTGACCACCTCTTGCTTAGAAAGTAACTCAGCCTATTGACCACCTCTTGCTTAGAAAGTAACTCAGCCTATTGACCACCTCTTGCTTAGAAAGTAACTCAGCCTATTGACCACCTCTTGCTTAGAAAGTAACTCAGCCTATTGACCACCTCTTGCTTAGAAGTAACTCAGCCTATTGACCACCTCTTGCGTAGAAAGTAACTCAGCCTATTGACCACCTCTTGCGTAGAAAGTAACTCAGCCTATTGACCACCTCTTGCTTAGAAGTAACTCAGCCTATTGACCACCTCTTGCTTAGAAAGTAACTCAGCCTATTGACCACCTCTTGCTTAGAAGTAACTCAGCCTATTGACCACCTCTTGCTTAGAAAGTAACTCAGCCTATTGACCACCTCTTGCGTAGAAAGTAACTCAGCCTATTGACCACCTCTTGCTTAGAAAGTAACTCAGCCTATTGACCACCTCTTGCTTAGAAAGTAACTCAGCCTATTGACCACCTCTTGCTTAGAAAGTAACTCAGCCTATTGACCACCTCTTGCTTAGAAAGTAACTCAGCCTATTGACCACCTCTTGCTTAGAAGTAACTCAGCCTATTGACCACCTCTTGCTTAGAAAGTAACTCAGCCTATTGACCACCTCTTGCTTAGAAAGTAACTCAGCCTATTGACCACCTCTTGCGTAGAAAGTAACTCAGCCTATTGACCACCTCTTGCTTAGAAAGTAACTCAGCCTATTGACCACCTCTTGCGTAGAAAGTAACTCAGCCTATTGACCACCTCTTGCTTAGAAAGTAACTCAGCCTATTGACCACCTCTTGCTTAGAAAGTAACTCAGCCTATTGACCACCTCTTGCTTAGAAGTAACTCAGCCTATTGACCACCTCTTGCTTAGAAAGTAACTCAGCCTATTGACCACCTCTTGCTTAGAAAGTAACTCAGCCTATTGACCACCTCTTGCTTAGAAAGTAACTCAGCCTATTGACCACCTCTTGCTTAGAAAGTAACTCAGCCTATTGACCACCTCTTGCTTAGAAAGTAACTCAGCCTATTGACCACCTCTTGCTTAGAAGTAACTCAGCCTATTGACCACCTCTTGCTTAGAAAGTAACTCAGCCTATTGACCACCTCTTGCTTAGAAAGTAACTCAGCCTATTGACCACCTCTTGCTTAGAAAGTAACTCAGCCTATTGACCACCTCTTGCTTAGAAGTAACTCAGCCTATTGACCACCTCTTGCTTAGAAAGTGTCTACATTGAAAATAGTAGTAGTCAAAGGCACTCTTACAAGAGAAACATACTTGTGATGAAAAAACGGAAGCGTTTGAAAAATTGCGTTATCATCAGTATTTTTGTCAAAAACAGATATCGTATATATTTTACTCAGTGAGTGAGAGAGAGAGAGAAAAAATTTCATTTTTTTTGTTGACAGAACTTGACCTTATTCGCGCGGAAGTTGTGTGCGGGAGTGCGGATAGAGCGAAAGCTTCTGGTGAGAGTTGCAGATGAGGTCTCTTCTTCTCAGGCCAGCGTCAGTCTCCCACTCTTCTCATTCATTTTCATCTTAATTTTGAAATTAAAATTGGATCGATATAAGAATTTGAATTCATTAAGTTAGATTCGATTGAGAAATTGTATGAAAAATCTATCATTAAATTGATGACCTGATTTTGTCAAAAATGAAGATCGTAACACTTTTCATTTTAGGAAGAGTCCAGGAAAATTATAGGGCGGGTGAAAGAATGCAGAGCAAAGGTGTTTGAGAGTTATGTAGGGAAAAAAGGCGAAAAAGGCAAGTGAGTCTGGGAGCGACTACTATGTTTACCAGAAAAATGCGGGAAAGGACAATAAGATGGTATGGACAAGTGCTGCGTAGAGATCAGGGTGTTTATTACCACCCGCATAATTTTTCTAGAGCGCTTAGATTTTTAGAATTTGCTTCTTTCGAGTGCATAGATTCGAATGTTTTTCGGACTTTTAAAGAGCGCATAGATTTTTTCACCTGCAGTCCGGGTGAAAGAAACACCCTGGTAGAGATGCGATCGACATTGCAAAACGCACATTAAACTTGGGAATACAGGGCAAACGCCAGCAAGGCAAAAGCAAGACTATATACATGGATACGCTCAACCAAGACCTGGGCTTTACAAGACTACATTTGGAAGACGCAGTGGACAGATGTTTCTGGAATGCTAGAAACCGTTCAGCGGACCCTAATCCGACCTTGGCCGACGTGGGAAAATGCTAAGAAGTAATGTTGGAGGCATGTTGGAAACCCCTAGGGAAAGTGTACATATACCTTCTGGTTATCTATTCTTCCTCATATCATACTTTTAAAAAAGTGGTTTAGATATCAAATGTATTTTTTGAAGATATTTGCAGTTTGATGTCTTCGAATCTATTTTCTCATCACTTTGCCGTCATCAGTACCGTCCAAAAGCAAGTTTCTTGCTAAAACAGCTCAAAGAACTGCTCACATTGGTAGGTCGTTTGAAGTTTTTCAAACTCTTAACATAACTTCTCATCAATTCTCTATGAGAACAAACATAAAATTTCTGCTTATTCTGGAGGCTTTTCTTTGCAGCTGGAGTGTCGCAGTTGTGAAGGACCTAGTGCTTTTTACGATCTCCTGTCTGTCGTTCTGGAGGTGAAAACACTTTGTATATAATTCTATGATTTATGTTAGAAACAGAAAACCGAGAAAAATTCAACGGTCTTTTCCGGTGAGTTTAAAAAGCCTTGAAAGGCATGCTTTTCAACAATCAGCTTTCCAATCATTGAAAGGATTGCAGCACAATTTGTTAAATAAGAAAAATCGAGTTCGAATGTGAGAAACAACTGTAGATAATGAAGCAAAGTGGACATTATTTTTCTTCAGGATCTTTTTTTGCGAGGTTTTATCAGTGATTTGTATTTTTTTCGAGTTTTACGAATCCTTAATATATAATTAGTAAGCCTCTAAAATTATAATTAATTTTGAAAATACTAGTTGATAATGTTTTGTAAAGAAAGACCAGTTGAGAAAGGCGATGGAAATTTCTCCTACCGTATCTTCCTGAGCGAGGATGGCAAAGAGAGTACGGTAATTGTGCGTCAAGCTAATCAACAATTGTCTCTGGGCACAACAGGGCTCTCGCTGTGGCAGGTGAGGTTAATTAGTGTAAAAAAAATCAAGAGCCCGGTCATTTAAATCTTATTTTTATATATAACGACGATAAGGACTCGATGCTTCCATTGACCCCGCTAATTTCAAACAGATAGAATTTAAATATTTTTCTGATTAGTAAAATATCTGATTCATTTTTATCAAAAATGTTTAGGTTCAGTTTTTTTTCTTCAAATCTCACTTATCAGAAGCTGCAGGTTTCAAGCTTAGAAAAAACTAGTTCATATCTATTTTCAAAAGTTTTGGAAATAGAAAAATCTTCTCTTTTTCAGGCGTCCTGCGATCTTTCCGCGTATCTGTACATGAAATTTTTCCAAAGTGAAACAATGCTACCTAAAAAGGTTACTCTTTATAAATATTTTTTTCTGAATAAGAAAAATTGAGAAAAAAAAGTCAATTCGATGAATCTTTCAGATTTTTTAGTCAAGTTGTTGTTGTTGTCTTGCCCATAGGTCCTGTCGAGGGGAGTCCTTTTGGGATAGGTTGGTGTTGAGGATCCTTTTGAGTCCGGAGAGATTTTCTCCGTCTACACTCGCACCGCAGTCGGCGATCCTCTTGGCGAGACCCATTCGTTAACCAGAGAAGGGCAAGAGGTTATTTTAATGGCGCCTCGACTCGCCATTGAAAAGTATAGCGGAGTATCGGCTGATGTTTTGTCCGGTGGCATGCCCAAACCGGTCCGGCATCGCCCTCCTTTGACGAGCTATACTACCCAGTTTTGGTCCGCGGCGGGATTTCTCCCGCTACCTCCCAGCACGAATTCTTCGTAGGGAGGCGTCCCTCTATCCGCCACCTGAGGTCGCGCTCGATTCTGGACTGGATAATCCGGCTCCATCCGTGACAGGCTCTTAAGGCTGTAGAGTCACGAATGGCCACTGTTGCCAGTGTGTTTCGAGTTAGTCAAGTTCTACAGCAAGTGTATATGTACTTAGTTTAAAATGTAGCTGATGCTTCCAAATAATTACATTTCAAGTCTGGACTTAGTTGAGTAATAATTGTGTTGTGGTCGCCAGTTGGTAGAACTGGGTTCGGGCTGTGGACTCAGTGGAATATTGGCTGCTCGCCTGCTTCCCGCAGCAAATGTTCTCTTGACGGACTACGATGTTGTTGTTGTAGATTGCCCGCCGTAGGTCTCCGGCTGGGTAGACGAGGTCTTCTTTGACATGGCTCAGAAAACAATAACCTTACTTACATCATTTATCTAATTACATTATTTCTCTTTCTCTCTCGGGGTTTATTTTATTTTATTTTTTTTTTATATTTTTTTTTTTTTTTTTTTTTTTTTTTTATTTATTTTTATTTTTATTTTTTTTTTTTCCCCTTTTTTTTTTTTTTTTTTTTTTTTTTTTTTTTTTTTTTTTTTTTTTGAGAGAGAGAAAGGAATCACTGGTATAAGAACTTAACAACAGACGTCGGGCTATTCCACAAATCTATACTTCTTAAAAGTGTGTGGTCACAGCGACACGAGAATAAATGACTAGTTGTATGTGGCTCTTCTAAACATTTTGGGCAAAGAGGTGATAGGGCAGCTCCTATTCTGTGTAGGTAGCTGTTAAGGGAACTTGCATAGCCACTACGTAGTTGCGATAATGTTATTTGTTGTTCCCTGGGAAGTTGATTCGTTGATTTATGGATTCTGGGAGGTTTCTTACCTAGAACTGGGTTAGGTGAGCAAGATCTAATGAAATTTCTAACAGTTTCAGTATGTATTCTTTTAAGTGCGGCTTTCTGATCACTGTCTACTAGCATAATTTCTAAGTCCTTGGCATGTTTACGAATAGTTCTAGGTGGTTTGGGTTCCATGCATCGACGATGGGAGGGGTGGTTTGGGAGGAGTCTTGCTCTTGCAACGAATTGCTTGGTAAGCATCGTGTTGTGCTCCTTTATGGGTAACATTTCGCTTTCTAGAGCTAAGTGCTCTGTGCCGGCCATTGCTAGGTTTCCTGTTGCGATCCGAATTGCTCTATTTTGGTTTGCCTGTAGTTTTTTCCAGTTCGTCTCGGCCAATTGAGGGGAGTAAATTGGTGCGGCGTAGTTGAGAACGGATCTGGTCATTGTTTTGTAGGTTGCAAGAAGGGTGTTTTTCTGTTGGCCCCATGTTCTTCCTCCGAGGGCACGTAGTATATTCAGTCTTTTGGCCGTTCTCTGTTTAAGGTATTCTGCATGTTGTCGGAAGGTGCCGAGTTGGTCTAAGACGACACCGAGTATTTTGGGTGTTTTAGTTGTCGGCAGAAGGGTTCCGTGGATTTCTACCTTGGGTTCTTTTTTACATTCGCCTGTATGGGTTGTGAAAAGGGTGACCGTAGTCTTTTCCTTGGATATGATCATTTTACGTTGTTCCAATTCTTCTACGAGTTTCGGTAGGAAGTGGTTGATCTGATCTTCACAGGTTTCAATACAGGGGCTTGAGGAGAGAATTGATATGTCGTCGGCGTAGGCTGTCATCTGCGTGTTTCCTGTGGGTTGCGGGAGGTTGTTTATGTAGAGATTGAATAAGAGGGGGCTGAGCACTGCTCCTTGTGGGACACCAGATCTGCATGTGAGACGTCGACTGCTTTTTCCTTGGAAATCTACCTTGATTGTACGGCCTCTTAGGTAGCTGGACATCCATCGGACGATGGCTCTTGGCATATTCGTTTCAGTGAGTTTCTTGCAGAGAAGGGATATGTTCACTAAGTCATATGCTGCAGTGAGGTCAAGGGCGACCATGAGAGTGCGGTCCGGGGGTGGTTTCCGATTGAAGCCGTTTGTTATTTTCCCGGTTATTTCCAGGAGTGCGGTAGTAGTCGAGTGCTCTTTGCGGAATCCATGTTGCCAGTCAGCGATTTGAAAGCCTTCCGCCAGGAATGGTAATAAGACCCGTTCGAATGTTTTGGCTATAGGGGATAGTATTGATATTGGTCTATAGCCGTTCAGGTTGCTGGAGTCCTTTCCTGGTTTAGGTAACATTATCACTCTTGCATCTTTCCATCTGGACGGGATAATACCTGTTTGCAGCGTGTTATTGAAGAGGATGCAGAGACACTTTCTGAAGTTTTCACCGGCCATTTTGAGTAGTAGAGGGCAGATGCCTTCACTGTCTGGGCATTTGGAACCTTTGGTTTTCTTGATTGCTTCTTCGATCTGTGCCAGGGAAATTTGGGGAGCGTCTGTCCGTTTGAGGCCTTTAATTAGTCGTGTTGTGCTTCTTGCTGATTTGTCGACCTCTTTAGGGGCTTGTTTAGCTAATTTTCTGGCAAAAGCGTTTGAGGCAGATGTTGGGCATAGACTTTTCCCGTCGTGGGTGATGGTCAAGTGCGTCGGTTTAATTGATTTGCCGTCGATAGCCTTTATCGTTTTCCAGAGTTTGTTGCCCGGTTCGTTGTGGCTAATTTCAGATATGTACTTTTCCCAAGCCTTCCTCTTTTCGAGGTTGATGCGGAAGGAGATTTCGGCCATTATTGAGGGGAGTGAGGGGTCCGTAGGATTGTCCCTCCTCATTTGGTCCCGTTCTGCAATCAGCTTCTTCACATCTTCACTCAAGTGAGGCGTGTATTTTGGCACCTTTCCACGGGGAATGTTGTTCTTAGCCGCTTTGGTCAAGGTGGTGGTCAGGAATTTGTGCATCTGAACTGAGTTGCCGGCGAATGGGAAATCCATGAGAATCTTGTTGATGTCCCTTTCGAAGCCTTCCCAATTCGCTTTGTTGTAATTTGTATAACAACGTGCGTTTGAGATGCTGGATGGCTGTGTTTCGACGTCAATCAGGCATGGGAGGTGGTCAGAGTTCATTCTGTTGATTGTTGACCAGTTGCAGTCGATGGCTATGTCGTTCGAGGCGAGAGTGATGTCTGGTGATGCTTTTTGTCTTGTGGGCATCTTTGAGTTGTTGAGACATACAAGATCGCTGTCGTCAATGAAGTCGCATAGTTCATCTCCTCTGCTATCCTCCGTACCTTCACTCCAAACTTTATTGTGTGCGTTGAAGTCTCCACCGACAATGAATGGTTTCTTCTGTGTTAGGAGTCGGTTGAAGTTCGGCGCGTATGTGTTGGGGCATGACGATCGAGGTGGGATGTAAATGTTGCAGATTCTTATGGTTCCTTGGTCGGTTGGCACGTCCACGCTGAGTGTTTCGGCTGTCTGGTCCGTTGTTGGGGAGGTCACGTTAGCATAGCGAATATTCTCTTTGACTAGTATCGCAAGTCCGCCTCCAAAGTTGGAGCGGTCTTTTCTTATGATCGTGTAACCTACGATATTCGGAGATGGAATATTAGCATCCATTTTGGTTTCTTGGATGAGTGCTACGTGAACATTCAACTCATGTAAAAGGTCCTCTAGCTCGGTTAGTCGGGCTCTCAGTCCATTAGCGTTCCATTGGATTATCCTCAGGTTAGCTACCGTCTGGGAGGCAGTCTGCTGGATCGGGGCTCTCTCACAAATTCTACATCTCCATTGGGGGTTCCAATCATTAAGATTGTTAAGGTTGGAACAGCGGAAATGTACCCATTTCTTACATTTGCTACAATTAACACAATTCGAAGGCGCGTTAAGAGAGCATACAGAACAAGGCCATCTTGGGCCTGGGTTAGTCTCGATACCAGCGATTTGGAGGAGTGTTCGGATCAGAGACGCTGGGTCTTTCTGATCCGTGTTAGAAAAAATGAGGTTTCGGGGGAAGCCGTCCTCGTTGTCCCTTGCGGGAGATTCCATTGGGAAGTTTTGTTTGGAGGTCCATTGGGTCCGACGCCATGTAGCGTCGTCCACAGTCGCACCGCGTGTAGGTGACCTCCGTCGCGACCTTGAGAATGAGAATGTTCTAGAGAATGTTCTAGAGAACGGACTACGATGAGAATGTTGAGAATGTTGAGAAGAAGAACGGACTACGATGAGAATGTTCTAGAGCAACTCCAACATAATATATGCATGAATTTTCATGAGGTGGGAAGAGTTTATTTTTTTATGGAGGAGTGGTTATTACTGTTTTTTTTTAACAAAGCGTGATTTCCGTTCGGACTTTAGGATTCTTTTGAACTAACAAGTTAATTTTTTGTGTAAGAAAGCTGTCAATCGGAAAAAATTGTTTTAATTATAAGTCGATATAGACTTACAAAAATTTAGAAGGTAAATTTCATTGTGGATTGGTTTGAACAAAATATTGTCTAGAAAGATTGGGATGATGGAGGGAGAGTGCAAGCGATGAGCTTAGACTGGAGGAACTTCGAGATGAGCGAAGACTGGAAGGGCGTTCAAGTAGTCATTGCTGCAGGTAACTAACATCATTTTATCTTTTTGAAGCGAAGTAGTTTTTCTTCCAAAATTACTTTTATTGTTATTTTTGTAAAATAAATTTTTTTTTTATCTCAGTTGACATTCATTCATACCCGGATCAGCATAAGGCTATTTTTAAACACCCGCAGAATTTTTTAAAGAACGTCATTTGATGACTGATGAGGAAACTGCAAGCGTCTGAGAGAGCGTGTGATGTTAAAGAGATGCAGACGATCAGAGCATTTTTATTTCTACCTTTTATGGATAGCGCATAGATTTATTTCTACCTTTTATGGATAGCGCATAGATTTATTTCTACCTTTTATGGATAGCGCATAGATTTAACCCACACTGCAGCTAAGAGAAACACATTGATTAGCATTAATAAAGCTTTTATATAATGAAGTTTTTCTACAATTCAGTTCAAATTCGAAGCCTCTGGTATTTTTCTTGACGCTTTCAATAAAGTTAACGAATTTAACAAAAAAGAAGATTTTTTAAATTATAAATATTAACGTGCTCAACTAAGAAATTCGCAAATTTTTTTGTTTTTCAGATGTCGTATACGATAGAAGCCTTGTGGAACCACTATGCAGAGTGATGAGAGCTCTTCTAATTGGAGAAACGGTAGTTGGCTCACTAAAAAGCCAAAATTGGTCTCAGACCTCGTACCAGAAGCATAGAACTGAAGAATTGTCAAGAGAGCCAAGCATAGCAATTGTTGCGTGCACACTGAGAGACCCCGAGACGTTGGAGGCATTTCATAAGAGTCTAGGTTGGTTTATAGTTTTACATTGATTTTTATTACATCTAAAAGCATCTATTTTCGATAAAAAATTTCTTTTATACTACGATTAGGAATTCAGGTGTAAACGAACGCAAGAAGAATGTTCATAATTAAGTTCAAGTTAAGATTCAGTACGTTGAAAACTTGATATACAGAAATGAAAGGAAGCATCCGAAGCGGTTTTCATGTTCAAATTGACATTTGTGACGTAAATGAATTCTCACTTTGTAGAAAGCTTCAATCTCACAATCAGTCGCATTGTCAAGGCGAAGTGTGGAGAATTTCACTCAGAAGATGCTCCTCTCAAAATCTGCCGACTTTTCCCTCATTCTTCCTCCCTGGAAACCCCTACTTTCATCTATGAAATTTTTCCTGGAGACTGCTTGATTTGAGCCGAATCCTTTTACAATAGCTAGAGATCTCATAGTGAGGAGCAATACGAGCTAATGTCTTGGTGACAATATCAGTTGTTATAGCCTTTCCGCTGGTGCATTTGCTCAAGCCTTAGACGGTCAGCGGTAGAACGAATGTCAGATGTTAGGATATAAAGCTAGATTTCTCTCTTTAAAAAAACTAGGTTTCAGTTTTTTTCCGGAATGGTTGTCAAGTCCATTGTGAAGAGGAGAAATAGATCAAGTTTCCTTTAGGCTCTTGCATTTATAAAGACGTTTCTGTTCATCAGTTCTACATTTAAGAATTAATTTGTTCTGCAGAGTCGATAGCATGGAATGTCATGATAAAAATACCTGGTAAGCAAAATTCTCATGTTAGTGGTTTGTAGTTGAGTAACAGAATTCACTTGCTTTCGAAAAATTTTGGTTCAAAGATAAAGATGATTATTGATATAGATTTTGTAAGGTTTGTGACCATAAAAAAGCGTTCTTCAAAAGTCACCGTTATATCTCCATTCGGTTACTTGTCGAAAATTCCAGTCTTCATGTTAGAGGCCTTACGTTTTAGTGGGTCTGACAAAGACCTGAGTATAGAGGAGAGTATGTCGACCAATTCGCGGAGTGTAGACAGAAGTGAGGTGGAGAAGGCGTTTGCTGCCTGCAATCCCCAAAAGCCTGAGTTTGTTAAACTGGCCGATATTAAGGTTTGTTGGATTTGTCTGGGGTAATGGCGACGAAGCGATTGGTCTATCTGAACACCGAAGTTTATGGTATACTTAGGACGAAACAGACTTTGGTACTTTTCTTAGCAGGTTTCTTGTTTAAGACAGAAAACCATTCAAAACAATTTTTTAAGTATGGAAAGTCCATTTCATTTGATATTCGGTGAATGCCATGGGTAAAATATGAGTTGATTTATCAAAAGGTCGATCGCCCGAGTAAGTTTTGAAAATTCATATTTTCCTATCAACACAACCCGTTTGAGCTGGGGTATGGCTTATGAAACTTGAAAAAATGTTTTTCCAAAAAAAATTAAAAACATATATATAATACAAAAAAACACTAGCACAGTTGAATTGGAGGCCCTTACATTTCCATGTACGAGGTTTACTTCATAAACAGGCTTCGCGTTTGAACATCGATGGAATAACTCGAAGATAATTGAATCTCCCAATCCTTCATCTTAGTACAAGTGAAGGCAAAATGAGAATTTCCAACTTAGATAGACTTGATTTTTTTTCTCTTCAAATACCAAATTCCTCTATCTCATTTACACAAGCATTCAGGCAGTTTTTCCATCTCACGGAAGTACTTTAAAATCTGAATGAAAAATTGTGTTTGAGTTGGTCCGTTAAAGATCCAGGAAGACGTATGTCCGAATTTGGCCGCAGTCAATTCAATTAAATATTTATTCCAATTTTGAACAAAGATTATATGAACAAGATGGATTACTGACACGGGTGTGAGTTCAGTTTAAAATGGCACGAGCGAACAGGTTGTTGTTGTCTTGCCCATAGGTCCTGTCGAGGGGAGTCCTTTTGGGATAGGTTGGTGGTGAGGATCCTTTTGAGTCCGGAGAGATTTTCTCCGTCTACACTCGCATCGCAATCGGCGATCCTCTTGGTGAGACCCATTCGTTAACCGGAGAAGGGCAAGAGGTTATTTTACTGGCGCCTCGACTCGCCATTGAAAAGTATAGCGGAGTATCGGCTGATGTTTTGTCCGGTGGCATGCCCAGGCCGGTCCGGCATCGCCTTCCTTTGACGAGCTGTACTACCCAGTTTTGGTCCGCGGCGGGATTTCTCCCGCTACCTCCCAGCACGAATTCTTCGTAGGGAGGCGTCCCTCTATCCGCCACCTGAGGTCGCGCTCGATTCTGAACCGGATAATCCGGCTCCATCCGTGACAGGCTCTTAAGGCTGTAGAGTCACGAATGGCCACTGTTGAAAGTGTGTTTCGAGCAAGTGAATTGCAGTGGTAAAGAAAATGTATTCACAGGTTAAATTCATCATCCTAGCGTTCAAAAGAGAATGTTTTACTAAAACAAGCGAAGTCTAAACTCCATCATTTCTGATCATTAATCCTTTATATTTAAAATGTTTATCGATAATGTGTGTTGCTGAGTAATTATCATTTTATTTAGAGCCGGTTATTACTTGTGTAAATCACTGAAAAGAATGGAGAGAAGTTCAGTCACAATTGATAGTTTAACAATGAAATCCAAAAACCATGAGCCACTCAGCAAAATATATCTATGTTGTTGTTGTTGTTGCCGGCAAGCATCCCACATCGAAGACTTGGTTATTAACACTCTCTTTAATGAGAGAAGTTCTCGTGGTCGCGACGGAGGTCACCTACACGCGGTGCGACTGTGGACGACGCTACATGGCGTCGGACCCAATGGACCTCCAAACAAAACTTCCCAATGGAATCTCCCGCAAGGGACAACGAGGACGGCTTCCCCCGAAACCTCATTTTTTTCTAACACGGATCAGAAAGACCCAGCGTCTCTGATCCGAACACTCCTCCAAATCGCTGGTATCGAGACTAACCCAGGCCCAAGATGGCCTTGTTCTGTATGCTCTCTTAACGCGCCTTCGAATTGTGTTAATTGTAGCAAATGTAAGAAATGGGTACATTTCCGCTGTTCCAACCTTAACAATCTTAATGATTGGAACCCCCAATGGAGATGTAGAATTTGTGAGAGAGCCCCGATCCAGCAGACTGCCTCCCAGACGGTAGCTAACCTGAGGATAATCCAATGGAACGCTAATGGACTGAGAGCCCGACTAACCGAGCTAGAGGACCTTTTACATGAGTTGAATGTTCACGTAGCACTCATCCAAGAAACCAAAATGGATGCTAATATTCCATCTCCGAATATCGTAGGTTACACGATCATAAGAAAAGACCGCTCCAACTTTGGAGGCGGACTTGCGATACTAGTCAAAGAGAATATTCGCTATGCTAACGTGACCTCCCCAACAACGGACCAGACAGCCGAAACACTCAGCGTGGACGTGCCAACCGACCAAGGAACCATAAGAATCTGCAACATTTACATCCCACCTCGATCGTCATGCCCCAACACATACGCGCCGAACTTCAACCGACTCCTAACACAGAAGAAACCATTCATTGTCGGTGGAGACTTCAACGCACACAATAAAGTTTGGAGTGAAGGTACGGAGGATAGCAGAGGAGATGAACTATGCGACTTCATTGACGACAGCGATCTTGTATGTCTCAACAACTCAAAGATGCCCACAAGACAAAAAGCATCACCAGACATCACTCTCGCCTCGAACGACATAGCCATCGACTGCAACTGGTCAACAATCAACAGAATGAACTCTGACCACCTCCCATGCCTGATTGACGTCGAAACACAGCCATCCAGCATCTCAAACGCACGTTGTTATACAAATTACAACAAAGCGAATTGGGAAGGCTTCGAAAGGGACATCAACAAGATTCTCATGGATTTCCCATTCGCCGGCAACTCAGTTCAGATGCACAAATTCCTGACCACCACCTTGACCAAAGCGGCTAAGAACAACATTCCCCGTGGAAAGGTGCCAAAATACACGCCTCACTTGAGTGAAGATGTGAAGAAGCTGATTGCAGAACGGGACCAAATGAGGAGGGACAATCCTACGGACCCCTCACTCCCCTCAATAATGGCCGAAATCTCCTTCCGCATCAACCTCGAAAAGAGGAAGGCTTGGGAAAAGTACATATCTGAAATTAGCCACAACGAACCGGGCAACAAACTCTGGAAAACGATAAAGGCTATCGACGGCAAATCAATTAAACCGACGCACTTGACCATCAGCCACGACGGGAAAAGTCTATGCCCAACATCTGCCTCAAACGCTTTTGCCAGAAAATTAGCTAAACAAGCCCCTAAAGAGGTCGACAAATCAGCAAGAAGCACAACACGACTAATTAAAGGCCTCAAACGGACAGACGCTCCCCAAATTTCCCTGGCACAGATCGAAGAAGCAATCAAGAAAACCAAAGGTTCCAAATGCCCAGACAGTGAAGGCATCTGCCCTCTACTTCTCAAAATGGCCGGTGAAAACTTCAGAAAATGCCTCTGCATCCTCTTCAATAACACGCTGCAGACAGGTATTATCCCGTCCAGATGGAAAGATGCAAGAGTGATAATGTTACCTAAACCAGGAAAGGACTCCAGCAACCTGAACGGCTATAGACCAATATCAATACTATCCCCTATAGCCAAAACATTCGAACGGGTCTTATTACCATTCCTGGCGGAAGGCTTTCAAATCGCTGACTGGCAACATGGATTCCGCAAAGAGCACTCGACTACTACCGCACTCCTGGAAATAACCGGGAAAAATAACAAACGGCTTCAATCGGAAACCACCCCCGGACCGCACTCTCATGGTCGCCCTTGACCTCACTGCAGCATATGACTTAGTGAACATATCCCTTCTCTGCAAGAAACTCACTGAAACGAATATGCCAAGAGCCATCGTCCGATGGATGTCCAGCTACCTAAGAGGCCGTACAATCAAGGTAGATTTCCAAGGAAAAAGCAGTCGACGTCTCACATGCAGATCTGGTGTCCCACAAGGAGCAGTGCTCAGCCCCCTCTTATTCAATCTCTACATAAACAACCTCCCGCAACCCACAGGAAACACGCAGATGACAGCCTACGCCGACGACATATCAATTCTCTCCTCAAGCCCCTGTATTGAAACCTGTGAAGATCAGATCAACCACTTCCTACCGAAACTCGTAGAAGAATTGGAACAACGTAAAATGATCATATCCAAGGAAAAGACTACGGTCACCCTTTTCACAACCCATACAGGCGAATGTAAAAAAGAACCCAAGGTAGAAATCCACGGAACCCTTCTGCCGACAACTAAAACACCCAAAATACTCGGTGTCGTCTTAGACCAACTCGGCACCTTCCGACAACATGCAGAATACCTTAAACAGAGAACGGCCAAAAGACTGAATATACTACGTGCCCTCGGAGGAAGAACATGGGGCCAACAGAAAAACACCCTTCTTGCAACCTACAAAACAATGACCAGATCCGTTCTCAACTACGCCGCACCAATTTACTCCCCTCAATTGGCCGAGACGAACTGGAAAAAACTACAGGCAAACCAAAATAGAGCAATTCGGATCGCAACAGGAAACCTAGCAATGGCCGGCACAGAGCACTTAGCTCTAGAAAGCGAAATGTTACCCATAAAGGAGCACAACACGATGCTTACCGAGCAATTCGTTGCAAGAGCAAGACTCCTCCCAAACCACCCCTCCCATCGTCGATGCATGGAACCCAAACCACCTAGAACTATTCGTAAACATGCCAAGGACTTAGAAATTATGCTAGTAGACAGTGATCAGAAAGCCGCACTTAAAAGAATACATACTGAAACTGTTAGAAATTTCATTAGATCTTGCTCACCTAACCCAGTTCTAGGTAAGAAACCTCCCAGAATCCATAAATCAACGAATCAACTTCCCAGGGAACAACAAATAACATTATCGCAACTACGTAGTGGCTATGCAAGTTCCCTTAACAGCTACCTACACAGAATAGGAGCTGCCCTATCACCTCTTTGCCCAAAATGTTTAGAAGAGCCACATACAACTAGTCATTTATTCTCGTGTCGCTGTGACCACACACTTTTAAGAAGTATAGATTTGTGGAATAGCCCGACGTCTGTTGTTAAGTTCTTATACCAGTGATTCCTTTCTCTCTCTCAAAAAAAAAAAAAAAAAAAGGGGAAAAAAAAATAAAAAATAAAAAAAAAAAAATAAATAAATAAAAAAAAAATAAAAAAAATAAAAAAAAAAATAAAAAAAATAAAAAAAAAATAAAAAAAAATATAAAAAAAAATATAAAAAAAAAAAAAATAAAATAAAATAAACCCCGAGAGAGAAAGAGAAATAATGTAATTAGATAAATGATGTAAGTAAGGTTATTGTTTTCTGAGCCATGTCAAAGAAGACCTCGTCTACCCAGCCGGAGACCTACGGCGGGCAATCTACAACAACAGAGAAGTTCTCGTGTTCTTCGGACAAGATGCGTCCGGAGAAGGGTTTTGATGTCCTTTGCAGTCCTGAGACTGTCATGCTGCACCTTGTGAAGGCGGACATCGTTGTAGCAACCTGTTCATGCTATAGGCCTTGTGAGTGGGTGGTCAAGCCGGCCTAGCATCGTTTTGGGTGGGAGTAGAGACGTCTCGCCTGTCGTTGACCGAAGATAGGCAAGAGGCTATTTGACTGGCGCCTCGACTCGCCATTGAAAAGTATAGCGGAGTATCGGCTGATGTTTTGTCCGGTGGCATGCCCAGGCCGGTCCGGCATCGCCCTCCTTTGACGAGCTATACTACCCAGTTTTGGTCCGCGGCGGGATTTCTCCCGCTACCTCCCAGCACGAATTATTCGTAGGGAGGCATCCCTCTATCCGCCACCTGAGGTCGCGCTCGATTCTGGACTGGATGATCCGGCTCCATCCGTGACAGGCTCTTAAGGCTGTAGAGTCATGAATGGCCACTGTTGCCAGTGTGTTTCGAGAAATAAAAATAAAAATATATCTATAAATACAGTTCATGTTCTCGAACCTTTCCCCCTCAACCTTCCTCCGAAGCAATTCAAAGTAACATGGAATAAATGAAATGAAATGAAGTCTAAAATTCTGTGAGCATAAGTTCTAGAATCGGATTAATGAGTTAGGCAGAATAATATCTTCAGGGTAAGATATTTGAGAAGTTTCAAAGAAATGGGATAAGTTCATCGTTACAAATTTGTTAGGAAGATTGTTCCAAAAGTCAATTACACGAGACACGAATGTACTTTTGGAATCCTTATATTGAAACGGAATTACAATTTGTTGACTGTGTGGAGTTGGTTGCAGCTGGAAAAGAAAACTTGTATCTAGATCAGATTTACCATGAATACATTTATGTATTAGGCAAAGATCGACAATGGTTTTTCGATATTCAAGTGAAGACAGTTTCAAAAATTCAAGTTGTGAATGGTAATTGAGATTGGTAATACAATTGCTATAAAGAATGCGTCGAGTTAACGATCGTTGCACTTTTTCATTTCATTAACCAGACCTATGGATAAGGGAGACCAGATTTCGCTTCCATATTCGTGCAGAGGGAGTACATATGTTTCGTAACAATACAGCGACTGATTTGGTTTTCAGAGCTCGTAGTATGAGATTCATACATTCAGTAGATTTAGAACTCATAGCATGAACATGGTGTGAGAACGATAATGAAGACTCGAAAGTGATTCTTAGATTTTTCACCATTGTCTGTGGTGGTAGTATAGTTACGTCAATCTATTAGGAAGACATAGGATTATTGGGGCCACAGTTCATAACGAAACATTTGGGTACAGAGATGGAAAGTGATCACATTTGAGCGAATTTCAATACAGAATCTAGAGCTGTTTGTTGTGAGGAAGGGGTAGGAGAAAATTTCTCCGGACTCAAAAGTATCCTCACCAACCTATCCCAAAGGACTCCCCTCGACAGGACCTATCCTCACCAACCTATCCCGTGCTACAACGATGTCCGCCTACTCGCGGTGCAGCACGTCAGTCTCAGGACTGCAAAGGACATCACCAACCTTCTCCGGAAGCAGACCAGCTCCGAAGACACGAAGACACGCTCCCTCCGGAGCACACAATTCTTCCGTTTTTTGCAATGTGAGGCAGACTGACCCGGCCAGTCTGTCTCAATCTCTACTTCTACAAGCCGGAGACATCGAACGCAACCCAGGACCTCCCACCACCTGGCTCTGCTCTACTTGCCGAAAGACAGCGAACACGAACTGCATCCAGTGCTCTCTCTGCTCCGAATGGACACACATCAAAGCGAAGTGCAGCGGTATTCCATCGCTCAAGGACTACGTCCCTGCAACCTACCGATGCCCTCCATGTCAGACCCGCCAAGACACACCCTCGCCATCTGCAGACGCAGCTCTCGCTCCAATCGCTCGAAACAGACGCAAAGGCAACAAGAACCTGAGACTGCTACAATACAATTGTAATGGGATAAATGGCAAGACAACAGAGATCCTCGACCTCCTAACTCGCCTGAAGATCGACATATTCCTAATACAAGAAACGAAGCTGACGGATCGCGCTAAAACTCCTTCATTCCCCGGATACTCCATTGCTAGAAAAGACCGCGGAACCGACACAGGTGGCGGCCTACTCACAGGCATCACCCATTCTTTAATCTACTCCGTCGTCCCGTCTACCACAGATCCTCACCTGGAATCACTGACTGTTCGCATCTCGGACAACAACGGCCTCTCTCTGGACATCACTAATGTCTACATTCCTCCGATGACCTCCTGCAACACAGGCTACCAACCGGATCTATCCCCCCTTCTACGCAACCGCGAGAATTCCATCATACTAGGCGACCTTAACGCCCACGACTCCAGCTGGTACTCTCACTCGACAGACAACAGAGGAAACGTCATCTCCAGTGCTATTGACGACTCGGAACACGCCACTCTCAACCGCGACATGCCCACACGAGTCCCCTCAAACGGTCGCCCTTCCTCGCCAGACATTTCCATCTGCTCTCAGGATCTCCTTCAAAAAGCGTCATGTAAAACTATCACTGAAGGCAGCTCCAATCATCTTCCGATAATCATCGAACTAGAAGGCAGCAACTTCAACCACACTCACAGAGACGCAACCTTCACAAATTACCGGAAAGCGGACTGGGAAGCGTTCCAGCAACACGTCGAAGAAAGCCTGTGAAAAAATCCTCTTCCCAATCTACCAGCCGTTCAAGCAGAACCTCTCTTCCGAAGAATACTTGTATCAGCTGCAGCAAAAACAATCCCACGCGGCCGGATCAAGAAGAGAGAAGTCGCCCTAACGACAGAGATACGAGAATGGATGCATCATCGCGACGCACTCAGAGAATCGAATCCGACAAGCGACCTTTTGAACGATCTCAACACGAACATAAGGAGAGCTACCGACAAAAACAAACGGGATATCTGGCGCGCACTGATGGAGTCCTTCGATCCAAAGAAAGATGTCAACAAGCTCTGGAAGACCATCAAAATCCTCAACAACAAAGGAAGACCACCGCCGAACTGCGCCATATCCTTCAGAAATGAGACGATCACGACCGCCTCCGATATCGCGAACCGCTTCAACAAAGCCTACACTTGTCCAGTCCAGTATATAACTTCAAAGGAAAACAGGAAGACTATGAGGAAAATACACCGCCTGTCCGCAGATGACTTCGAGGACTTCACTACCACAGACGTAGCAGCCGCCATCAGATCCACGAAGAAGTCCACCGCGCTTGGTCCAGATGGCATCGCTCCTATAATTCTCCATCATTTAGGTCCGAAAGGAATCAGCGCCCTGACTTCCCTGGTCAACAGCTCCCTACGCACAGGCAGGATCCCCATGATATGGAAATCGTCGATCATACTACCCCTCCTGAAAGCAGGCAAACCAGCATCCGAAGGCTCCAGCTACCGTCCGATATCTCTACTCTCGCCCGTCGCCAAAGTGATTGAACGGCTATTACTCGGCTCCCTACAGAGGCACATTCCCCCGGCAGACCACCAACATGGCTTCACGGCAAGACGCTCTACAACCTCGGCCCTCGTAACTCTCTCGAAGAGCATCGCAGACGGTTTTAACCAGAAACGTCCCGCTAGTCGAACGGTCCTCATGGCAATTGACATGTCCAAGGCATTCGAAAGTATCGACATCGTCAAGCTCATCGACCTCATTGAGACAACAACCGCGCCGAACTACATTAAAAAATGGCTCGCCTCTTACCTTAGAGGAAGAACAGGACGCACAAGCTTCCGCGACTCGGTATCAAGTTCCAGACTCTTCAGAAACGGAGTCCCACAAGGCAGCGCCCTCTCGCCCACGCTTTTCAACCTTTACCTCCGCGATCTTCCCACAGACGATGCCCACACGAACGTCATCTCGTATGCTGATGACATCACGATCTGGGCGTCAGATCCCGACATCAACGTCGCCTCCGAAAATCTACGCAGGGCCATCACGAAAATTGAAACCTTCCTCAAAGAACGGTCACTCATCATTTCCCCGACCAAGAGCCAGCTCATGCTTTTCACCCCGTTCAGTCGTGAATTCAAGTCTACTCTGGACATATCAATCTGCGGATCACCCGTCCCCACCGTCAACCAGGCCAAGCTACTCGGCGTCACGTACGACTCGAAGTTCACATTCAGCCATCATGCCAAAGACATCGCGAGACGGATGTCGCAGCGCAATAACGTACTGAAAGCCTTAGCCGGAAGCACCTGGGGCAACCAAAAAGAAACCCTCCGCCTCACGTTCAAAGCCATCTCGCAAGCGATCTGCAACTACGCCGCACCCGCCTGGTCCACCTTCCTCTCGGACTCCGCTCACGCCAAAATCCAACGTTCTCAGAACTCCGGACTCCGCGTCGTGACAGGAAATCATCAAATGGCCGACACTGACCATATTCATCGCGAATCAAAGGTCATGCGCACCAAATCCCATCTGAACATGCTCGCCGCGCAGTACCTCGCGAGATCGTTGGACCCAGAACACATCCACCACGGCCTCCTCGACTGCCCAGCGCCCCCTCGCGCAATGAAGAACAACCTCGTGTTGAGCTGCAAGAAGACTGTCGAAGCCGCGAAACAGATGTCAAAGGATCCGAACAATGGGAAATCAGTCGCAAACACCGTACACTCGATGATGGTCTCGAACGAACTCCAATCGTTGAAGGGTGCCGTCATCCTGGGAGGCAGACCTCCGCCCCTTATCCAGGAAGAAGAGAAGGAGTTACCCCGCAAGACTAGATGCACGCTCAGCCAGCTCCGCTCGGGATTCAGCAGATTCATCAACAACTACCTCCACCGCATTGACGAATCCATCCCCGACGTGTGTCCCGATTGCTCTTCCGGACCTCACGACGTTGCGCATCTCTTCAACTGCCCATGCCACCCGACCGCGCTGTCTCCAATCGACCTCTGGACCAAGCCCCTGGATGTCGCAGCGTTCTTGAAGATATAAGAAAAAAAAAAGAAAAAAAAGAAGAACAAGAAACGAAGTACACAGACGTTCTTCGAAGCCGGCTACATCCGGCAACAACAACAACAACAACAACAACCAACCTATCCCAAAGGACTCCCCTCGACAGGACCTAGCAGAAATTAACTTGATATCGTCAGCATATAAGAAACAGTGGACGCAGTCGGGGATCGCATTTATGATATCGTTAATGAAAATGAGGAAAGCGAAAAAAAAGAGTAAATAAAAAAGTCTTGCAACAACAAAAAAAATGAAGAAAAGGTTTGCAGCTAGTGATGAGAGGACTCGGATTCGAACCAAGAAATGCAGAGATTGAAAAGATGAAGAAAAGACTCGAAAAGGATGAAGAGGACACAGGAATTGTCCCGTCAGTCTTATTTTCTCTTATTTATGGTACAAAGAACGGACCTATACTTCAAGTTTAAAGGCTGAAGTTAGTACTATCCATGTCCATAATCTAGGCAGTCAAAAACGATTCTTTTCTTGAAGGAAAGGCTTCGTAGACGTGGACCAGTTCCTCAATGCGATATCAGAAAGAACGGCGGACAAGAGTGCGGAAGAAATGAGGTCTCACGTCTTATGCAACACCCATAATATGCAATATGCAATACACGTTATAAGAGGGAATGTTTACATAAAATCCAAATACAAAAATTCTTATTCGGGTTGTAAATTATGATAAACCGTTCAGGACTCCATGACAGAGTATGAGGTTTAGTGTTGAAAGTATTCAGCACGACTCATTATTTGCAAATTTCACACATCTAGTGGTTTACTGCTTATCTTTGTGCTCAATTGCCGTTCTAAATACTGGAAAATTCTTTTTTCAAATGATGAAAAGGCTCCGATAGATATTGTGTTTCTCCTTATTAAGCTTTCTCCTAATAAAAAGAGCTCAGATGTGCATTCAAACTGTTCGACCGTGAAGGAAAAGGATGGATCTCCCTAGACAACCTCCGAATTGTCAGTCCATCTCCCTAGACAACCTCCGAATTGTCAGTCCATCTCCCTAGACAACCTCCGAATTGTCAGTCCATCTCCCTAGACAACCTCCGAATTGTCAGTCCATCTCCCTAGACAACCTCCGAATTGTCAGTCCATCTCCCTAGACAACCTCCGAATTGTCAGTCCATCTCCCTAGACAACCTCCGAATTGTCAGTCCATCTCCCTAGACAACCTCCGAATTGTCAGTCCATCTCCCTAGACAACCTCCGAATTGTCAGTCCATCTCCCTAGACAACCTCCGAATTGTCAGTCCATCTCCCTAGACAACCTCCGAATTGTCAGTCCATCTTCCTAGACAACCTCCGAATTGTCAGTCCATCTCCCTAGACAACCTCCGAATTGTCAGTCCATCTCCCTAGACAACCTCCGAATTGTCAGTCCATCTCCCTAGACAACCTCCGAATTGTCAGTCCATCTCGAAAGTTCATTTAGCTTTTTCAGTTCATTTAGCCGACACTCGAACCCATATGAATCTATCATTATAATTGATCGAAATTGAGTTCACATGTTCCGATATTCATTCTGTTGAAATTAGGTTATAATTTTAAGTCAGTTTAATATTAAGTTTTTAATATATTTTTTAGGTTTTGAACCGAGTAGCAGACCAATTCATTGTTTGAAGGAAAAGTTTTATTTACATGAGAAATGAAGTTTAACTTTTATAGTTTCTATATTTCTAACTAGTTCATGTATACTTATATATAATAATAATCTTCCTCGCGCATGTTCCCGCTTCACGGCAGGGTACGCGCTCCACTGAGATGCAGGAGAGGCCTATCCTGGTTGTACCAGTGGCTGCCCGCTATACCACTGCTAGTGTGAATAGCAGCAGTGGGGAGAGTTATGGAGTGTTTTTATTTGCGAAAACATAATGAAACATAACGACATCCCGTTTTTTTCGAATTGCGTAAACGTCTTGTTCTTATCTCAAAATTGTATGAATAATGGTCTCGAATGGATTAGCGCTTGAAATGCATACGAGGTACGGTATTCTGGGCCTTTTTTGGGCGATTGCCAAAAAGCGTGTTGATGTCAGCGATGAAATTTTTTTGGCTTTTCGACTTGTTTTTATTTTTTTTAAAAACTAACAGTCAAATTTATACTATTGTTTCTGATTCAAAACTTTGAATTGTGCAGTTTGTTAAACTTTTTTTGAAAACTGTATAATCCCATTCGACGCTTGTTTTTTATCGGCACTACTGCAGTTTAAGTGGCAGCTCTACTTACACTTTAAACGCTACGGTTTCAAAAAATTTCTTCATAGATGTTCATTTTGAGCATCAAGGACTCCGGTTCTTGCAAAAAAAAATTTCAAAAAAATTTTGGGTTCAACTGCGGTTTCAGTCACCCCCAAAGGCGAAAAAACAGGTTTTACAGTAAACAAACGCACTAACAAGAGAGTGGGGAATTTCTGCCTCTCGTTGCTCCTTTCAAAACTACGATTTAAAAAATGAAAAACAAGTCAAAAAGCCCAAAAATATCATCGGTGACACCCTCACGCTTTTTGGCGATTGCCCAGAAAAGGCTCAAAATACCGTACACTGTGTGCATTTTAAGCGCTATTTCATTTGAGACTATTATTTATACAATTTTAAGATAAGAACAAGACGTTCATGCAATTCGAAAAAAACGGGATGTCGTTATGTTTCATTATGTTTTCGCAAATAAAAACACTCCATCAGATTCGTGCATGAGCACTACCAACATTTCTTAACCCCCTTGTTTTGGATGGATCTGTCCGGGGTGGGAGTCGAACTCGAAACTCTTCGCACAATAGTCGAACACACTACCATTATGCCACGCCCGGACTTGTATATATATATATATATTTATTTATTGATTTATTTATTGATTTATTTATTTATTTATTTATTTATTTAGTTAATTACTTATTTATTCATCTGTCCCTAACTATCAAAAATGTATGTACATGTGTTTCATCGCAGGTGGCCCGTGAACTGGGGGAAGACCTGGGAGATGATGACATGCTGGGGATGCTGAAAGAGGCCGCAGGTGAAGGAGGAGACCGTGTGACCGAGGAGAAGTTCTTCGCTGTCATGAAGAAGACCGCTCTTTATTGAATACCCTCTCATCACATCATATGCGTTCATCTCTCTCTTGCCTATCTCTGACTCTGTCTTATATTCTCTCTATCTCTCTCCCTCCCTCTCTTTCTTTCACTCTTTCTTCTCTTTGACTCTGTCTTATATTCTCTCTATCTCTCTCCCTCCTTCTCTTTCTTTCTCTCTTTCTTCTCTTTGACTCTGTCTTATATTCTCTCTATCTCTCTGCCTACCTCTCTTTCTCTCTCTCTTTCTTCTCTTTGACTCTGTATCATATTCTCTCTCTTTATCTCTTCTCCTTTCTCTTTCTTTCTCACTCTCTCTTTCTGATTCTCTCTTTTTATTTTTTCGGTTTCTTTTTCTGAATATTCTTTGTGTTTTACATTGTACGGTAACATTACCTTTTCTGAGTTATTTGAAAATATCACTTTCGCTTTCTCCATTTCCCCATCCCTTTCTCCTGTTGTTAATTTTCTACCCATGTCGCTATTTACAAGCGAGTCAGTCTGATGTCCGGTGTTGAATTTGAATAATAGAAAAACGTCATTAATTTTTACGCTTTCTAACGTTCGCTTCTAGTGGCAGTTCTTGATCTCATATGAGTTATGGTTGTGCGAATGAGTTATGGTTCATAACAGATGAGTTATGTATGATTCATAACAAAAAGCTTTAATCGTAGGAATTCGTTTGATTTTTGATCTCCAGTTTTAGAGTTTGTATATAATAATAAGAAGTTGAAAAATTGTAATACAATTTTTTGTATAATGGTCAAGTTGAACGCATATGGAGTTCCCGAAGGCATGGAGAATACAACTTCGTAGACACTTCTGGTGGGCAAAAAAGGAAGGAAATGAAGAGGTGGATTAGTGCATCGAGTAGAAGAAAAAAGTCCAACAACTATCAACATTCGTTGTGGCTACTAATCCTGTGGATCGGTCTCTCCGGGAGGATGTCTTCTGTCCCTCCGAGAGGATGTCATCTGTCCCACCGGGAGGATGTCATCTGTCTTACGGGGAGGATGTCATCTGTACCTCCGGGAGGATGACATCTGTCCCTCCGAAAGGATGTCATCTGTCCCACCGGGAGGATGTTTTCTGTCTCTCCGGGAGGATGTCATCTGTCCCTCCGAGAGGATGTCATCTGTCCCTCCGAGAGGATGTCATCTGTCCCTCCGAGAGGATGTCATCTGTCCCTCCGAAAGGATGTCATCTGTCTCTCCGGGAGGATGTCATCTGTCCCTCCGAGAGGATGTCATCTGTCCCTCCGAGAGGATGTCATCTGTCCCTCCGAGAGGATGTCATCTGTCCCTCCGAAAGGATGTCATCTGTCCCACCGGGAGGATGTTTCCTGTCCCTCCGGGAGGATGTCATCTGTCCCACCGGGAGGATGTTTCCTGTCCCTCCGGGAGGATGTCATCTGTCCCTCCGGGAGGATGTCATCTGTCCCACCGGGAGGATGTTTCCTGTCCCTCCGGGAGGATGTCATCTGTCCCTCCGAAAGGTTGTCATCTGTCCCACCGGGAGGATGTCATCTGTCCCACCGGGAGGATGTTTCCTGTCCCTACGGGAGGATGTCATCTGTCCCACCGGGAGGATGTTTCCTGTCCCTCCGGGAGGATGTCATATGTCCCTCCGAAAGGATGTCATCTGTCCCACCGGGAGGATGTCATCTGTCCCTCCGAAAGGTTGTCATCTGTCCCACCGGGAGGATGTTTCCTGTCCCTCCGGGACGATGTCCTCTGTTCCTCCGAAAGGTTGTCATCTGTCCCACCGGGAGGATGTTTCCTGTCCCTCCGGGAGGATGTCATCTGTCTCTCCGAAAAGATGTCATCTGTCCCACCGGGAGGATGTTTTCTGTCTCTCCGGGAGGATGTCTTCTGTCCCTCCGAGAGGATGTCATCTGTCCCACCGGGAGGATGTCATCTGTCTTACGGGGAGGATGTCATCTGTACCTCCGGGAGGATGTAATCTGTCCCTCCGAGAGGATGTCATCTGTCCCTCCGAAAGGTTGTCATCTGTCCCACCGGGAGGATGTTTCCTGTCCCTCCGGGACGATGTCCTCTGTTCCTCCGAAAGGTTGTCATCTGTCCCACCGGGAGGATGTTTCCTGTCCCTCTGGGAGGATGTCATCTGTCCCTCCGGGAGGATGTCATCTGTCCCTCCGGGAGGATGTCATCTGTCCCTCCGGGAGGATGTCATCTGTCCCTCCGAGAGGATGTCATCTGTCCCACCGGGAGGATGTCATCTGTCTTACGGGGAGGATGTCATCTGTACCTCCGGGAGGATGACATCTGTCCCTCCGAAAGGATGTCATCTGTCCCACCGGGAGGATGTTTTCTGTCTCTCCGGGAGGATGTCATCTGTCCCTCCGGGAGGATTTCATCTGTCTCTCCGGGAGGATGTCATCTGTCCCTCCGAGAGGATGTCATCTGTCCCTCCGAGAGGATGTCATCTGTCCCTCCGAGAGGATGTCATCTGTCCCTCCGAAAGGATGTCATCTGTCCCACCGGGAGGATGTTTCCTGTCCCTCCGGGAGGATGTCATCTGTCCCACCGGGAGGATGTTTCCTGTCCCTCCGGGAGGATGTCATCTGTCCCTCCGGGAGGATGTCATCTGTCCCACCGGGAGGATGTTTCCTGTCCCTCCGGGAGGATGTCATCTGTCCCTCCGAAAGGTTGTCATCTGTCCCACCGGGAGGATGTCATCTGTCCCTCCGAAAGGATGTCATCTGTCCCACCGGGAGGATGTTTCCTGTCCCTACGGGAGGATGTCATCTGTCCCACCGGGAGGATGTTTCCTGTCCCTCCGGGAGGATGTCATATGTCCCTCCGAAAGGATGTCATCTGTCCCACCGGGAGGATGTCATCTGTCCCTCCGAAAGGTTGTCATCTGTCCCACCGGGAGGATGTTTCCTGTCCCTCCGGGACGATGTCCTCTGTTCCTCCGAAAGGTTGTCATCTGTCCCACCGGGAGGATGTTTCCTGTCCCTCCGGGAGGATGTCATCTGTCTCTCCGAAAAGATGTCATCTGTCCCACCGGGAGGATGTTTTCTGTCTCTCCGGGAGGATGTCTTCTGTCCTTCCGAGAGGATGTCATCTGTCCCACCGGGAGGATGTCATCTGTCTTACGGGGAGGATGTCATCTGTACCTCCGGGAGGATGTAATCTGTCCCTCCGGGAGGATGACATCTGTCCCTCCGGAAGGATGTCATCTGTCCCACCGGGAGGATGTTTTCTGTCTCTCCGGGAGGATGTCATCTGTCCCTCCGGGAGGATGTCATCTGTCTCTCCGGGAGGATGTCATCTGTCCCTCCGAGAGGATGTCATCTGTCCCTCCGAAAGGTCGTCATCTGTCCCACCGGGAGGATGTTTCCTGTCCCTCCGGGACGATGTCCTCTGTTCCTCCGAAAGGTTGTCATCTGTCCCACCGGGAGGATGTTTCCTGTCCCTCCGGGAGGATGTCATCTGTCTCTCCGAAAAGATGTCATCTGTCCCACCGGGAGGATGTCATCTGTCCCTCCGAGAGGATGTCATCTGTCCCACCGGGAGGATGTCATCTGTCTTACGGGGAGGATGTCATCTGTACCTCCGGGAGGATGACATCTGTCCCTCCGAAAGGATGTCATCTGTCCCACCGGGAGGATGTTTCCTGTCCCTCCGGGAGGACGTCATCTGTCCCTCCGGGAGGATGTCATCTGTCCCTCCGGGAGGATGTCATCTGTCCCTCCGAGAGGATGTCATCTGTCCCACCGGGAGGATGTCATCTGTCTTACGGGGAGGATGTCATCTGTACCTCCGGGAGAATGACATCTGTCCCTCCGAAAGGATGTCATCTGTTCCACCGGGAGGATGTTTTCTGTCTCTCCGGGAGGATGTCATCTGTCCCTCCGGGAGGATGTCATCTGTCTCTCCGGGAGGATGTCATCTGTCCCTCCGAGAGGATGTCATCTGTCCCTCCGAGAGGATGTCATCTGTCCCACCCGGATGATGTTTCCTGTCCTTCCTGGAGGATTTCATCTGTCCCTCCGAAAGGATGTCATCTGTCCCACCGGGAGGATGTTTCCTGTCCCTCCGGGAGGATGTCATCTGTCCCACCGGGAGGATGTTTCCTGTCCCACCGGGAGGATGTTTCCTGTCCCTCCGGGAGGATGTCATCTGTCCCTCCGGGAGGATGTCATCTGTCCCACCGGGAGGATGTTTCCTGTCCCTCCGGGAGGATGTCATCTGTCAATCCGAAAGGTTGTCATCTGTCCCTCCGAAAGGATGTCATCTGTCCCACCGGGAGGATGTTTCCTGTCCCTACGGGAGGATGTCATCTGTCCCACCGGGAGGATGTTTCCTGTCCCTCCGGGAGGATGTCATATGTCCCTCCGAAAGGATGTCATCTGTCCCACCGGGAGGATGTCATCTGTCCCTCCGAAAGGTTGTCATCTGTCCCACCGGGAGGATGTTTCCTGTCCCTCCGGGACGATGTCCTCTGTTCCTCCGAAAGGTTGTCATCTGTCCCACCGGGAGGATGTTTCCTGTCCCTCCGGGAGGATGTCATCTGTCTCTCCGAAAAGATGTCATCTGTCCCACCGGGAGGATGTTTTCTGTCTCTCCGGGAGGATGTCTTCTGTCCCTCCGAGAGGATGTCATCTGTCCCACCGGGAGGATGTCATCTGTCTTACGGGGAGGATGTCATCTGTACCTCCGGGAGGATGTAATCTGTCCCTCCGGGAGGATGTCATCTGTCTCTCCGGGAGGATGTCATCTGTCCCTCCGAGAGGATGTCATCTGTCCCTCCGAGAGGATGTCATCTGTCCCTCCGAGAGGATGTCATCTGTCCCTCCGAGAGGATGTCATCTGTGCCTCCGAGAGGATGTCATCTGTCCCTCCGAGAGGATTTCATCTGTCCCTCCGAAAGGATGTCATCTGTCCCACCGGGAGGATGTTTCCTGTCCCTCCGAAAGGATGTCATCTGTCCCACCGGGAGGATGTTTCCTGTCCCTCCGGGAGGATGTCATCTGTCCCACCGGGAGGATGTTTCCTGTCCCTCCGGGAGGATGTCATCTGTCCCTCCGAAAGGATGTCATCTGTCCCACCGGGAGGATGTTTTCTGTCCCTCCGGGAGGATGTCATCTGTCCCTCCGAAAGGATGTCATCTGTCCCACCGGGAGGATGTCTAACCACAATGGCCTGGTCATTAAGAGTATGCCACTGTCCGACTTCAACAGGCTTAGCGACTTGTTATTCACCGACTGAGTAACATTTTGCAGGTTAGTTTCCCACACTGACCCAAGAAAAAACTTTTTTTTTCTTTTGATCGCTCTTCTATCCTCCATTCATAAGCATGCATGAACTCGCATAAATCGAATATCGTTTAAACCATTTTCAACAGTTAAGTGTCATAAAGCTCTGTTAAAATGGATCAGGAAATTGAATAGTGTGCTAGATTGGAGGAAGCATGGCGCTACATAGCTACGACATTGAAAAGTCAACAAAGAAAAAACTTCTAAGAATAAATGGTTGCCTCAACGTCTTAAGTGAAAACTGAGTTGCGCCAGTTTTTTTTCAACATCTTCTGAAGCATAAATAATACGTCAATATCTAAAAGTACGATATTATGAAAGACTCGAGCACAGTAGCAAATATAATTCGCTTGTTTCTCTTCTGGATGCCTCTTCATAATCACAAATTCCGGTTATAATCACTTCTTCCTGTTCTAGCAAGCTTGAAAAATCAACATGTGACAGGGGAGTTATAAAATGCTCGTTCCAATGCTTGCAGAAGCTGGTATTCATTTCATACCCAATCGTGGTTTTCGCAAATTTTCCTACTTTTCATGAGACTATTCTCCAGTTGCTTTTCCCTTTCTTCATAATGACGTGTTTAGAAAGAAAAAGGAAATATATTCTGTTTCTTGCCTTTTCTCTCTCTTCTTCTTCTATCTCTGTGGCTATGTCTCTTGTTTTTGTTTGTGTACCCTGTGATGAACTATTATAATTATCCATCAAATATTTTTTCTTCAATATCCTTTTCATTTTCTTTATTGTTCTATATCATACACTATTTTCGAGGTCTTTCACGCGCCTTCTCTTTTCATCTACTCGTACTGATCTCTCAGTATGCGTAATGAAGCTCGATTATATATCTCGTAAATATAAATTGAAAATAGACAGAAAACTGCACGCAGCTAAAGGAGAATTTGCCAATTCGATGGGGGGAGTTCTTCCTCGGAATAGGAAAAAGAGGGGAGAGACCGGAGAAGAGAGAAGATAATGAAGAAGGACTGCCCGGACCTCGAATGATAAGCCTGAAGACGATCATGAGATGGCATACTGAGCGAGAGAACGTCAGGGGCTTCGGAGAGAGCAGACAAGCAATGATACTTCCCCATCTCCCTCTTGCCGCCCCAGGCAATGGGTCTTCACACTCGTCGCCTCAATTACGACTTGCCTGATATCTCACCTGCGTTTATCTGGTCCTTCTTAAAATTCTTTAGTATGTCATCTATCTGCTTAGTTTTTTTCTTCATCAGATAAATTCATAAATCGAAAACAAATAAGCAAGATAGATCAGATTCATTACATTCTTCTCTCCTCCCTCCTTCATGAACGGCTGCTACCGAAACTTCTCAATAAATGCTCATCATTCTTCTGCTACTCGTTACCCCCGAACTTCTGATTTGAAACAGCTTCCAATTATCATGCTTGCCCTACCCCATTACTCACAATTACTCTCTTCCTCCATACCTTCCCATTCACCATATCATCCATCCAATGCGATGATAAAAGATAATAATAAATAATTCGCATTCATTTCAGACTTACTTTGTTCCAATCTCCTTAAGTGTTTAAAATTTTTAATCGTTCTCGCAAGCAATCCAATAAATTTTCTACGGAAATTTGTTTTCAGGTTTTTTTGAAATTGGGTCCACAATTGATGGTTTTCTCTCTAATCAGTCCTGAAAATGTTTAGCGTTACCATATATTCTCATCACCATGACAGGAAGCCTGAGAAAATATCGAGTAATAAAAATAGGTAAAAAGGAATAACTGCAGAAAAAAATGGAGAGATCATACGAAGAGAGAGAGAGAGAGTAAAAGTTAAAGAGATATAGCTAGAGAAAAAGACGAAAGAGGAAAAGAAAAAGTTTATTTTAAACGTAGGGATGATGAAGCAGAGAAAGGGTGTGCGGATTCTGGGAAAAAGTAGGCGTGGTCATTCGAACCGTGCTGTGTAAAAGCAAGATACTGCCTCTCGTTCCAGAGACTTGCTCTCCGCTAGACAGCAAGAAGGGAGGGCAGACTTGCCTCAGGACGTGCGCTCTGTTACCTCTCATTAACATGTGATTATGACGCAGCTGACGGTGTGGCGACCGCTTTATTGTCTCATGACCGCGTCCTATCTCAGTCGAGATCTTCGATGTATTCTCGCAGCTGAAAGGTGGAGAGTTTGGATGTTTCTTCTGGTGATTCTGCAGAAGTTCTCTTTCTCCAGAGCGCAATTGCAGTTCGGGCCATCGCCTCTGCAGGTTGAAACCGACTTCGAGACTGTTTTCAGTAAGAAACTGCAGTAATCTGCTCTGCATCGATATTAGCAACCATTCGATTCTTCTTTTCTTAAACGTATATACTTCCAAAAATTCCCACAACCTAAAAAAATTTAAAATTTGAATGAATGAATTTGCTGGAAAATATGAACTTCTGATGGAAATAGTAAATTAGCAGATTTCAGCAGATTACATACTACGTATCAAGAAGATGATACCTAGCAAAAAAAAAGACAAATCTTTTCAAAAAGTTCTCCAAATCATTTTTTCCGGAAGCTTTCTTGGTTCAAACCAAGTAGCTTGAACAGTTATATTATTCATAACGCAAGAAGCTGAGAGAAGGGCCTTGGATAGGATTTTGAGGAAGAGGGAAAGAGAGAATGGAAAGCTGCGAGGCTCGAGGAAAAAGAGAAGAAACTGAAACAGAGAAAAAATTACTTTGGGACATTTCAAATGAGAAATACCATTTCTTGAGCCACTTTTTTTCTCTGAAATATCAAGTCGATATTCAGTAAAAACAAAACGAGAAAAAGGCTGTGACTATTAACTTTGTGAGTTTAAAGACTGTAATGCCGCTACTGACTCGGAATTACTTGCTAATAATCGGTTCATGGGACTTCTGAGCCTTTCTCTCTCATTTCTTTCCTCTGCTTTCTTGTATTGATATTAATTGGTCCCAGGATAAATTCTCTGATATTCTGTATGTGCGTTCTTGGAACACAAAACTAAATTGTAGACCTCCCATGTTAGTCTGAGGCTCATTTGAAGACTTTCCCTCATTAATTTTTCAAACAAAAATATTCAAAATGGTGTTCGAATTGCTCCTTGTGTTTTCTTTTAATCCACGAGCTTCACTTCATTTAATTAAACACGAATCCATTTATCAGCGAGCGAGCTAAATTCCTAGGATGAACCCAGAACTCTCCCTTTCAACCGTTGTTAAAAAAGTGTGTTTGAAGAGAGCGGAGAAGTAAACAACGTGGAAAAATTACATGGCTTTGAGAAAATAACATAACATCTTAACGAAAGAAATAAAGCCCTAACAGATTAGGTGTTTTTGAAGATAAATGTCATCGATATTACCTGCAACAAAGCAGTACGCTAAAATTTTTCAGGGTCTACATAGAAAAACCTTTGCTTGCTTCATTCATTACTTACGTTCCGGGGTGGGAAAGCTGTGACATTCGTCTCCAAATATCTTTGTCAACGGCTTCTCCTTCTCATTCTTTGAAAAAATTCTAAATTAGCAGCTAATTCGGAGTTCGTTAGACAACTCCTCGAATTTTTTTTTTCGCAAATTGCACTGACAAAAGTACAAGAAAGTCTTTTTTAATGTTAGTTTTTTTCTTCATCTCCCATATTTATTTTTCTCTGTTTTTTCTTTTGTTTTGTTATTTTCGTTGTTTTTACTTTTTTCCCGCATATTTTCTTCTTTAACCAATTTCTTTATTTCAATTTCTTTTTTTCTCTCCATCTAAATTTCTTCTCCTCCCAGTCCTTTTCTTCTCAAACTTCTCCTTTTTTCTCTCAGCTAACTTAACCCTTTCTGGAATGGTATGAGTCCTTCTCCTTTGCTTCTCTCAGCTAACTTAACCCTTTCTAGAATGGTATGAGTCCTTCTCCTTTGCTTCTCTCAGCTAACTTAACCCTTTCTGGAATGGTATGAGTCCTTCTCCTTTGCTTCATCATAACAAAGAGAGAAGAGTTTTTGATTGCAGTCCACTTCGTGCGTTTCATGCGCTTCCTTCGCGTATATTCCAGTCTGGGATCAGCTCCTCCATCATTACTTCCCTCCCAAGAACTTCACCGATCGATGCTGGCATCCAGGTTGAGTCCTCTATTGGTCTTTAATTAATTATTAACTCGTTCACTTCGATTGTTTTGCCATATTATGAATTAATTATTTTCATTGGAATCTATTCAGGTTTTCGCCACTTTTAACTGAATTTACCCAGTTCTCACAAATCTCTAAAATTATTTGAACCTGTGTATAACTTCGTCTCAATTTCGCGGTCCGATGCAGTTTCCAAGTCCCGAATGCGTTTTCTTTTTCTTTAAAGCCGATTCTTCCTTGTATTTTCATTGTAAATGACTCAAGGCTTTCAGTTATTTCATGAGTAAAAGCCTAAACTTCAGAAGGCTTCAAAAAAATTTCGTACGTCTTCAGATGAATCCATCGGCAACGTCCCCTGCAATGCTGCTTGTTTCACCCTGGTCGAGCAGATTTCTCGCTCGGAGCCATGTCAGTTTTCATCCAAACTTCCATTTTTTGATATTTTTTGAGGTACTAAAGGGTCCGTGATAATTTTTGAGCTTTATAAACTTCATAGGTCTTCAGCTTATCATACAAGAGTTACATTTTGAATATGTGAAAACTTCAGAAAGATATTTATTGTAGGCCATTTCATGCAGATAGGTGCTATGTGTATGCAGACTGCTGATCACTCCTGTGCATCTATTAAGAAAATTTAAAAATAAATTGATAAAAATATACAAGCACTATCACTATCGATCACTGTGATGACCCTAATTCACAAAATTTTCT
The DNA here is from genome assembly GCA_964056735.1 of Allodiplogaster pararmata. Taxonomy (NCBI): domain Eukaryota; kingdom Metazoa; phylum Nematoda; class Chromadorea; order Rhabditida; family Diplogasteridae; genus Allodiplogaster; species Allodiplogaster pararmata. Next base: position 43,801,181 of record OZ057403.1, read on the forward strand.
GTTCCACGGCTAACGCGATCGAAGCCAAAGAAGAATCTAGATAAAGAAATCGCGTGCAATGATTGTCGCTCATTAACATTCAAATACCGCACCGGCCTTTTATCTATAATTGAATCTATTTTTATTTTTCTCTCTCAAGTTATTTTTTTCTTATTTTTTGTGAGTTTCTATGCTCCTGTCCGTTATTTTTTGTTTGTTATCTTTTCTAAAGGTTCCTTTTTTCCGATTTCCATAACCCGATCTTCTCCTCCCCTTCTTCTCCCTTTCCTCTCCTAATGTTGCGAAATGACAAAAAAGCCTTCCCTTTTCCTCTTGTAAAATTAATTTAAGCCACGAAACAGCAAAAAGCTCCCCAGAAAAAAAGGTCTGATTTGATTAGAAATTGAATAGATCAGAAAAGTTATCGACTCTGCCAGGTCCAGTCTTTGCTTGGATTTGATAGAAAACATTCAGAATTCTCTCTTCTTCTCTTACATTTTTTTCTTGTCAGTTCATTTTTCACATCTTTTATTTCTCTTCATTTCAAATCCTCTGTTTTAAATACTTACAAACTCCTGTCCTCTTCTATTTCTTAAAGATTCGTTTTTTTCAAACACTTTTCTCTGTTTTCTTCTGTCCTTCTGTTGTTTCTGCGCTTTCCGTCAAATAAGTAGTTTATTGCGATAGAACAGCAGCGGGGTCATCCATCAATGTTGGCATCGTTAAACGGAAAACAAAACGATTTATTCGGAAGAAAGGTAAATTTTCATGAAGACTCCATTAATCAAACCAATCCAGATATTCGCTCAATCTATCAGATATGTCAGATTTTTGGAACGAGGGTCGGGAAATTGAAGCCAGTCACGATTCCCCTCAAAACCGGGTTCATTGGCTTCATAAAAACGTAGAACTCAGAAGAAAATACCGCTTATCAGAAAACGTAGATAAGTGGCCCCAAAAAACCTAAAACTCAAAATAACTAAGAATCGACTTTTATGGCTGTTGAAAGATGAAAAAAACATTTCTTTTCGCTGCGTATTGAAACCGTTTGCATTTTTAAAGTCATCATTTTTAAAGCCTTAAATTTTCTAAATGTTTGTTTAAATTTTTTCAGATTCAAAAACTTTCTCACTTAAAGATTTCTTTCCCATATCAACTGCTGCGGGCCTTTTCTGTTACTTTTTTTTGGTTTTTCGGCTTCTTTCATTTCAACATTAATTGTTTTTCTACGTCACCACTAGAAAGCCATTTTTCAATATTTCATCTTTCTCTGCGTTATCTTTTTCTTTTATAAATTTTCGGTTTATTAGACTCATCCATTTTCCCCATCTTTTCCAAACCGAAATATTGTGTTGATTCTAGCTCCAGGCAATACAATAGGTGAAATGATGCGTGAAATAATAATAATATATAGGATGATGAAAATACAACCGACTTCTCTGGTCTTTACTTTTTCCACCGCCTTTCATTCTGCTCTCTTTCATTTCTCTCTCCCTCGCTCTCCATTCATCTCTCTCTTTCATTTCTCTCTCCCTCGCTCTCCATTCATCTCTCTCTTTCATTTCTCTCTCCCTCGCTCTCCATTCATCTCTCTCTTTCATTTCTCTCTCCCTCGCTCTCCATTCATCTCTCTCTTTCATTTCTCTCTCCCTCGCTCTCCATTCATCTCTCTCTTTCATTTCTCTCTCCCTCGCTCTCCATTCATCTCTCTCTTTCATTTCTCTCTCCCTCGCTCTCCATTCATCTCTCTCTTTCATTTCTCTCTCCCTCGCTCTCCATTCATCTCTCTCTTTCATTTCTCTCTCCCTCGCTCTCCATTCATCTCTCTCTTTCATTTCTCTCTCCCTCGCTCTCCATTCATCTCTCTCTTTCATTTCTCTCTCCCTCGCTCTCCATTCATCTCTCTCTTTCATTTCTCTCTCCCTCGCTCTCCATTCATCTCTCTCTTTCATTTCTCTCTCCCTCGCTCTCCATTCATCTCTCTCTTTCATTTCTCTCTCCCTCGCTCTCCATTCATCTCTCTCTTTCATTTCTCTCTCCCTCGCTCTCCATTCATCTCTCTCTTTCATTTCTCTCTCCCTCGCTCTCCATTCATCTCTCTCTTTCATTTCTCTCTCCCTCGCTCTCCTTTCATCTCTCTCTTTCATTTCTCTCTCCCTCGCTCTCCATTCATCTCTCTCTTTCATTTCTCTCTCCCTCGCTCTCCATTCATCTCTCTCTCTTTCATTTCTCTCTCCCTCGCTCTCCGTTCATCTCTCTCTTTCATTTCTCTCTCCCTCGCTCTCCATTCATCTCTCTCTTTCATTTCTCTCTCCCTCGCTCTCCATTCATCTCTCTCTTTCATTTCTCTCTCCCTCGCTCTCCATTCATCTCTCTCTTTCATTTCTCTCTCCCTCGCTCTCCATTCATCTCTCTCTTTCATTTCTCTCTCCCTCGCTCTCCATTCATCTCTCTCTTTCATTTCTCTCTCCCTCGCTCTCCATTCATCTCTCTCTTTCATTTCTCTCTCCCTCGCTCTCCATTCATCTCTCTCTTTCATTTCCCTCTCCCTCGCTCTCCATTCATCTCTCTCTTTTTGTGTTATTCTCTTCGTTTCTATCATTTTCTCTTTCTCTTTCTTCTATGTATTGTTCTTCTCACAATTTTTTGGGCTTTTGTTCAATCTTCGATACTGAATATTGAAGAGATAATGAAATAGGGGCTAAAATAGAGGCTATTAATTTATTTGGATTGAAATAGGGGCTGAAATAGGGGCTAAAATAGAGGCTATTAATTTATTTGGATTGAAATAGGGGCTGAAATAGGGGCTAAAATAGAGGCTATTAATTTATTTGGATAATCAGGTCGGCAGCGATCGAGAGAACTTGAGAAGATTAACCGATGATGGATAATATGTTAAAATGGTAAAAAACAAATTTCATTGTAAAAAAAGCCCTATAAACAAAACGTTACCTTTGAGCCCTATACATGAAAACAAGCTAGCAGACTATGTTTGAGAATTTTTTTGTCATTTTAAGCTTGTGTATATCAGTTTGTGTCTACTAAATCTCAAGGTTACGCCCTATGAGTTTATTAATGATGCATCAATGGAATGATGCGCCTTCAAACTATTGCTAATGACTTAATAGAGCGAAATTTTTTCTAATCAAAAAGTTTATTATTAAAAAAACAGTTTATCTATTTTTCAGCTCGGAAAACTCAGGTCTTCTGGCATAAAAATATAATAATAAAAATTTCAATTTATTGTTTGTATTTTGTTTTTTCTCTACTTGTCGTAATTTCTTTTCTCGGACTTTCTCTACGTCTTTGTCTCTCTCTCTCTCTCTCTCTCTTTCTTTCTCTCTCTCTATCTCTATCTCTATCTCTCTCTCTCTCTCTCTCTCTCTCTCTCTCTCTCTCTCTCTCTCTCTCTCTCTCTCTCTCTCTATCTTCCTCGTTGCTGTTTTTTCTCCCCTTCTCCAAAAAGCATAGCAATATTTAAAGTGTCAAGTCTGAATATTGCTTCTTGAGAGTCAAACGGAAAGAAAGGAATTAAACAAACACATCGTCATGGTAATTTTTCAGGCTGTAATACAACATTAAGAGTACAGAGAAAAAAATCAAAAAGTCCTGGAGGAGACGTGTGATTATAAGGAAAATAAAGAAAAGGGGAAAAAGAGAAAGAAATTTAGACAGAGAAGAGAGAAAATGTGTAGTTTGAAATTACGAAAATAGAGAGATAACAAGAAACGAGAGAAAGATAACAAGAAACGAGAGAAAGATAACAAGAAACGAGAGAAAGATAACAAGAAACGAGAGAAAGATAACAAGAAACGAGAGAAAGATAACAAGAAACGAGAGAAAGATAACAAGAAACGAGAGAAAGATAACAAGAAACGAGAGAAAGATAACAAGAAACGAGAGAAAGATAACAAGAAACGAGAGAAAGATAACAAGAAACGAGAGAAAGATAACAAGAAACGAGAGAAAGATAACAAGAAACGAGAGAAACGAAAGAAAGAAAGAATGAATGAATGAATGAGAGAGAAATAATTTGAAAAAGAAAAGAAGATACTGAAAAGGAGAGTGTAAAAAAAAGGTGCCACTTTCTACAATATGTACATTTTATTTAATTAACGAGCAAAATTATCATATTCTCATATCTCTGTTCTCGGAAATATTATTAAGAAACTTGTTTCGAAACAGAACAGAAAAATGAAAAGGAACTTTCATTAAAAAACCTGTTAAACTTTTTAAAGCTTTGTAAGGAGTATCGATATCTTTGAACCAAAGTCCTAATTCTTCTAGTGTAGAACACTTCCACGTTCTTTCACAATTCACACAAGGTTTGTCGTGTCTTTGACGTGCTCCATCCTATTTTAGGGTTCCTCCACTTCGTCCCACGATTCTTATCCTCAACTCCATCTTAAAACTCTCTTCTTCTCTTTCTTATTTCCTTTACATCCTTCTTCTCCTTGTTCTCTGCTTCTTTTCATATCTCTTCTTGTTCTTTTCTTTTTCTCATCTTCAGCCGCATTATGCCGTCTTCAGCTTCCTTTACAATTATATTATAACAGTGAGTAGAAGCTGAACAACACTATGAACGGCATATGAATGACAATTGAGAGACCGACAGAAACATGAAAGAGAACTAGAGAGGAAGAAAGAGAAGAAAAATTATGGAAAAGAGAGAGAGGGAAAAAGAGACAAAGTTAAAGGTAGAGATAAAGAGAGTTCGAGAGAAAGTTTGAGAGAAAAACAACAAGAGAGAAAATGAGCGAGAGAAAGAGACAGAGATACAGAGAGAGAGAGAGAGAGAGAGAGAGAGAGAGAGAGAGAGCGAGAGCGAGAGCGAGAGCGAGAGAGAGAGAGAGAGAGAGAGAGAGAGAGAGAGAGCAAGAGCTGCAAGCTAGCTGTTCCTCATGTGGTAGTGTAACTGATTTGATTGGGTATAGGGTCGCTTGCCCTCGCTCTCCGGGGGGACACCCACTGTTGACAACAATATTTAATAATCATGTCATGAAGGAGAAGAAAAAGGGTTTCAGAACAGGGAAAATTATCATGAGAGGGTCAAGAAACTTTAAAGAGGAATAAAACGAGAGCTGAGAGAGGATAAATCAAAGATAGAATGGAAAAAAATAAAAACAAAATAATTTAAAACATTATTGAAGTTTGTAAGTTGTATAGTTGTTCTTACTTATTGAAGAACTTGAAGAAATCAAACAAACATAATTAGAAATTCTTTGAAAATTAAAATTAGAGAGACATATATATGCATAGAGTAAAAAACAGACATAGAGAGAGAGACAGAGAGAGAGAGAGAGAGACAGTGCTAGCGAAAAAAAGAGAAAGGAAAAAAGAGAAAAGATGATGATGAAGAGAAAGTGAATATGTATAAAATATGAGCGTGAGGTGCTCAGAGAAAGCGGAAAAAGGCATTTACACATTCTTTCAATTGGAAAAGTGGAGAATAGACATGTATACATATGTATGTAGCGTGAGGAATGTACATTTCATGATTGTAGGAAAACTGAAATAGAGAAATAGAGAATGAGATGAAACGATATAATGTCGGTCTGAAAAATGGACGAGAAGAGAAAAACACAAGCAAGACTGTTGAGACAACTAGAAAAATTTTGGAGAGTTAGAAAAGATTTGAAAGCACTAATAGTTCTGAAAAAGTTGAATGATAGAGAAAGCTTAGAGATAGAGAGAGAGAGAGAGAGTGAGAGAGAAGTGAGAAATCAAAAGAGAAATAAAAAAAAGAGAAAAAGACTAAGAGGGTGATAGAAATAGTGAAGGAATCAAAGAAAAAGAGGAAGAGAAAAGTTAATAAAAAATTTTTCAAAGGGAAAAGTTAAAATAGATTTGTTTATATCAGGCAGCAAGGATCTTTTTTAAATACTCAATACATTTATTTCAGGCAAAAACCTTTTTGTTTAATATTCGGAGCAATGATGCAACCCATCCATTCAGAATGTTCCGAAACTATGAACTACGATTTCAAGTTTTTAGCAAGAAAGTAAATAATCAGAATAGAGTTAGGAAAAGAAGAAGGCAGAACAGATTGTAGCTTAAAAAAGGAAATATTTGTCAAATGCCGTCTATATATAAAACTTTCTCGCTTTACTCATCTGTTTAAATCTGTTTGAAAAGGATATTTCAACATCAAAGTGCCGAGAGCAGTGTGAGATCCTCTTACAAAACCTCTTGAAGTTTTTAAAAAAAAGTATTATAAGGAATCGGCACCACCATGAATTATATAATCATTGTAATGTAGAAATGGGCGTCATTACGCACAAAGTATCTATGATTCTTCCTTATTGATAACTTAGTAGGCAACGAAGGAATTTTTCGTTTCTGAGGTGTGGAAGTAGTTGAAGACGAAACATTGCGTTCAACAACA
>OZ057403.1:43807744-43847518 GCA_964056735.1 Allodiplogaster pararmata
CCAGACGAAGTAAAAAAGTACCAGCGTTTTATTGTAAAAATAATTTTTTGCAGTTGCAAAATCAGGTTATTTTTTCATTTTTAAAATCTTTTTTAGCTATTATAGATAAATTTATAAATTTTTATACAGACATAAAAGAAGTTTTTTTCTGAAAATTTTGTTGTTTTTTCTGAAAAAAAAAAATTTTTTACAAATTTTTTTTTCAAGAACCAAAGTCCCTGATGCTCAAAATGATATCCTATGAAGAAATTTTTCGAAACCAAAACGTTTAAAGCCCACGAGCGCTGCCACTTAAACTGCAGAAGTACCTATTTTTAAATTAAATCTGAAACAAAACATTCAACAGAATGACCTAAAGAAAACATTCAACAACAAAAAAACTCATAAAAACTTGACTCCCGCGAAAATTACCTCCACTACAAAAAAAACCATCAAAAACAACTCACTGAGAGAGCAGAAAAAGTAACCTTTGGTGTCAGGTGAGAAAAAAATGCCGTGGTGAACTTCACGAAAAAAATTGGTGGACTTTTAATTTGGTGTAAAAAACCATACAGGTTGGTGTCAGGTGAGAAAAAAATGCCGTGGTGAAGTTCACAAGAAAAAAAATTTGGTGGACGTGCCTACAAAATTTGGTGGACGTTAGTATTTTATTTGGTGGACGTTACTATTTTATTTGGTGGACGTTAGTATTTTATTTGGTGGACGTTACTATTTTATTTGGTGGACGTTACTATTTTATTTGGTGGACGTTACTATTTTATTTGTGGACGTTACTATTTTATATGGTGGACGTTACTATTTTATTTGGTGACACTTCTATTTAAATGGTGGACCAATAATTCATGCCCTTAATCTATCTCTTTCTCTTCCTCTCTTGCTCTCTTTCTCTCCTTTTCTCTCTATTTCTGTAACTCTCTTCCTCTCTCTCTCTCTCTCTCTCTCTCTCTCTCTCTCTCTCTCTCTCTCTCTCTCTCTCTCTCTCTCTATCTTTGAAGATCTCTCTCTCTCACTCACTCTCTCTCTCTCTCTCTCTCTCTTATCGCGCACCAGCTCAGTGTCCCACGTGTGAAAACCTCGCTCAAGAGAGAGACAGATCCCATATAAACAGGTTCACTGCTAACGCGAACATCATTGAATAATCTTCATTTGAGAAGAAGTCTAAAGAACGTTTCGAATTTTCTTGTTGTCGTGTGAAAATTTCCGTATTATTAGCAAATCAGTCTTCCATTTGTTTCATGGTGCCGAGTAGTGAAATCATTCATAAAATTTAAAGCCAGAAGGATGCATACGAATTTGAGGTAACACCATCTGGTGCCCGCTACTACATTCCGGCTCCGGTGGGAAGAGCGGGAACAGGAGAGAAAAGAAAAGGCGATCTTATATATTTTTGAGCACCTTTTGTCTCTGACACAAAAAGGGCCCAGAAGAAGCTCAGAGATGGTCCGATCCGATTCAGCTGACGAGGTTGATAAGCAATACAACTAATACTTACGTTGCACAAGGAAACAATTCGATTTCGTTGCAAAACTGTAATTAGCTAATGCGGAAATGTGATGAGCTTGAGCGTCTTTGACCAGAAACTCTTGCAGAATATTGTTATAACTCGCACTATGGGTGAATTCCAAGCGGATCTCTATGCGCAATTCAGATCAGCTAGCAAAACAAATTTTCGGTTTCTTTGAAGTTCTCTAATCTCAATCACACACAATCAGTTTCTCTCAAAAACGTGCCGTAACCTTATGATTGGTCTTTTCGATTTACGCGCTTCGCGGGTGGTAGGAAGTAGTCTGATACAGTCTTCTAATTTCTTCAAGTCGTCTAGTTCTTGAAGAATTGCGGTTCCAAACTGATGAATTGCATGAAGCAGTGTTACCGTATAACATGACCATAGCTTTGTTTAGAATTCGAGTAGTTTTACTTTTTCCCGACTAAAAGTTGATGATGAAGAGTAACTCAGGAGAGAATGATCGAGGAAAAGATTGATGTGGACGACTTGGAGGACTTCGACGACGTCGGTGGTGACGAAGGCGGGATGGTAGGGACTCGGAGGGCAGGGGGGACACATCATGAGTGAGCGGACATTGCTTATTCTTCTCATTAAAATCAACTCAGAGCTTCGGAAAAGCATCATTGAAAAGCACGACAGTTATTGAGCAAAGTTTTCCAATGATGAGATAAGCAAAATTGAAATTCAAGGCTTATTAAGTTTTTGCGCTTCTTGCTTCCGTAACTATCAAAATAGTTCCATTTACAAAAATTCGAATTGGAACTGTTTTGAGCGTGGTTTTTTTTCTCGAAAACTCAAACTGCAGATATAGGATAACCTATAAGTTCTTACGGGATACTTAAAGTTTGCGTGGATGGGATCAAATTCTGAGTTTGTCAAAAAGGTAATTTTTATGATTTTTTCCATTTCCACTACTTTTTCATTCTTATCTTCGTTCTTTATCTTTTCATCACATTTTTTTCCTTTTTGTGTTAATAATTTTTAACTGAAAGAATTTTTACACTTGACCTCATATTTTCTTTCAAATATGAAATTCAACCTAATCAAAGTTTATTTTCTGTAAAAGTGAAAGTATACCAATGAATACATTCTATTAAATATGATCGTTTTTTCCACGAATGAAAGCCTTCAGACGATGTTGATCGGAATTCACCTGGGACATCGTTTAACTGGAGAATCTGACTGTATATACAGGGTGGCCCATAAATAAAGTTACAAATTGGAATTGTTATACCTTTTTTCAAAACAGAGAAAATCATCTCAAATTAACATATTTTATCAACAACATAAATGTCAACATTCACGCAAAAGTTCAGCTCAAACGATCTCCTTTTGCCCGAACTACAGCTCGAAGTCTCTTTGGGAACGCCTCCACTACTGTACGAAGGTATTCGACTCCGATGTTGTCCCATTCTGCCTGAAGGGCATTCTTCAGGGAATCAATATTTGGGTGGGAGCGAGAGTTTACCTTGGACTCCAAGTAGGCCCAAACGGAATAATCGAGCGGGTTCAGGTCGGGTGATGAGGCCGGCCATTCTGCTGTTGTGATGAAGCCGGGAAAATTTTCCTTGCACCACGTTTGAACCTTCTTAGCTTTGTGGGCTGGTGCTGAGTCTTGTTGAAAGGTCCATGTATTCTGATTGAAATGCGATTGAGACCATGGATGGAGCACGTCTTGCAGAACATGTTTCAGACAGTATTCCGTGTCGATCTTGACGCCTTTCTCGACGAAAACAAGCGGTGTTTTTCCTGTTGCGCAGATCCCCGCCCAGACCATGACTTGAGTTGGATGTGCACTGCGTTGGACCGTTCTACCCTTGCTATCGGCTTGCTCTGCGTCCTTCGCAAGCACTCTGACGTTTTGGGAGTTGTGGACTTCTTCCACGGTGAACAGCTTTTCGTCAGAGAACACCATATTGAAATGTTCGCCTTGTTGCGTACGACGAAGAAGGTCGCGACATCTTTTGACTCTTTCCGACTTGTTGCGAGCCGACAGAAAAGCGGCCTTCCGTGTACGATACGACCTGAGTCCCAGCTCCTCCGTGACTATTCGACTCAATGAAGTTCGGCTCATCGGGAGCTGCTGCGCCATCTGTCTGATGCTTCGTCGTGCATTTCGGTTGATCCGACTCCGAACGGTTTCGATGAGTTGTGTCGTGCGAGCAGTGCGAGGACGACCTCGCCTTGGACGGTCCAAAGATGTGCCAAGCTCCTCGAATCGTTTGATCGCTCGATACACTGTCATGCGAGGCAGGCGAAGCGTTTCAGCAATGCGAGCAGGGGCGTGGCCAAGAGTGTGTAGGCGAATGATCGCAGTTCGCAAGCGATTCGACGCTGTCATTACCCTAAACATCGATGGATTCAATCGAAACTCACTTGACACGTATAAAAAATTACGGGGAATCGGAAAAAACAAGAAAAGTGACCGCTACGTTCGGTCACTTCCTCAGGAAATGTTCTCAAACATTTGTAACACTATTTATGGGCCACCCTGTATATGTACAACTAAAGCCTAAAGATCTTCATTCATTCATTCATTCTTTATTCCAAGCATTTAGGTATTTAAGACAAAAGCAAATTATGTACATATAAACAAAGGTATGCATGGACTACGTTACACATAAAGCTTAGTGGCGGTGTGGTGTGTAAAGGGGAAAAAAGGGGGCTGTGATACTGATGAAAAATCACAAGTCTTAATTATGTATCAGAAACAAGACTAACTGGCACAATCACATTCACAGGCAACGAAAGAAGTTGCTTTCTAAATTTGCCTTAAAGCTTCGTTGATGACATCAAATGGAAGAGAGTTCCAAACAGACATTTGACGGGAAACACATGTCGATAAAGAGGTCTTATTGATGCGGTGAGGAGGAATAAGTCTTATAGGATGCGAATACCGAGTGAAACGCTGAACAGCCGAGATTTCGTATAAATGATCAGTGTCTATGTCTAAGCTGTTATGTAAACATTTATGAATAAAAAGTAGATCAAATATAGCGCGACGGTACTCGAGGCTCTGAAGGCCTAGCATTGAAAGCCTCTGTGAATACGAAAGCTTAGGGTGACGGACTCTTCCTAGTACTCTCCTCGTGAAAAAGCGTTGGACTTTCTCAACCAACTTAACAAGGCCCGAGGAAGATGGATTCCACAACTCACTTGCGTATTCGATAATGGTTCGGACATAGATTTTAAAAGCAGATGTCAACATAGAAATGGAAGGGGATTTAAAAGCTTTAAATAACATGTTGAGAACAGCGGAAGCTCACTTACACTTATCGACAATATGGTGTTTGTACGAGAATTCATCGGAAATAGTGACACCAAGATCTTTAGCTATCTTGTCAACAGTTAAGGGGAGACCATTTATACGGTATACAACAGAAGGATTTCGGGGTCCTAAATGCAAAACACTGCATTTAGATGTCGACAAAGACAAGTTCCATTCCGAACACCAAGCGGTAACAAGATCAAGAGCGACTTGGATATCATGGCTAGAAGAGGGAACACGACCCATAATTTTTATATCGTCTGCATACAAACCGAATCGAAGGTTAGGAGGTATCGCTTCCTTCACTGAATCAATATACATAAGGATTAGTAAAGGACCAAAGGAAGAGCCTTGAGGCACACCTGAAATAACAGGCAAGGGCTGAGATAGCACATTATCGATTAAGACTGATTGAGTTCGATTACTTAAATAGCTACTAAGCCAATTGACAATATTAGAGGAGATACCGAACGAATGAACCTGATATAAAAGCAGCCTATGATCTACAGTATCAAACGCTTTACGAATATCGAGGAAAATAACATCAACTGAAAACCCTTGAGCCAAAGAATCAACAACAAAAGAATGAGATTCTACCAAAGATGTTACGGTAGACTTTCTCGCTCTAAAACCTGCTTGATATGGAGACAATAGCTTTGATTCTTCTAAATACGAATAAACTAAGGCGAAAACGATTTTTTCCATAATCTTGGATAACGAGCAACATAACGATATAGGTCTGTAATTATTTAACAGATTGCGAGAACCAGATTTGTGTAATGGTTCAACAATTGATCGCTTCCAAATAGAAGGCACTGAACCAGAAAGCAGACTGTTATTGAATAAAATGCATAAAGGTTTCACAAGAGCGAATCTACATTTCTTCAAAAGGATGTTTGGTATCCCGTCGGGAGAGGTATTGCATCTTTTGACTTTTCTTATCTAGCTTGGATCTTTTAATCTTTTTACTTTTCTTATCTAGCTTGGATTAGGTAGAGTTATTAGTGAAACTCGGATTTGAACTAATTGCAGGCTTTCTCTCCGCCGCGGCTCAGAAGAGGAAGTTCTAAGATAATGAATCTTGAGTCTTTTTGATGGTGCCGGAGAGAGTAAAGACTTGATGAAGTATTATCTATCGCGTTGCAAACTTGATTCAAAAGCTTCAAATGCTTTTTGAGGATCTCCCAGATAGATTCTAAGCTTGTTTTTGACGGAATTGGCTTTGTGAAAAAGACGCCAGCCGAAATCTTCTAAGAATGTTTAGCGTGCAACGGTTCCTCAGAACGGAAAAATCCGTGGAATGTTTGATGGTTCTATATTCTTTACATGGAAGATATCTTCTCTACGGTAAAGGGTTCATCAGTTGCTTTTCAGTTGCGGTCAAAGAGAGAATTGAAGATGATTCATCTTGACGCATTTTTCTTTTTTATCGCGAGGACCTCGGTTTTTTGGATGTGCTTCAATAAGCTTCTCAAAACCTTTGCGGAATACGTCTTACGTATTTTGAGTTAACTTAAATGTTATTCTCTCTGTTTTATCTCTTTTTTATCAAAGTGTTTTCGTCAGATCTTCATGATCATTCAAAAATCAGCTGAGGACAACTGGATCACTACGAAAAGAGGGTGTAACTTGCTCTAGTGTGTGGTGTACAATTACGCAGCTGGATAAAGATTCCCTAAAGTTGATGTAAGGCATTGCTTTGCAACAAGGCTGCGAAAAATAATGAGAACCTTCAAAAACTGTTACACAATTTAAAGGCAGTGACGCCTTGTTAAGATGACAAATAATTGAACTATTGCACAGAAAAAAGCTAGTCCTCCGGACGGGATCGAACCCAACCATCTCGACTCAAACCGGGAGCGCGTGTTACCATTACACGTAATCCGGTGTAATGGTAACACGCGCTCCCGGTTTGAATCAAGATGGTTGGGTTCGATCCCGCCCTGTGGATTAGCTTTTTTCTTTGCGATAATTCAGTCAATAATAAGAACGTATTATTTCACGAAACAAGATCGCTAAAAGCGAAATTTCTGCTAAAAAAAACTTATTGAGCGGTCGCGTTCACATCTAACTGTTCCGCTAGGCACACACATCGAGCAGTCACCGCAAGTTGAGTATTTCATTGCATATATTGATCGCGCTGTGTTTTTCTAACCTCTCATATCTCATTTAATTTTCTTGTTCTGGGGCTCTAATACTCAGAGATTTTCACTATTGCAACTCTTTTCTTACTCTTCTTTTTCTCTCTATCTCGTTAGCTTTTTCTCTTTTTTCAATACTTTCTACCGCTTTTTTTCTATTTGTCCCTTCTTTTCAGATGATCGACCTAGCTAGAACCTTTTTTATCAGTTAACTCGCTTTTCTTTTCCAGTGAAAATTATTGGCAGCTGACTGCGGAGCCAACTGGTATAACAGGGGTTAGAAACATCGGAAGAGAGCAAAAGAAATAAACCTTTTTTTACTGAAGAGGTTTATAGATGAAGGAGGAGTAACATTTGAAAAAGAGCAAACGAGAAGAGGCTTCAAAAAAGAAACATATCACAGCGATAACGCCAAGAAAGATTATATGTACATGATTGTGAGAAAGAGAATGAACCATAAACATGTAGAAACATGTGAGATTTAACCTTGTTAGCGTAGGAGAGAAAGAAAGAAAGAAAGAAACGGGGAGAGAAAGAGACAAGTAAAAGAAAAGAAAATATCACGTTCTTGTCCAACTTGTAAAGAATAACATGTGAGTAAAATACAAAAGGTAGTTTGTTGTTCGCATCTTTCAACTGCTTACTCTCCATGTTCTTTTTTCTTCGCTTCATCCTCACGTTTCTCTTTTTCCGTTGCTCTCTAACCGAATACTCTCTTTCTCTCTCTCTCTCTCTCTCTTTCTCTATCTGTCTATTTTTTTAATCTTCTCTGTTCTCTGACCGTATGCGTGCATATCTTAACGTGTCTATCTCTATTCTCTTTTTTAAATAGAAAGACGAGTGGATCAAAGATAAGATTATCCCAGCCAAAATTACTCTTCTTTTTTAATGAGTAGTTAGCAACATTTTAAAGGGGAATGGGAGAAGTTGAGGAGGAAAAAAAATACTTATAAAAAATTGGAAAGTAAGAAGGGTTTGGAGAAACTTTGAAAAAGAAAGAGGTGGATTTTTTGTCTCGGAGCAGGGTGGATTTTCAAAATAATCCACCCTGCTCCGAGAACTATTTGCAGAAGAAATGCCTTCTCTATACGATCAGCTCGTATATTCACCGAAAAGATGCATCAAAGTGATTAAAAGTTTTAAGGTATTTTTCATTTCCGAATTTGAAAAAAAAGCGCTGTTTACTCACAAAACCTAATATAATTTGCGCTGAAAGTTTTTCTCTTTCATAATTCACATGCACAAAGTTTTCATCACTTTTCTGTAGTTTCATTGAGCTTTAAGGTGTTCATGGACAAAGGTCTAAATTGTTGATCCACGTTTAAGTTAACAGTATTAAGAATCAGAATAAACCTTAGATTGCTATAATAAACGTCTCTTACTGTTAATTGAATCTATCCTCTTCAGACTTTCCAAACTAAAACTCTTATTTTTAAGACTTCAAAGACAAGGTGAAAAAGTTTAGAGATCGATCCAGTGAATGATTTTGCAAGCGGACTTTTTTGGTTATTCTATCAGCTGTTTTACAAAATATTTTTCAAATTTCATCAAAAATCTTAATTTGCTAATCTTATGATGTGAAGTTTTGTTTAAGACAGTTAAAGTCTTTGTCGTGTCAGTGAAGAGATGCGGTGTGGTTTCGTGCAAAGAGTTCGGACGTTTCGCTTTATTTAAAGCTTTTTACCCAAGTTTGAGGGTAATTTGCATATCGCTGATGATGCTTTAAATAAAGCGAAACGTCCGAACTCTTTGCACGAAACCACACCGCATCTCTTCACTGGCACGACAAAGACTTTAACTGTCTAATTAACCTCCACGATGCGCGTCACTCAGTACTCAAAAAAAATTTTGTTTAAGAGTTTTAGAATGTAAAAGAGAAACGATCTGAGTATCAATTCTGTCTGGAATCGGGCTGAACTTATTTAAATTGTTTTTTCTAGCTAGAGAATTTTGTTTGATGAGTGCTCAGTCGAAGCTGAATATTTTTTGAAAGCATCATTTTTTAGCTGATAAGATGCAATTTTTCTCAAGATTTTCAACTAAAACTGCCTTGCGTCCAATGTTTAAAAGGTGAATAGATTCAGAAAGTTTACCTTGAAAAAGCGTTGTTATGAAAAAGAAATGGATGAGTCGAGAAAATATGAAAAGTGTTTAATTCACACAAAAACTTAAAAATATGATTCTTACGGATCCTGAATTCACCACGATTGGATTGAAAAGTATTGAAAAGAAGGTAAGAGAATGAGAAAGAAAACAATATACGGTTAACACCTTCTATGTAGATTCTATGTAGATTGATCCTTGCAAAAAGTCTCATTCTTTGTAACAATCGGGGAACACTCAGACGATACTCGAATTCATATAGTTTTAAGAGAAAAAGTGATAGAAATGAAGAAACTTGCTTACAAGGAAAATTGGTCTCGTAAATAAACAAATATTCGTAGTATAAATTGAGATACATCGGATGATTTATCGAGAAACTAGTTTTTTTATTGAATAAATGATTTGAACTGATTAGAAATTAAGTTTTCTTTTTTTAGGGTTAGAATCTCTTAGCCGGGAATTCCTTCATAGTTTTTCTTAGATCTTCACTGGTAATCTTCAGAACATTATTACCAAAAAGTTCTTCCACTTCAATAATTCAAGTGCTCTAGATGATATACCAGAAAAAAGTTTAAAGTTATAATTTGGTCTCTTATTTCATAAAAAAAAGTTTTCTAAGCCGAATGTGTATTATCTGATGAAGTGGGGTTACAGCCTCTACTCGGCTCTTCTGTTCGGTATGCCATATTTAAGTAGTTTTGTTTGTATACAACTCACAATTCGGTATTTGGATAAAATAAGTCGAAAATGTTGAAGAAGTCTCGACGGCTCCTCTGTCTCTCCTACGGGGACAACTTCTGGATTGGGAGGACATGTTTCTTCCGACACAGACAGACGCATGCGGAGGCAGATTGCCAACTGCAACGAGAGGCGGAGAATGCAAGTCAGTGAGGATAATATCATCTCTAATCTGGGAAAAGATAGGCTCTTTATAACCTGGAGACGAGCTCATTTCAAGGGTGAATCAGAAGCACGCTCGAACAAGAATCTCACTAGAACGTTGCTATCTGAAAACTCGATTGAAAATGCAGCTTAAGTTTTGAATGGAATAAATAAGGGACGGATAAAATGCTTTATGTGAAGCTAAAAAGTTCTCTGTAGAGTGTAAAAAGTTTTGTTGATAAAACAGAAGTTATGACATATATATTCCGATTGATGACATTCATGAACTTTTTCAGCTTTCCCACTACAACAAAGGTCATAACAATTCACGAAAAACTTGAGAAAAACAGCTGTTGAGTAATGTGATAATGGTCGCGGTAATTCTTTTTGTTCATCTTCTTCATCTATCTTGAACAATGAATGCAGTCGATCAATGCGGGATTCCAATCGCTGCGGGCCTTGCTGCCCCGGAAAGAGGGCGAGAAGCTGTCGAAGGCAGCCATACTGCAGCAGACCGCAGAGCTCATCCAGTCCCTCAGGGCTGAGAGGGCCAGGTTGTTAGAAAAAGGTCAGTAAGACATTTTCAGTCTTCTGATTGAGAGAAAGAACAGAGAGAACGAAATATAAAGAAAAAGAGTAAAAAGAAATACTTGGAGTAAGAGCAATGAAATAGAGAGAGAGAGAGAGAGAGAGAGGAAAAGAATGAGAAAGGGAGAGAGATAAGACTCTCATATGACAGAGGCGAACGTTTTCGGTTAAATGACATTTGAATAACTTGAACAGATCAAAAACCTATTTTTAAGAATGTAGCATGCGCTCTTATTGAAAAAATCACCTTGATACATACATACAGTACCGCCCAAAATGTTATAATATATTGAATTATTGAACATAACTTTTTTCAAAAAAAAACGAATGAAGATCAAATTTTCAGATATTTTTTTACAAGCCAAATTCACATGTTTCGAGTAATAGAACAAGTTTGGAAAATGCTTTATTAGGTTTATTCGTTAAAAAAAATGGAAATAGTAAAAAGTGCTTATAGAGATGTTCAGTTTTTTCGAAGTAATAAAACAAATATTCTAGTATTTGGTGGCATATCCTTTCGAGTCAATGACTGCCTGACATCTACGAGGCATAGAATCAATCAAAGAGTCAATGGTTGCCTGCGAAATCGCCTTCCATTCCTCCTCTAGCTGCTTAAACTTTTCATCAGCATTTCTGCATGTTCTTCCCGTCAATTTTCGTTGCAAATGTTCCCATAAATTTTCGATGATGTTCAAATCGGGAGACTGGCTCGGCCAGTCCAAAACATCCACATGCCGACGGCGAAACCAGTTCTGAACGTGCTGAGATCGATGTTTCGGGTCGTTATCTTGTTGAAAGGTGAACCCACGGCCGAATTTGGAGAGGACCCAAGGGCGCATAGTGCTTTCCATTATGTTCTCATAGCTGTAACGATCGAGATTTCCGACAATACGTCTAATTGGACCCATGCCGCTGGCGGAAAAACAGCCCCAGACCATCACAGAACCACCGCCATGTTTGACTGTGAGCGACTGGTATTGCGGCAGGAAACGCTTGCCCGCTGGACGTCTTACCCACCTCAGACCGTCACTGCAGAACATATTAAACTTGGATTCATCGCTCCAAACAATCTGAGACCACTCACGGCGTGTCCAACTGAGGTGATCCTTAGCCCACTGAACTCGAACTTTACGATTTTTGTCGCTGATGAAAGGCTTCTTTGCAGGCCGCCTTCCATTCAGTCCAGCGGCTTGCAAACGGCGTTTGATGGTAGTTATTGAAGGAGCAGGAGTCGCGGGCGTTGATATGATAGCTTGAATGTCTGTAGCAGTGCGTTTCGGGTCTTCGCGAGATGCGCGCAGGACGCTTCGGTCCATGTACCTCGAAGTTACGCGGGGTCTCAATTCAATTCTATTCAATTCTTTATTCCGCTTGAAACAAAACATAATGTTAAGTGACGAAACAGATGACACTGTCACAAGAAAAGTGAATTCAGTGAAGGTTATGAAAAGTGAGATCTAGATATGACAAGAACAATGAGGAACATTTCATTTTAGGAAAATAGGAAAGCACACAAAAAAAAGCAAAGAAAGCAAAGCTTGTATCTTCAGTTATGAACTATTCATCAGCAATTAAGAACTATTCATCCGCAATAATAACTTGAAATTCCAAAAATTCAACTCACTCTTTATCATTCGAGAGCTAACTGAGAACACAAATAAAATTGAAAAAAAAGAGGAGAAACAGAAACAAAACATTTGAAGAAACAAAGCACTTGAATTAAAAATGTATTCTAGAGTTGGTGACAATGGTCTCACAATCAAGCTTGATAAGTTCATTTCTAAAAATGCTAGAAGAGCTTGTAGAAACCAAAGAACAAGGTAACTTATTCCAGACATTAATCATTCTTGAGGCACAAGCTCATTCTGTCTTTTTTGCTTGATAAGGAACGGTCACTTGCTCTCGCGATCGCATTGCTGTTTTCAAATATAACTGTCTCACTTCATTCTCTGCTGGGAACTGTTCCCGGACAGCAGGGCCGGGGAAGTTCTTACTTGTTGCGAGTCGATACTTGTGTTCTGCCATTCAAATTTACCACCAGCGGAACGCACTTGACAAGCTCAAGAACAAAAGGCAGGGAGTGAGTAGACTCATAAAATTCTATTAAGCGGTGAGAGATCGTGAGAGTTAGTGAGTGTCTTAGCTCTCTTCTCTGTCTTTCAATCCTAAGTCTTCAACCCTGTCTATACCATCATTGAGAATGGCGCCCAAGAAATCTCAGAAGACTCTTAAGAAATCTACACAACAAGATGAAGAAACGAAAACAATGAGTGAATTCATCAGCGCACAGCTCAGAGGCACGTTGTCCGAAGAGGTCACCAAATGCGTCACTTCAACATTGCGAGACCTGTTCTCTGGTACACTTGAAGCCATAATTCAACCTTTAGTAGCCGAGAATATACTACTGAAGACAAAGGTGGCAAAGTTAGAAGAAAATATGATAGCTCTATTGGAGGAAAATAATTCTAAGACTCCAAAAGACTCACAGCCAATCAAAATTTTAGAGGAAAAGATAGCTCAACTAGAAGAAATCTTATCTTTAAGTGACAGGTCAACTCCAAGAGTTCAAAAAACTTATGGAAGTGCTATTCACTCTTCTCCTAACAATCAAGTAGAACCAGCTGCTCGTTTGACGAACTTATCAAAAATCATGATTCCAGATAAGTCTTCTTCAAGATGCCCCCCTGAGCTCGATTGGGTAGAATTGTTCGAACGGGCCAAGCGTTTGAGTGTGATACCCCAGACTGAAGAAAAAATGGAGAACGTAGTGATAGAAAGACTACCAGAAAATGAGAATGAGAAAGATGATCAAGAACTCATTGAGAAAGTGCTCGAGAAAGGTGGAATCAGATCTGACATGATCACTAGAGTTTGGAGACACGGTAACCGAAAAGAAAAGGGAAACAAGCCTCGTATTTTAAAGATAAAGGTCAAGAACCTCCATACCAAAAATTACTTGCTTCAAAACTTCCAGTCTTCTCTTCCAGAAATGAATAGTTTCAAGCCACGACCGTTCATCAGAAGAGACTTGTCCAGAGATGAGTTGGAATTGCAGGCTCAGATGAGACAAAAAGTAATTGAAATGAATGCTTTTCTTGGCTGCCACAGGTTCGCCTACCGAAATTTGTTCATTTTTCAAAGAAAGAACCCGCGTACAATCGAAGCAGGAAAAGCTCCACTTTTCTTACCAGCCTTCCCCCCTACTCCCATTTTGGGCTCACACTAGGATGAGGTGGTCCACTCTTTTCACATTACTTCAAATAAGAATGACAATATTAAAAGATCTCTTAATAGTGATAAGCTCTCAAATGACAATCTCAAATGTTTGTTCAGTAATATTAGAAGTATCAATAGTCTGAGGAAAGTTCATGAACTTTTCTCTTATTTAGATTCAGAAAAAGTTGACCTTGGGCTCTTTGTAGAAACATGGCTTAATGATAAGTTTCCCGACTCTCTTCTTTATCATCCTGACTATTCATTTCATCGTCAAGACCGCCGCAACAATAAGCGAGGTGGAGGTCTAATAGTTATTTATCGAAAAAGCCTTATGGTTACTCGCGTGACCATCGACCTTTCAGCTAACGATAACATTGAGCTACTTTGCGTAGACTTGAGTCATGAGCGTAGTTCTAAATACCGTGTTTTTCTGATATATAGACCTCCGAATATGGCTAATGAGGCGTTTGAAGCAACGCTGACTGCAATAAAAAGTCACATGCTACATCAAAACAATGTTATATTGGGAGACACAAATCTACCGAATATTGACTGGAATGAGTTAGCTGTAACCCGCAGTTCTACAGAAGCTCTACTGGCAGACTTTGTTGCTACCCACTCACTGTCTCAAGCAATAACTTTCCCAACCAGAGTAGACATCAATGGGACAAGTTCTCTTCTGGATATATTACTCACAGATAAAGAAGATAACGTAGTAAAATTAGAGTCGTGGCCTCCTCTTTTAAATTCTGATCATATCTCAATAATGTTTGTTTTGAACACTTTAGGAATTCTTCAAAAGAGTCGCAACACTAATACGAACGATTCCGAAGTATATGTAGACTTTCGTAATGGTAACTTCGAGGATATGAATCTATACTTAGACAGCTTGCCTTGGGAACATATTCTCTCAACAATGGCAGATACTCAGGCTAAGTATGATTTCATCATACAAGCAATTCATGAAGCTATCCGCAAATTCTGCCCAATCAAGAATCGCCGGAATCAGAAGAAAAGTTGTCCGGAAATCCTTCGTAGGCTATTTATTCAGAAGAAAAAACTGTGGCAAACAAAGAACTTCAACCCATTATTTCGTTCAGAATACAAATCTGTTCAAAAGCTTATAAAAGCGACACAATCTGAACAGCTACGGAAGAATGAGATGAAGGCTCTTGAGTCTGCTGGTGGCATCCATCGCTGGGTAAAACTCACGTTGAAGCCATCGAACGGCCTTCCTCTAATGAAATACGGAGAAGACTACATTTCAGATAACAAAAAGAAAGCCCTTCTTTTTGCTAAAGAATTCTCCAGAAATTACTCCCAGGAATGCAGTGCAGAAATAATTTCTTCGAGCTTCTCTGATACCGCAACCGAACCGTGCATAGATTTCTCACCGCATATTATTTACTATGTTCTCAAGAACTTACCTAATAAGTTCACCAAGTTTTCGGAAGGCATCAATCAATTTCTTTTGAAGAAATGTGCCCTGGCTCTTGCTTTCCCACTTTCCCTACTATTCGAAGACTCTTTCAAGCGATGCTCAATTCCTATTCAATGGAAATCCGGAGAAGTCATCCCAGTCTACAAACGTAAAGGTGATCGAGCGAATTTCAGCAATTATCGCCCTATCACTGTGACTTCCGCGGTCTGTCGAGTCTTCGAGAGCATTTTATCTAATAACGTCAGACTTAACCACAGAAACTTCTTCTCCAAGTCCCAATATGGTTTCATATCCAGAAGAAGTTGTGAGTTGCAACTTTTAAAATCTATCAGTGAGTGGGAAATATCTCTTCAGAAACATCAAGCATTAGATGTTGTATATTTTGATTTCGCGAGAGCCTTCGACAAGGTCTCACACTCAGAGTTGATCAAAAAGCTTCATTACATGGGACTTCATATTACTATAATAGACTGGATTACTTTATTTCTGCAAAACCGTTCATTTAAGGTTCGAATAGAAAATGTCTACTCTGATTCTTTCCCAGTACTCAGCGGGGTACCCCAAGGGACAGTTCTCGGGCCCCTCTTGTTCCTATGCTTCATCAATGACATTGAGAGCTGTATTCCCTCAACTGTAAAGTTTTCCTTGTTTGCCGATGACCTCAAAATTTATAGTGAGGACTCTGATTCTCTTCAACTATGTATAAACAATATCTCAAATTGGTCACGTGAATTCAAACTTCCCTTAGCTGTCGAGAAAATCAACTGTCTCCGTCTTGGGAAATCTCAAAACGATTACTTCATTGATAGCTCGCTGATAAAAGTCGTTAATTTAGTCAGAGACTTAGGTATTTTTGTGGACTCTAAGCTCAAATTCAAGCAACACGTAGAAATAATACGTGCTAGGACTCTGTGTAGAATTTCACAAGTTTTCAAAGTGTTTAGATGTTTGGACTTGAACGGTTACAAAACCGTTTACACCACTTACATCAGACCACTACTTGAATATGGTACAATTATTTTCTCTCCGAAAGTCCACAGTAATAATTCGAAAAGGTTGGAATATCCTCAGAGACTTTTCACAAAAAAAGCTTATTCTCGTTGTGGAAGTATTAGGTTGAGCTATCCCCAACGTCTCGCTGAATTCAATTTAGATTCACTAATCATTCGACGACTCCGTTCTGATTTATTGGTAGTTTTTCGTCTACTTTCTGATAGAGCGGATTGTCAGACGTGCAAAAAAGAGCTGAAGTTAAGAACTGAAACCAATCTCCGCACTTCAGACCGAACCTCCAAATTAACTCTGATGAACTTTAAACGATACAATGATCCACATTCTTTCTTTTCTAGAGCAATTGCTTTATGGAATAAAGTTACAGATAATTTCAAAGAGATTCAAGATATCGAGGCATTCGGCAAGGCTCTAGAAGAAATCGACCTATCGAATGTCATAGTTTTACCGAACTTTCTGTTGTCAACAGCAAGAGTGGACACCAACGAAAATTGACCGTCTTATTCCTCATTATTCCCCTTCCTATTTCATGATTCCATATAAGCGATGGCCTTACAAGCTATCCTATGGTAATAAAGAACTACACAATTGAAAAAAAAAGTGCTTGTTCTGCTTTGATATTTACACGGCAAGCATATTCTGTAGTTATTCGACTCTCTCAGCGAATAAGGCGATGGGCAAAGTTTAAACATATTTGAGTAATCTACTTGAATATTTCCGTGCAGACATTTATGGATGAACACAAGATCGGCCACATTTCTTCTATATTCAAGCGAGGAGATGGAAAGAAAATTCAGTCTAGCAACATAACTCATTTTGGGTAATCCGGCCCTTTGTAGCAACCTTCGTGTAAATGATCTTTGCACTTTTTCTATGCAGTTAACGAGACCGATAGTTACTGGGGACCATACCTCACTCCCATATTCAATAAGGGGTCTTATGTATGTGGTGTATATTCTGAGCAGAACTTTAATTGATTTGGTTTTAAAGGCTCTGAAGATCATGTTTATACATTTTTGGGACTTTAGGGAGGTTAGTTCAATATGTTTAGAGAATGTGATATCTTCCTGAAATGTAATGCCAAGATCTTTCACTAATGAAGTAGTTGGTATGATATTGTCTTCTAGGTTATATGTTACTTTTGGATTCCTAGGACCACAGTGCATGATAAAGCATTTTTGAGTTGATATCACAAGTCCCCAAGTCAGTGAGTAATCGGAAATGGAATCCAGACTTTTCTGAAGAGAGTCTCTGTTCTTGGAAAAAATTTTGAGGTCATCGGCATATAGAAAACCATGGACATCTGGCTCTATGTGCTCCATGATATCATTTATAAATATTGAAAAGAGGAGGGGTCCAAGGCAACTCCCCTGGGGAACACCACTGTTGTATACTTTAGGGCCTGATAATGTTTCTCCGATTGAGACTTTCGAGGACCTGCTCGTGAGAAAAGAACGGATAAGATAGAGGAGGTTGCCCGTTATTCCCACTTTTTCAAGTTTGTGAACAATAAATCTTATGTTTACAGAGTCGAAAGCCCGTGAAAAGTCGACTAGACAGATGTCAAAGTCTATTTTTTTATTCTGAAGCGTGAGGTAAATGGAATGAGCCTCTACCAGGGATGTTACCGTGGACCGTCTCCGACGGAAACCATGTTGTTTGGGATGTAGTATGCCATTGGTTTCCAGATATTGATAAGTTATATTGAAGATCAGTTTCTCGAATACCTTTGACATAGAGCACACCATAGTGATAGGACGATAATTTTCGATCTGAGAGCGGGGCCCTTTTTTATGAACTGGTTTGATTATTCCTTTTTTCCAGGCCAGAGGGTAGTGCCCTAAGGTTAGTGAGTTGGTGAAAATGATTGAGAGAGGTATGGCCAGTGAGTCCAGACAATTTTTGAGTAGTCTACTTGGAATAAAGTCAGGGGAAGAGTTCAGTTTCGGAGCTATTCGTTTCAGAATGGAGTTCACCTCAAAAGGGGAGATGTCATTAATGTGGTCGAGGTGAAAATTCGTGCGAGAGATCTGAAGGGGTACACTGATTGGTAAGGGTTGTAACTTATCAAAATACTCGGCGAAGTGAGTTGCTTGTTCGAAGGGGATAGTAGTTGGTTTATTGTTCACTATGAGAGCAGGAATAGATGTGTTGCTTTTAATGCGGTTGGATATAGTTCTGAAGAATACCTTATAGTTTCTCGGGAACTTAAGCTTGTCTTCCCTAAGAACCTCGAATTTGACTAGTTCTTTGTGAAGTTTCTTGGATGTGCGTAATGACGTAATGGAGAGAGGGTTTCGTTTGTTACTTCTCTGTAGGAAGCTGTATAATCTTCTTATCTTGGGGGGATATTTCAAATGTGTTTTGACATTCTTATTTTTTGGAATCCTATTATCCATTATGAATTGGATGATGTTGGTTAATTTATCGACACTTTCGTCAATAGTTAGGTTTGAGAGCATGTAAGTCCAGTCGATGCTAAAGAGGTCTGAGTTGATTATTTCCCAATCTGCCTTTTTCCAGTCTAACGATGAGCTGGTGCTTGTGATAATACGCTTGGCTCTATCTCTGATTTCAAAGTATATTGAGGCATGATCGCTGGTGGAGAAGGGAGGCCTGACAATACAGTCTTTTATGATATTTGAATTACAGAGCAGGCAATCGAGTGTATTTTGAAGTCTAGTGGGAGAAAGTACGAGTTGTTTAAGATTGTTGTCGCATGTCATGTTTAAGAATGCAAGAGACATACTACATGTATTGGGAGCGGTGAGATTTGCCCAGTCTATCTTGGGGAGGTTCATGTCTCCGCACAGAATGGTGGGAAATACTTCAGTAACATGAGAGGTGATAAACGAGCAGAGATACTTTGTATTTTCTACTCCACAGCTAGGAGATCGATATATATTAATCAGTCTAATGGCCGAGAAAGCAAACGAGAAAGATGTGTTAGGATAAATGTCTATTACTAACCCCTCGCACTGAGCCTTGCTATATTGAACAACTAAAGATGAGGAGATGGCATTATCTACTAGAATGGCTACGCCTCCTCCTCTTTGTGCCAATCTGTCACCTCTGAATACCGTGAAGGGTAAACTATCGGTTAGAATGGAGTCGGGAAGCTCACTGTGCATCCATGTCTCAGATAGTAAGAGAAAGTTGATATTTACAGCAACGAAGAAGAAAATAAAGATCATATAGCTTATTCATCACTGATCTACAGTTGAAATACAAGCATTTGATTACTTCTTTTCTAGCTCTTTTATCCGACTTATCCTATGGTGAATAACGAGAGGTTTTCCTAACATTTCTTCTTCTGGAAACAAATTCGTCTGACTTTCTGGGGCATGAGGCAGATTCTTCGGCGTTTCTGGTAATGCGTCTGCTTCTGACTTGTAGCGGCTTCACTGAGCTTTCCGCCAGAGAAGGAAAGTCAGTTGAAGAAGCCTCGAATGTAGATGTCGACCGGGCCCCAGAGTTCACCAGCGAAGACGATGGCATTTGGGAGTGTTGAGTTGAACTGGCTAAGGGGGATAGTGACGAAGAGGCGGGAGGAGGGGAAATTGGTCGATAGGGTACTCGTTTGTAAGACTGGGCAAAACGAGGAAAGGCAGGGATTAGGTGAGCATCGACCACTTTGGCAGGGGGAAAAGATGGGTTAGTGAATATTCGGATGCAGTCTCTCTCGGCTTGAAGCTCTGCCGGCGAGAGGTCAGCTCGGGAGTAACATCCTTTAGGAAAAGGGTGTTTCGCCTTTCTGCAAAGTTCCAGAAAAAGGTTACGCTTTCCAAGCGAAGAAAACTCAATTTTCATGGGACGGCCATGAGGAGCAGAGAGACGTGGGCGATCAATTGGGTGACGATGATGATTGATATTACCCTTCTCTAGGTCGTCAATAAGGTCCGCTGAATTGAGTCTGATGATAAGACGTGAGATAAGATCTTTATCTTTGCAACACGTATCATCCTCTGACTTGCCTTCTGGAAGTCCGATAATAACAGCTCGTTTACCTTTTCCTATGAGCATATCCTTGTCTCGATAAGTGGATTCGACGATAGCTGAATACAAGTGGGGTCTAAGTGTGGCCGGAGAGACAGATGACTTTATGGATTGCATTTCTTCACTAATCCGTAGAAGTTGCTGTGACTGGTCCAGAATTACTTTGTTCATGTCAGAAATCTGTTGGGACTGAGCAAGTATCATCTGTTGAAGCGGCTGCATAACTTTTGTCAGCGTTTCTCGGACAAGACTATCGATGAACGGAAGAGAGACTGTGGGAATTTGGAGGTTGCAAAGATTAGGAGGAGATTTGCCATCAATTGGCAGAGCTCGGGAAGGGTCACCACTCATAGAGAACGGAGATCATTCAATGAGAACGGAGATCATTCAATGAGAACGGAGATCATTCAATGAGAACGGAGATCATTCAATGAGAACGGAGATCATTCAATGAGAACGGAGATCATTCAATGAGAACGGAGATCATTCAATGAACGGAGATCATTCAATGAACGGAGATCATTCAATGAACGGAGATCATTCAATGAGAACGGAGATCATTCAATGAGAACGGAGATCATTCAATGAGAACGGAGATCATTCAATGAACGGAGATCATTCAATGAACGGAGATCATTCAATGAGAACGAAACTTGTCTTCACGATGACTCGTCCCTGCAATTTGTCTCCCCGAACTTGTCTTCACGATGACTCGTCCCTGCAATTTTTTTGTGTTCCAAAGTTATTCAGTTGTAGAAAATTCGTTTACCTGGGTTCGAAAACGCCGGAGGAAATGGGAGATAGCGCTCTGAGTTACCCCGAACTGCTGAGCGAGCTCGCTCTGTGACCGGCCCTGTTTCGCCCCAGCAACAACAGCTTCTTGCATTCTTTTACTTGTATTTCGATGTCCAACAGTTCGAACCATGACTTGAAACAAAATTTTTATGAATGAAGTTCGGTAAACAAAAAAAAATCAACTAAAAAAATCATGGAGAAAAACTGAAAAATGGAAGATATACCAATTTCGGTGTATTTCCTGGAGATAAATAATAAATCACTCAAAACGCCGTCCGGTACGGTACAGACACCCAAAAAAACTTCTGTGAAAATTTGAGCTTTGAATTTTATCTTTCAAAAAAGTTATTTTCAATAACCCTATATATTATAACATTTTGGGCGGTACTGTATATGCATGTATGTACATATGTATAAAGTTGCAAGGGGTTCTCTTAGAAGAGTTGTAGCATTTTGAGCTTGAGGTTCCGAATTGACTCTGACTTTAAATTCACGCTCTAAGAATCATGATGAAGTAGATCACATCGAAAAGACTAAAGCTTGAAAGTTTTCCTTTTTTACTAAGCTGCTTTTCTCCAGACGTCAAGGAAGAATCCGAAGCCGATCTCGGTGAATCCCCGCAATCCAACAGCGTCTGGAAGAAGCCCAGACTAGACAGAGGTTACAATGATATGCTTGTAATCAATAGCTCGAGAATGCATGAACTCTGAACATATCTAAAAAATGAAACTTGTCATTACATGAACTAGAAGCCGATTGCGAAACATCTGATTGCAATATCACTTCATCAGTAGAAATAAGTCAAAATTACTCGGCAAAAGATCTCCTAAGATCCTAAAAATATCAAAGATTCCTTCGAGTTTCAAGTAAAAAGGAATGTCATTTTATTATAAATTTCGACAAGAGAATGTTTTACCCTAATGCTGAAGACGCTTCAGAGCGAGACTCCTCTTTGGATTCTCAGCCTTCTTCCGGGAGTGCAGGCAACACAACGGCCGTCTCTTTGGATCCGTCCATGTTGGAACAGCTGCGGACTGCTCTGGAAAGGGAGCGGAGTGAGTTTTTTTTCTGTTGAAGTTCTTATGAGCGTTATGTAGAGATTTTGAATACTTTGTGAAACAGAAACCTTCAAAGCTCATTCAAATTATGTCTGTTAAAATATGAAAGCTCCGGTTAATACATATCGATGTTCTTATTCAATGGATAACTTGATTCTTTTCTTCAAATTTTATTTTAGACAGTGGTGGTTTTTTCAAAATAAAAAAACTTCAGCATTGTTCATAGATATAGCTGATCGCTTACATAAGCGCTACGTCTTTGCTTCCGTTGGCTGATTCTGTTCATTTTGGCACAGCACAAAACTAGCAAGGCTTATCGCTACCGTCTTGGCAGAGTCTAAAGTTTATATATTTCTCTAGAGTTTATACATATATGTAGAGTCTGTACTTTTTTATATGTTTATTTTTTTCATTTTGAATGTTTCGAGTTCAAGTTTTTCAAATTTCGTTCTCAGGCCTCCGCGTTCTCTACGAGCACCGCTTGGCTCAGCTCTCAACGTCCAGTTCAATGACAGGAAGTGCGCCTTCTTCCTGTCCCCCATCCACGCCACTATCCCCTGATGTTTTCATCCAGCAACAGCAGCATGTTCAGTCGGCTGCGTTAGGAGTGATACGCCCCACTCCTACGCAACCTCTCAAAGGTCCTACGTTGAATTCAGAAAATAAGCAGCAACAGGAACTTGGATAGAAATCTTGAGTTTTGAATCTGATCATCTAGAATTATCAAGTTATTCGTGAATAATCTGAATATTTAAATCATAGTCTTTATTGCAGTTCAGCTGTCAGTTGCTTCATATTTTACATCAAAAATTTCCTTACAATATTTATTTAGGTTTCTGTTGTAGCTGAACTTTCTTGTATTACCAAACTTATTTTTCAGCTAATCTAACATTTTTTAAAATTAATAAACAATGGTTCTCGCTTTGCAGTGGACGTTTCTCTGGCCAACCTCGTCACTCTCTCAACAACTGCAACTCCTTCTCTCGTGTCGAGTGCGATGAACTCTCCAACCAGTCATGTTTATATTCCAAGTCTCGCCTCTGCAGTGCCGCAAGCCGCATCAGCTTTCGCCATAACCCCAGTTCCACCGGCGCCTGCGTCCATGGTTTCTTCACCAGTGCCAATGGTGCTTGGGAGTACCGTCGGTAGTATTCCGCAGCCGGGGGGCTTCGCGAATCGCTCGCTTCACGCGATTCTAGAAGCGATTCGCCACTTGGAGGGCAATGCCGCGTTCGCGTCATCATCTCCGCCTCCGCAGCCAGCGACCTCTCACGCTAACTTGTTGGTGCGCTGACATCATCCCCTGCGGGGGCGTCAACCAGCAGTTGATGTCTCTGGAAGCCATCCAGGTGCAGCTTCGCGGAAAAGCATCCGGATCCTGGTTGTGTAGCGTTAAGAAAATAGTTATATAGCAGCTCCTATTCTGCGTGACAATAGTCTGTGCGTATAGCAAAGAAATGTCTTCATGGTTAGGGTTAGAGTATACATTATTAAAGTCAATTTCTATGCTCGTTCACCTTCTTTATACTGGCACGGTTGTTATATTTTTTCGTTACGATATAGTAATTTCGTTTTCCTGTTACAGTTCTCATTTGAAATACCGTTAAATTTTTTGAAATCATTCCATTATTTGCCTATTGAAAAACTTAAGGAGTAACTAGCCAACTCTTTCGAAAGTAATTAATGTTCTATTTTATTGAAGAAAAAAAAAAACGCTCCACAATTCTTCTTTTCTCTGCCCAATCACATCCCTTTTCTTTCGCGGTTCTTCAACCCGGTTTCCCACACATTCGGTGATTTTTTGTGTGTCCAAGACTGGTTCGGGGATTAGTTTCAGGGTTTCTATTGTCGGTTTGACGAATTGGTAAACGAATTTTTGTTCTCTAAATGAGAGTTCCGCTTAACAGTTACTTATCTGATGCAGAAAACCTTTTTTGTAATACTGACCATAGTGCTCTATACCTCATACATAAAAATTTTACAGTCAGAGACTTCATTACAACGTTTAGTTTCCAATCTCTATAATCGAAATTTTTTGTCTGTTTTTTCTCCTTCATATTCTCTCTTCTTCGACTTCAAACAATTATTAGTGATTTCTTTATACATGAACGATTGGATCTTTATTTTCGAGAAAAAAAACTCACCTTGTGCTTTTCTATATTTTTAATTTGTTTAAATGTTAGGTTCCTTCGCATACAATCGAATTTAACCTGTGCCTACAGAAAAATAATGATGCAGCGCTTAGAAGATGATATATTTAGAAAAGTCCCCAGTGATAATATGAAATAAAATGTTCCGTCAAAACGAAGGAACTTTTAAAATACCCTTTGAAGCCTCGAAAAGATTCTACTGATTACCCCATTTTCTAGAGAACTCGCAAGGTTCCCTTGACCTCTCATCTTTAGTGAATATCTCTTCTGAGGCTCAAATTGATCTATGAGCGCCTCTTTTACTCTGTTGCGAACGGAAATTCTAGGGGCTATTCTTCCAAACCCCTTCAAGAGGATCCCTCGCGACTTTCTTGTTCGGTGCTGCCTTATCAGTGCTCTTTTCTTCTCTCGACTGTCCTGCTGGGATAAGATTGCATCATACGGTAGATTTTATTGTCGCTTAAATACGGTGACAGTTTAATCATACAAAACAGATACTTGTTATTGTTTTTGAAGAGATTTATTGGGAAACTGTGGTTTAGTTTGTTTGTACTCTCGCCCTAGTGTGATCCGGTGAATTTTCGAGGTAAAAAATTGTTGTTTCTCATTCAGATCGAACTATAAAATCCGGTTTAGATTTTTTTTGCAGGTAGACTCTTTTTCTCATTTGTTAGGTGAACACCCGTACCCCACGGTTTATTGTATGTTGTTATTCAGAAATCGGATTCTTTTTTTCCTTCTCAAGTTATTACACTGCCCTATTGCCCTTACCACTGATTTTCTCTGTGAAATGTCTTTAATTTCTGTTACTGCTTATGAATCTTGTAATCAATTGGTTACATTAGTCCGGTACCCAAAGAGCGAAGCATTTTGATGATCAATGACTGGCGAAGGGAATGGTTTAGTGAGGGCACATTATGAGTGACAGAAAGCTCGAGAATAGCACTGCCTTGATAACTTTCTAACCCTGAGCCTGCTTCTTACAGGATGTCTCAACCCCAAGTTCACCCGGTTTTCCACGAAATTTTTAAGGGTTTAGTAGTTTCTGCCGTGAATAATGTACTCTCTTGCCTGATTAGCGACGTCGTTGAGCCTTCCATTATGTCTCCTACCTTTTCTTATAGTTTTGATGCCTTTTTGCTACTCTGATTCTCTCTACTTCTTTTTAACTTTCTTTTGACTGCTCCCAGCCTCTCTCTTTTCTCTTCAAACCTTTTTTTTATCTAAAGGATTCTCTTCAATAAAGTAGCATTATTTTTTATGTGTTTTTTATGTTCTCAAAAAGCATCCTTACAAAATCTCCATGATAAGATAAGATTCACTGCCATCTTCTTTTTAGGCATAGGGAAAAGTGTGAGAAATGAATAATAAGAGGAAGCAGCTTTTGAATATTTATACTTGGATTCATATGCAGTCATATATTTCATGACTTCTTCTTCAGGTACAGAGTTATACCTCGCTCTCACATTAACTTACTTCACTCTTCTTATGTGAATGTAAAATTTTAAATGAAATTTAAAAAGAATCTTAATCAGCATTGCAACCCACGGAAAAATAGACCATGACGAATATTTTAGGCATCGGTTTAATAAGAATAAGCTACGCAGACGAAGCATCAATCATGGAATTTCACATGGTGTTTAGTTATTATTTTAAAATGCCATCCACAAAGTAGAAAGTTTCTTGAATTAAACTATTTTGGAAGTCTATGGAATAATAAATGTTGAGCCACAAATAAACCAGTAATGAAACATTGTTTTGTCCAACTCAACATAAAAAATTTTGTTGATCGACTTATTAAAGAGAGTATCACTCTTCGCCAACGTAATATGTTGTTTTAAGTGTTACTTTCCTACCTTATTAAAAAACGTCTGTTCTCAGAGTTTTTCGTAAAAGATTGAAGTTGAGGACATAATTCGAATAGCTTCAACAGCCACACAGCTCAGTTTCTTAGTCATCTGTATATCTTTTCTTACGAATTCACGAGAGTAAAATGAGGAGTGGATTGGTAGATATAGTGCAAAATAAAGACTCACGAAGAAGAAAGTTCATAAATGCATGCTCAACTCCCTCCGAAGCTGACAGAAAGCTGCGACCGTCTTCTGAGAACATGAAACGCTTGTAGAACTTTAGTTGAGATTTTAAGAAGAATTTCTTCCAGCCATTGAATCCGATTGACTCAGTTAAGAATTGAAGGCAAAGTGTCAAATGAATTAAGGTGAGAAGACCTTCTCGAGTTATTGACGATAACTGCTCAAGACACATGAGCAAGCTTGGCCGGAAACAATGTCAACGAACAAGTCTTTTGGGTATTTTGTTTGCAGTATTTCAGTCGGCTGACCATAATTCTCCAAGTTGATATCATATTCGTTGACGATGACACACGAGACAGTTGGTGACTATGCGACAAGTAATGGAAGCCGAAATCTCCTGGGAGACCCAAACATTTTGCCCCCAGGCACTCACAAAAGAGAAAATGTCAAAGGAGAGAATGGAGCTCTACAGACTCAGCTCACCTTTCTGGCAATTCATCAGCTTCCAGAAATGCATCCGGACATGACTTAATGTAATTATTTTATTAGGTTATTTCATCAACGTTTACCAGTTAACCATTTCTTTAAAAAAATTATAGCTTAAACACCCAATAAAATATTTTTCTTTCAAGAAAACTTCATTTTATCTCATTGACTTGATAGAGTTATCGCGTTTTTCCCTAAACCTTGACAAATACTAGAGCTCAAAGATTTCAGATTTTCATTTTTTCACAAGTCTGATGATTTTGATATAT
Organism: Allodiplogaster pararmata; assembly: GCA_964056735.1. Classification (NCBI taxonomy): domain Eukaryota; kingdom Metazoa; phylum Nematoda; class Chromadorea; order Rhabditida; family Diplogasteridae; genus Allodiplogaster; species Allodiplogaster pararmata. Next base: position 43,834,689 of record OZ057403.1, read on the forward strand.
CAAAACAAATGACAATGATTTTGAGTCAGAGGATGATGAGCTTTGATTGAGCTGGTTTGAGAGATTGCGATTGGCAGATAATCGAATAAGCACCTGGTTGACTGACTCACAATTAATTCCATTGAGTTGCTCAGTTGATACGATTCTTCATAACCCGAGAGATGAGGTAGGCTCACGGCTTGTGCTTAACTGAAAGGTTTGCTTATGGTCTGTTTAGAGAAATATCTTGATTTGTTACTAAATTATTTCATATTTTGGTTTTAAATTGTTTTTGAGTCTTGCTACTGGTATATTATCTGTAGAATATTAAGACAGAGGCTTAAAATACTGCTTGAAACTGGAATGTGATAAACATACATGTCTAGATAATAATACGTTTCTTCTGATATGAATAATACGTTTCTTCTGATATGATTTTTCGAGATACAACACAAAAAACCCCGTCAACAAGTTTTACTTACTATAACTCTTTGAAAGATTCACGACCTGCTGAGAACGAAACCAGCCTAATCCGCAAGAATCGACGATTATGGCTAGAAGTTGGTTCCTTGTGCTCCTTGTGCACTTGGTACACCCGCTCAGGGGTTACACCATCGAAGCCAATACTGCACCAGCGCGCTCCCCGATCCAGGACATGCCCTGGCCAGTTTTCAACGTTTTACTTGCACCGAATGAGACTCTTCTATCGGTGACTGACCGACTCAAGGTTTGATCGCGTCTATTTTTGTTGTGGTGTTGCTAACGTTGTGCGTTTTCTCACAAGCAGAGCCGTTTACAAACTTAAAGTGTGTCAATGTGAGTGCAATGCCTTTTGCTGGATACTTTGTGATTGTTTGTAACATCTGTAATGATCACGAGATAAAGATGATGATGAAGTGAAAATCTCTTTCGTATTAGTGCTTATTCGCAAGTTTGGTTGAGGCTTATAATGCATGGAGAGAAGCAACAACTGCTTACCTCCAAGCACAAGGGGCATCTTCAACATCTGACTACCAGAAGGCCATGTTCTGTTATCCAGGTTTTTTTTTGTGATAGCAAAATAAAGGAAAATTTTGTGATAGCAAAAATCGAAGGAAAAATTTTGTGATAGCAAAATATTGCGAAAACTTAGAATGTAAAGGTGCCTTTTATAGTATTCATACTTGTGCACTGATTTGTCTCACAACAACTTGTCGTAATAATGAATATGAAGTGCTGTCATCGGTAAATTGTGCGAAAACTACGAGCAATTTTACATTCCTAAATTAAAAAAAGTGCCGTATGAAAAGAGACCGTACGCCATTTTTTAACGGAAAAGTTGAGACAAATAAGCGTTTTATTTTTTTGCTCAAACAATCTTTCACTAAAAAATTTTTTAAAATTTTAATTTAGCGTAAGAAAGCCTTGTTAAATGTGTCATTGTTGTGAGTCAAGAGAGCATAAAAACAAGTATATTAAATTTACAATAAGAACTTTCTCGCTCCCTTGGTTCTCAGCAATAACGAAGCTGAATGTTTATTTGCTAATCACAAAAATCTGTATCGCCTTTATGTTCATTCTATGTACTCTTGCATTGAAAAAAAATTTTCAATAAAAAAACTATTATGAAACGACTAAAATTCGTATTTCAATTGTATAAGAGAAAAATTTTCAAGTTTTGACTTAGCAAAATGTGTGTGAAAACGGTTTAAAAGCCTCCTAGTAGCAATTTGATAGTACGGCACAGTTCGCCCTGCACTGCGCAGCTAGTATAAAAGAACCCGAGTTTATTACACAATCAATTGTTTTACAGCTTCGCAATGCTAGATATATACCAGTTTTATACAACATCAAACAGTTAAAGTCTTTGTCGTGCCAGTGAAGAGATGCGGTGTGGTTTCGTGCAAAGAGTTCGGACGTTTCGCTTTATTTAAAGCATCATCAGCGATATGCAAGTTACCCTAAAGCAGAACGAAATTGGTAAAAAACAAAGCGAAAAAGCATAATTCACATGAAAGTTATCTCAATACAAGAGAGGAAATCTCCTAAAGAAGTAAAAAGCTATTTAGTGGGAGAAAGAAGCGAAATATGGTAAGTCTCGCGTTACAAAGCGAGTTAATTCAAAGACTGGGAAGAGAGATAAGAGCTAGTTGAATCATTTCCTCAGCGAGTTCATTCCGGTTGTTCAGGTCGGGAGCATTGGTATTTATAAGGGCTTCGGTTAGACGTCGGCGTACAATATTCGGTTCAACTTGGAGTATAACACCGGATAGAGTCATCTTTGAGCCAGAATGTTTTAGACTAGCATGTTGAGCAAATGCATTACAAAGCAAACGAAACCACACCGCATCTCTTCACTGGCACGACAAAGACTTTAACTGTCTAATTAACCTCCACGATGCGCGTCACTCAGTACTCAAAATACAACATCAAACATCAAGGCTGTGGTAATAAATTAATAAGATAAATATGTTAAGGTACGGTTTTATAATCACTTTTTGTCACTCTGAACGAAAACTTGTTTCCGCAAACCTGTTCGATTTTGACTCAAACTTGAACTAGTCGAATATTGGTAGTCATAAATTACGAAAAATCTGAAAATCTTACCAAACGAGTACTCGGACAGGCCCGAGTATCTACGCGCCTGCAGTGGACGAGCTGCCACTCATCGCGACATGCGAGGATGTCCTGAATGTCTACAACAAAACGACCGCAGATGCTGAGGTCTTGATCTCCCAATCACAGAATCCAGATGTCAGTTCAAACATCCAAAATGCCGATTCAACTTGTTGACCAGTTACAAATCGAACTTTCTCTGAGCATTATAGAAAATTTAGAGCGAAGAGTAAGTGAAAGCTTTTGTACCGCAATTTCAGTTACTAACAGTAAGAATCACATTTCTCAAATAGTGTCTTATAAAATAAAATAAAATCAGATCAATCAGAAACTCACCAGGTACTCGACAATCGCAAAGTTCATTCCAATTTCCTCCATTTTTTCTGTCAAAACTAAATAGTTTTAAAAGGTTAAAACATAGGTTAGTTATGAAAATAAGTCAAACAAGGATTCCTTAATAACAGGACCGGTGATATATAGTTGTGAGTTTCATCTAACGACCTACCATTGTGTTTGTCACCTACATGACTTCTAGTTTATTAGAAAAAGCTATGCGGATGAGTTTCATCTGCTTCTCTGAATTCAGCATTATTTGTTCCATTGAACGCTTCTTTACGCTTCGCAGAAATTTCTTGTGTATTGTATTTCTTTCACTCCGTATGTACATTTGCAAGCAAACATTTTCTTTGAAAAAAACAACAACTCTGAAATGATTCGCAAAGGGATTGTTCAGGAAAGCTTGGTCTCTACGATTGCTCGGTTGTTGCAGTCTGAAGAAATAAACAAGAAAGTAAACGAGAACAACAGAAAAATGCTCGATCAACAGGAAAATGAGTCCAGCCATGGGCCCGAGAATACGGCAGGCACACAATCACATGGTCACAGCATAAGCTTTGGCTCAAGTCAAAGACGGGATCATCCATCTCAATCTTCAGTAAATAACGATGAATGGAACAACGAAGAAATGAGAAAAATTAGTACTCGAACTGGCGACTTACACGCGAGGGAACCTGATATTTCAGGGCATTCACCAAGTTTCAAGAATGTTCTCAAACCGATGGAGCACCATTCTGGTCTAAACAGCAGAAAAGATGGAGAAACTGAGTACCACTACGAAAGTTTCATCGACAGCTTGGAGCAAGGAAAGTTGCATACCTTTTCCGAAGATCAATTAAATTCAAGTGATATATTACACCAGATCAGAAAGGGTCAACCGAACTTGGCCTTCGATCCTTCCAAGACCAATCAATCTCGGTTAGAAGAACTTCTTGAAGATAACAAGGAAAATTGGAAAAGCACGCTCGCGAACGGGGTTGTCAGTCTGCCGAACAGAAAATTGCATGCTCACCCTGAAAGTCCCTATAACTTTAGTGATCTACAAGACCAGATCGAAGATCATCAACCGAGCTCGGCCTCTAATCCTTCGGAGGTCAATAATTCTTACTTGAAAGAGCTTCTCAACAAAAACAATGAAGAATGGAAAAGCAAGCAGGCGAGTGTAATTGATAGTTCGGTGAAGGGGGAGTCGCATGATTTCTCGGAAGATTCAGATAAATTTAGTGATTCAACACTCCAGATCAAAAACCATAAGCTGAACATTGCTTTTGATCCTTCAAAGATCAATCAGACTCACTTGAAAGAATTTCTCGATGAAAACAATGGTGCTCGGAAAAACACTCTCGCGAGTGGTATTTTCAGCCTGCCACCCGGAAACTTGCATGCTCACCCTGAAGATACGGATAACTCTACTGAACTACTAAACCAGAAAAGAGCTCATCAATTGAACGTGTCTCTTGAACCTTTCAAAATCAATCAGTCTCAGTTGGAAGAATTTCTTGATGAAAACAAGGAAGCGTGGGAAAACACTCTCACGAGTGTGATTGTCAGTCTGCCACCCGGAAACTTACATGATCACCCTGAAGACACGGATAACTCTAGTGAACTACTACAACAGACCAGAGATCATCAACCAAACGTGGCCCTTGATTCTTCTAAGACCAATCACTCTGACTTGAAAAAACTTTTTGACGAAAACGAGGGAAACTGGAGAATCGAGCTCGCAAGTGTAATTGTGAGTCTGCCGAACGGAAACTTGCGTGCTAATCCTGAAGATACGGATAACTCTAGTGATCTACTACACCAGATCAGAGCTCATCAACCGAACGTGGCCCTTAATCCTGCCAAGATCAATCGGTCTCACTTGAAACAGCTTTTCGACGATAGCGGCGGAGAATGGGAAAACGCGCTGGCAAGTGCGATTGTCAGTCAACCGAACGAAAACTTGCATGCTCGCCCTGATGATTCAGAAAACTCCCGTGATTCACAACACCAGATCAGAAATGGTCAACCGAACTTGGCCTTCGATCCTTCCAAGATCTATCAGTCTCGGTTAGAAGAACTTCTCGACGAAAACAAGGGGAATAGGAACAGCACGCTCCCAAGTGTGATTGTAAGTCTATTGAAGGAAAACCTGCGTACCCACCATGAAGATACGGATAACTCTAATGATCTACAACACCAGATAAAAGATCATCAACCAAACTTGGTCCTTGATCCTTCCAAGTTCAATCAGTCTCACTTGGAAGAACTTTTCGACGAAAACGGCGGAGAATGGAAAAACGCGCTGGCAAGTGTAATTGATAGTTTGGTTAATGAGGGGTCGCATGAGTTTTCGGAAGATCCAGATAACTCCAGTAAACTACTACACCAAGTCAGAGATCATCAACCAAACTTGGTCCTTGATCCTTCCAAGTTCAATCAGTCTCACTTGGAAGAACTTTTCGACGAAAACGGCGGAGAATGGAAAAACGCGCTGGCCAGTGTAATTGATAGTTTGGTGAATGAGGGGTCGCATGAGTTTTCGGAAGATCCAGATAACTCCAGTAAACTACTACACCAAGTCAGAGATCATCAACCAAACTTGGTCCTTGATCCTTCCAAGTTTAATCAGTCTCACTTGGAAGAACTTTTCGACGAAAACGGCGGAGAATGGAAAAACGCGCTGGCCAGTGTAATTGATAGTTTGGTGAATGAGGGGTCGCATGAGTTTTCGGAAGATCCAGATAACTCCAGTAAACTACTACACCAAGTCAGAGATCATCAACCAAACTTGGTCCTTGATCCTTCCAAGTTCAATCAGTCTCACTTGGAAGAAGTTTTCGACGAAAACGGCGGAGAATGGAAAAACGCGCTGGCCAGTGTAATTGATAGTTTGGTGAATGAGGGGTCGCATGAGTTTTCGGAAGATCCAGATAACTCCAGTAAACTACTACACCAAGTCAGAGATCATCAACCAAACTTGGTCCTTAATCCTTCCAAGTTCAATCAGTCTCACTTGGAAGAACTTTTCGACGAAAACGGCGGAGAATGGAAAAACGCGCTGGCCAGTGTAATTGATAGTTTGGTGAATGAGGGGTCGCATGAGTTTTCGGAAGATCCAGATAACTCCAGTAAACTACTACACCAAGTCAGAGATCATCAACCAAACTTGGTCCTTGATCCTTCCAAGTTCAATCAGTCTCACTTGGAAGAACTTTTCGACGAAAACGGCGGAGAATGGAAAAACGCGCTGGCCAGTGTAATTGATAGTTTGGAGAATGAGGGGTCGCATGAGTTTTCGGAAGATCCAGATAACTCCAGTGAACTACTACACCAAGTCAGAGATCATCAACCAAACTTGGTCCTTCATCCTTTCAAGTTCAATCAGTCTCACTTGGAAGAACTTTTCGTTGAAAACGGCGGAGAATGGAGAAAAGCGCTGGAAAGTGCGATTTTCAGTCTGCCTAACGAATACCTGCATGCTCCCCCTGATGATTCAAATAACTCCAGTAATCTACAACATCGAAACAGAAATCATCAACCGAACTCCGCCATTGATCCTCTGAAGGTCAATCAGTCTATCTTAAAAGAGCTTCTCGACAAAAACAACGGAGAGTGGAAAATTGCGCTGGCCAGTGTAATTTTGAGCATCCACGAAAAATTGCATGCCTACCCTGAAGATTCAAATAACTCCACTGATTTACTACACCAGATCAAAGATTATCAACACAACTCTGCCTCTGATCCTTCGAAAGTCAATCAGTCTCATTTGGAAAAACTCTTCAACGGAAACAACGGAGATTGGGAAAGCAAGCTGGCGAATGTAAATGATGATTCGGTGAAAACGGACTTGCATATTTTCAATGTATATCCAGATATTTCTAGTGACGGTCCAGTTGACAGATCATACTTTCAATCAAGCAGGGGCGAAGAGAACATGACCTCACGGTTCTTGGTGACATCACGCAAGTTTATCACCACTCTCAAGGAAAGCAACCAGTCAACAGATTTCGTTTCATCTCAGTCATTCATTAATCCAATGACAAAAACGAGTCCAATAGAAACTGACCCAAAAGTCGAAGAAGCCGTTTGGTCGATTTTCAAACCAATGAATGCCGTTATCGGTCATTTACCCGGACAACCAAAACTAACAAAGGAAAAAGGATCCCTCCAATCAACCAAAGACTCAACTAGAATCAACCAAATCAATACATCATATCCAATGAAAGAAAATTTGAAACGCGTGGTTAGTTTTTTTCATTTTGAAAAAGCGTGACGTTCACAGATGAAACAATTTTATAATTATCAATCTCATATTTTAGAAATACTTATGCTAAGTCAATAACTCGAAAACTTAGATGTACAAGATTTATTACTCATGAAGTTTAGTTTTTCACAGACTCTAACTCATCCAAATAGCTTTAGTCAGTCTTTCAGTATTTTAACTCACGTAACCTCCTCGAGCAGAAGGGTTGGAAGTACTCGCTTCAATCTCAAAAGGTTGCTATCCAAAGGGAAAGAGACTTTTTCAGGTACGAGCTGCGAACGACGTCTTACAGAGTTCAAATTACACGGCTGCGGTCTCGAATCAGATCGCGCGACTCTCCTCACTCCAAGCTATCTTCCCGGTTCCCAATAAGCGATTGGCTGTACTCATAGCCAGGGCGAGCACCTTGTTGGTAAGTCAAGCACATCAAAAGTCATTACGCAAGAAATTGGATCATCCGATGAATTCCATTGTAGAATAACAATTCATTAGATAGATTTATTCCCCAAAAAATAGTTTGTTTAGAGTTATTTGGTGTGCTTTCCGACCGATATATAATAGATTTTTTGTACAAAAGTTGGACAAAGGATATACCAACGATAGATCATTAAGCGCTAAAACCTTCTTACAAAAATGAGTTTGTAATTTCAACCGTCATCAAAGCAATCTTAAAGAAAATAAAGCAACCCAGGGATGAATTCAAGGTGAGTGTTCGGAACGTTACTTAGCTAGTGAAACGAAAACGAGAAAAAATGTCGAGCTGCTACAGGACCCAACCTTGCCCATTCCAACTCCGCCTCCCTTCACGTGGAGTATCCCTGTCATACCCACTGCCTCTGTCAGTTCTGTTAACTGTTTTTACACCACAAATTCTACTTTCTGAAAGCACTGACTTCAATTAAATTCTTTATTCCTTGAAGACATATAAATATATGCATACAATGGAGATTTGTCGCAGTTGCGATTTCAGTACAGGTATATTTATTCATAATAAACAAGAGATGAAAGAGATTAAGTATGAACAGAGTCAGTAAATATCATTTCATCGGAGTTATAATCGTATTCTGGACACAGGTAAAATAGAAGAAGAGGGGAGATTTACAAGAGCCTTTTTGAATAAAACTGGAGAAGATATTGCAACTATCTGAGATGGAAGAGAATTCCAAGAACTTATACATCGAGAGGAGCATGTACTGTGAGAATTAAGAATCTTAAAGGGGAGCGATTCTAAATGAATGTGATGTCCTATTCTTATAATGAAAGGGTAAAATTTTGAATAATACGGACGTATCTAGAAGAACATGATTGTGAATAGATTTGTGGATGAAACATAGGTCGGCTACTGCACGTCTGTATTCTAAGGTAGTGAGATTCAGAAATTCTAACCGTGCAAGATATTCGATTCTAGGGACACCAGCTCTAGCGAATAAACGCCTAGTGAAGTTTCTTTGAACTCTTTCAATTTCATTTACCAAACCAATAGCAACTGGGGACCAAACTTCAGATCCATAATCAAGTATGGGCAGAATGTAAGTCTTATACACGAATCAGGATGGTAATAGAGGTGGTTTTTAGAGAACGGAAGATTATATTCATGCTCCTGAATGCTTTCGAAACCATATTATTGAAATGGTTGGAAAAATGTAGTGAATAATGGAAACTAATACCTAAATCACGAATATCAATTTGACTGAGCAATAAACTATCGTTGATGAAGTATGACTTGAAAAGAAATCAACAAAAAAAAGAAATCAGCGCTGAAATCACTCAAGTTTCCGTTTTTTTAAAGCTTCAATTAATATTTTCAACAAACGTATTTTGTTTCAAATCAGAAGTCATTCTCCAATTAGTGGTTTTTCTGTTCTTCTGTTCAGTAGAAATGATCTTCTTTCAGGTTTCACCCATTGTTGCCTCCGGCATATTCAGCAATTTAACTGAAGACATCAGAGCTAACTGCAATCTCAACAGCACAATCGCTCGCGTTAGTTATTCAGCAAAATTTAAAAATTCATGTTTAAACAGGTATTTTTTTCTGCAAATTTTAAATAGTCATAAGACAAACTGCTGCCAGACCGAAATGACGAAACTACTGGACGCTCTCATGGCCGCAGATCCTGTCGTCACACAAAACATCGTCAACCGCATGTTTGCCAGTGGCGTTTGCACAAATAGAACCGGCTTTCTCGACAGAGTTACACAGGCAAGTCTAGAACTGTATTTTGTATAGTAATGAAGAGTTTTTTAAAAACAAAATACTGTAGATCATGTTTGGGTTAGCAGTTATTTGAATGATGCTCTCTGCTTCATTCTTAACATAATTCATTCGATAAAGTGATCGTCTAAATACCAAAGAGTGCATGAGAACCAGAAAAGGATTGTTAATCGATACGACTGAAAAAAATCTGGCTTTTTATAAGAAAACATATCCTGCTGGTTTTTTTCATGTCTCATAATTCGAACTCGATTTTTTCCGGCAGTTGCATGTTCTACAAGATTGTAGCGTCAGAGTTTCTCGATTGTTTTGTTGCAGCTGATTCGTAACCAAACTCTTCTCTTATCTATTCGGAACCGCATCGCCTCCGGCAACATGACGTCAACGATGGAGGCGCTAAGGCAGCGACTGAGATTGCCTTCTTCTCCTCCGGTCAGTTTTTTGACTTAAGTTTTTTTGTGGTTTAACTCTAAAGAACTTCCTTGCTAAATTCACAACCCGTGATTAGGAACGAATTATTCATGTTTCTCGCCGTATTGATATTTGGAATTCCCTGCCCTCGCCTCTTGTTTCAATGCCATCCTCGTCACAATTTAAAAATGCTTTTCTTAGTTTACCAATTGATGTAATTGTACCCTCTTCTAAACTAAGACTCACATATTATTTGAGTATTTCTCACCAATTATTAATTATGAACTCACACCTTGAACTTCTCGATCAATTGTAATTTAAATGCAAAAATTACGGTTAATGTACATACATATGTATTATCTTATTGCCTCGAACTGAATCACCCTGTGACAGTTATCCATTGTATATCAACCATGTGCAAAGGAACAAAATGAATGAATTATGAATACCCCAGAGAGTGATTCGACCTCATTAATTCAACAAAACATGCGTGACTCAGATAACGAGGCCATCCACCCATTCAGGTGACACTATCGCACGAAATAAAAATCGGTCCTCGGTAGTGTTGCGGTAGATTTCTCCCACTACTGGTAAGAACTGCTAGGGTCCAATCTTAAACTGGTGATGGGGGGGTTCTATCCTGAACTGTCTGTTATTTCCCGTGCAGTATATAATTTAAAAAGTTTTGTTCTGACACCAAATAACTACGATAACCATTTTAAATTACTTCAAGATTTCTTTCAAAGGATTAATGGTCGGTTTTAACGATGAATGATATATTGTTATATCTCATCAATAGTGAGTGATATAAATTGTATTATGATGGATGATCCGTCTTGATGCTTGATAATGTCTTCAAATGAACCTAGCAATTAAGTAAATAATTTTACAGGCTTACAACACGGGCGTCTTTCAGAACTTTGAGAACTTCCAATCAGGCTTTCAGCAAGGCGGTCAAAGAGTGAGAAATTTTTCTATGCTGAACTCTTTCGTTAACAATGATTAAATCAAATTAAATTTTCTTTAAACGATTTTTTTTATTAAAGTTTATTCACAGATAAATTTTGTCAAAAAAGAATTTCTCAGCTCGGAGGAGATATATCGACCTTTCTCAACCGGTCGGCGGGCCTAGCTACTGGAGCTTTCACCAACGTAGCTTCTTCCTTCTCTTCTCTCTTCAATGTCCTCGGGAGAAAAAGATAACTTCTTGTGAATATAAAGGATTCTTTCACAAGCCAAGAGAAGCTTTTGAGTCTAATGATAAGGAGGGTCCTTTTTTTAAATAATAGGGATTTTTTTCTTCTCTTCCTTTTTGTCTACGAATACCTAGCACGAGTAAAAATAACCCAGTACATGTATCAACTTGGTCCCCGCTGTTTCTCTACTCTCGAAACTGTCCTCGTAATCTTTTTATGGTAACTTCAGTAGTAATTTTTTACGCTGTTTTTTTACAAGTTAAAAAAATCGAAGGCGACAACAATAAACAAAGTTATCTCATTACCAATATTAGCTCAGCAGAATCGAGCTATTGATTACTACACTACACATTTATGATTAATTTCGAAGTAGTTAATTTTTTAATTTTTTTGCATAATTTGTACAACGTTGTAAAGTAGACTTGAGATGTTTTATAATGGTTTCAATCTTTACATTCTGTTCCACCAAAGTTAGTGTATATAGTTGTCCTTTATAGTGTCAATCTATATAAGCGTCGGTTTTGAATCAGAACTCTTTGTCAGAGTGATAAAGAACTTGTTACTTCACTGTTGAAGCTTTGACAGTGCAAACTTTCCTAAAACGTAGTAACACGCTTATTCTTCAAAAATTGTCATTTAAAAGTCTACAAGTAAACAGAAAACATGTTTATTGGATGATTTCACAAAGTAAAATTACCCAATAACTTTTCGAAGTCTTCAAAAGAGCATCTGAGCGTACAATACTATCAGTTGAAACATGCGAAACATGCGAGAACAAGCGAAAACTTTTTTTTCTATCTGAACTATTGAGCCATGCCATTGAAACTTCCGAATCAACCCTTTTTCTACGTAGTGTAGTGCTCGCTCTCGGTGAGAAAGAAAAAGGTGGGTTTGATCCTGTCCAGGAAACTAATTTTTGTTTATGTGACAGTTGAACCATTTCTGCATAACATAGAAAACTTTGCCTTCGAACTATGCAATTGAGCATTTGTTGAAGAAGTGTAAGATTTGCATAATATATTCGGAAGAAGCTGGCTGCGTTCAGGTGTTCTGAATGGTGATTAACAATGAATTCTAATAACACTAAGCTTCATATGGTGAAACTTCACAAAATAAATTTTCTATTTCGTTTCTCATCTTCTCTTTTTTGCCCAATTTCCCCTTCTGCCTTCTGTCTGTGTCTTTTTATAGTTTATCTCTCTACTCTAGAATGTTTTCTCTAGTTTTAATTCAACATACAAAGTCATTTTCATTCATTTTCTTCACAGGGAGCTGCTGCGAACAGCACTCTTTACTCTCAAGGTAATTTTTGTGAAAGTTCGATTAATATCGGAACTGTTTCACTTCAGGGACACCCCCTACCAGAGATTCAATTGAGTCAGATCAGAGTAGCATTTTTTGATACGGTCTCGTTAGCCTAAGCCGTACGACCTCATTAGCGTAAACTTTTTCTTAATGTAAAAATAATTTTTTGTAAATGTAAGTAAGTCGACCCATGGAACCTCTGGTAGGGGGGGTGTTTCTAAAGTGAAACAGTGCCTTAATATCAAACTTTCGATTTTTTTTAAATCGTAGTATTTTTTCTACCCAAGTCAACTATCTAGAAAACTTTTTTTTTAAACTATGATGTTATAAATATCTATATTTCACTATAGCCATTGTAACTCACTGTAGCTTTGATCGAAAATATTTTCATCATCAACTCATCATCACTCGACAATGCTTCACAGCTTTCAAAATCTCCAACTAGTCATTTCATATGGTTTTGATCTGATTTTTTACATGAATGCTCATAATCTTGTAAAAAATTAATATGAGTATACTCCGCAGAATGTTAACGTCTAGAATTTTT
>OZ057403.1:43847718-43922718 GCA_964056735.1 Allodiplogaster pararmata
TAAGGGGCATCCAACGCGTTGCATTTGAAATTGAATAGGAAAAGGAGGAAAAAACAATTATATGCTTTATTAACATCTACAATATGAATAATTGTTATCAATCTTCAATTGAAAATTGAGTCATCGTCATAATATACATATGTTTGGAGGGTTTTTTTTATAAAGCGATGGGTTCTGGCGTGTAGAGGATAATACTAGAGACGAGAAAACGCTTTGTGTCTGGGCGCTGTCTGCTCTCAACTAACTCCTGCTTCCTCTTTAGTCCCTGCTTCGTCTTTTCGGATGCTCTTCCCTCTCTTTTTCTCTCACTCTATTTATCTCGCATACACCCAAAAACTTTGCCTTCTATCTCTCGAGTCTTTCCCTTCCCCTACCAACTCTGTCCCTCGTCAGCAGAAAAAGAGCACCGAAAAGTGAGAATTCTCCTGAGTGTTTGTGCATGTGTGCATCAGCTGTAGCTGGATTGCACGATGAATTCCGAGAGATGAGAGAGGAAGAAAGAAAAGAGTTTCAGGGATATTGAAGAGAAGAGCAGAAGGCAAGACAACATAGAGAGAAATTGTGTTTTCACTCGAAGAGGGTATAGAAAAGAGAAGATTAAGATATAAAAAGGAGAAGACTTGAATGGCCCAGGTTTCTAGAGGATGAGAAGAGAATAATAATGATAATAGATCCGAAGTGGACAAGAAAGGCAGAGAAGAAGTACGATGAAGGGAAAAGAGAGCAGCGAGAGAGAAATGAATTAAGACTGAGTGACATACATATAACTAAATAGAGAAAAATGATAACGGAGGCTAATTTTAGAATTAATTGGAAAAATAGAAATGAATGTAACCAAAGGAAGTGCTTATGGCCTAGTAGTCACTAAGCACATATTTTATATTCCCGTTATGATAACTTTCTCTTGCTTCTGCTGACCATGTCTTAAGACAACTTAGATTCGAAAATTTAGCACAAAAAATTAGAAGAAAACACAATTAAACAAAAAATAAACTTGAGAAAAAAACATAAACAACCACAAGACCGAAAAAAGACAGAACAGCGAACATGACAGGCCCTAATAGGAAACATGGCATGATTAAACAAGGAACATGAGTAGGTTCAAGAAGGAGAAGGAACACCACTATGAAACTTAAAATAAAAACATTTTGATAAAAATTGGTATAAATAAATACAATTCTACTACTCCATCTTTACTTTTAGAAAGAAAATTAAAGATAAACGTTATTTATGAAAGCAGAACAGCAACAAAGCCGGAAAACTGTGGTTTAAAAAAAACTATAAATAGCGTTTTTTTCCTCATCAACATAGTCAAATTTTCATATTTTCCTCCCCCGGATCTCTTGCAAGTTTTCAGCTTTTTGGAAGAAATTGAGGTTGAAATTGAAACTTATATTTCTATTCGCAAAAAGTAGCTATGCTACATACATAAATAACAGTTCGGGAAACAGTGAGTACACGTTTACATAAGGATAATGGAAAAAATGAGTAAAATGATCGTCTCTCTATGCAACATATGAAAGAGTCCAGCATGGCAGGGTCTATTACGTAGAACTGAGTGAGTTATCATAACAGGTGAGAACTGGAGAACGCGAACATATGGACGGCATCAGTCAGCCAGAGAAAGAGAAGAAAGTGTTTAAAGCTAAAACATTGAGGAAGTGAGAGGAAGGGTGAGAGAGGAAAGAAGACAAAAGATGATAGATAAGAGAGATCAGAGAGGAGGAAGGCATAGAACGGTAAAGGGAGGAAAGGGGGGATGAGTTGGCGAACCCGCCTCAGTGGAGGGCGCAAAGAGAATATGGGTTGCTGGCACTAAGCAAAAGAGGAGGGATACATCGAGAAAAAAAAGAAGAGAAAACTAGGGATGGAGTGAGAGGCTTTCTGAACTTTTTCCATCCTCATCTCTCTTACTTTTTCTGTCTATTTAGCACGCTATCTTTCGCTCTCGCTCTTTCTCTCCTCAGAGTGCCTGAACTGCAGCTGTGTCGTTTAATAAAAACGCAGAGAACAGAGAAATAAAAAGAATGAAGCAAGCGTTGCGGTTGCGTCACGCGTTTCTCTCTTCTTTTTCTTTGTTTTAGCTGAGAGGAATGCTGTTTTGTTGGTTCTCTGCACCTTTTCTTTGACTGAGAAAAGAGAGAGATTCAAGGAAAGGAGAGAATCCCACGAAAACCCGGCTGAGCTGTCAGCTAAGAGAAGACTGTCAGAGAGAGAACTGCGAGGTTAGAGAGCATGCAGAGGCCGTGAGGGAACACTGTTAAGGGGGGAAAGGGGTCAGAGAATAAGTGAATTGAAAGAGACGTTCTCTCTTTTTTTCGACTCCAACATAGAGCAGAGCACTCCTCTCACAAGGAATTTACTGTGAGTGCAGGTTAGAGAAATAATGACAATGATAATAGGAACGGCAGCAAGATCAACTAAGAAAGAGAGAAGAGGGAAAGCCAGTTGAAAGAGAGAGAGAGATAGAGAGATAGAACAAGATGTCTTCAGAGAACATCGAGGACGAGTGAAGTAATCAGAAAAGTAGCAAATAGTAATAAAAGAATAGAAAGTAAAGTGATCAGGGAGAAAAAAAAGGAAACTCAGTGAGGATGAAGAGAAGAGGAAGAGAGACTTTTGTTGCTACATATAAGCGGGAGAATCCGAATGTTGAGAACTTCTCCATTCCACCTTCTTGTCTGACTCTATTTCGGTCTATGCTCTTTCTCTCCGTAAATCTGATCAAAAAATTTTTTTGTCTTATTCATTCAGTCACATTTTATCTTTGCTATATTTTTTTTAAATCTGGAACTCTCTTCAGCCTCTCTCTCCGTTTCTCTCGTTGATCTCTCAGATCTCTGCTCTAATACGTCTTATCATATTTTATCTCGGTAGACTTGATGGTGCACTGTCTGCGATCTCCTATTCATGGCTCCTCGCATTCCTCGCTCATTCCCGTCCTCGCTTGTTCATATGCACTGAACACCCCGAACGGGTTATCCCCTTTCTTGCCACTATAACTCCATTCCCGTTCATTTCCGACTTTGAATAGTTGAAAGGAAAAAAAGCATTTCTCTCTATATTCCATTTTCCCCGCTAAATAGCCAGCTGCTCCGAGAAAGAACTTTACGGGTCAGACAAAAGAGAAACAAGTTCTCTTTTTTGAGGATGAGATTTCTAGAGAATTAGCTGATCAACATTTAAATTTTAGTTGGAACGGCCGATGAGAAATCCTTCTGCATACCCAATAGCTGCCGCGCCTTTAATTTCACCTTAAAAAAGTTCGTACTAGTGTGTTCATGAGGAAGTTCACACTAGTGCGAGCTAGTTGATAAAATCTTCAGTGTTATTATAACTGATAAACGTCGAATTGCAACTAACGCAACCAGTATAGCGCTGAGTTGATGTCAGCGGTTACTTCAACATAGTGAAATTGAAGGCGCGGCTGATCATTTCTTCTGTTGCAAAAGCTGCTAAACATCATTCATTTTTAAAAAAAACTTAGCAGAGAAGTAAACTAAAACTAAAAAAATTTTTCAATGTTTGTTCGAGAATCGAGAAGGATTAACCAGAGTTCGTTAGCCAACTGTAAATTTGTCAACTTTAGAGTAACTTTTCCATTACTTTTTTCTTGAATGGAATTTCAGCAACAAACCCAAGTTTCTTTTCGTTGCTTTTTCTTATTGAAAACTGAACCAGTTTCATGAAAGAAGAACTGAAGAGGAGAACCAAACCAGATACGAAAATCTGCTGCTATCATCAGCCATAAATATCAGTCGTTCCTCTTTCTTTCTCTATTTTTTAACTCTCCACTGGTCTCTTTTTCTGTCTATTTCTCCTCTTCCTCTGTGTTTCCTTCTGTGACTGGCTCGCTCTGGCTGTGCTCCATTCATTTCCCTACTTCTCTCCACAACATATATCACCTTGTGATTTTTTTCTTTATCAAGCATTTATTTAGGTGTTCTTTTTGCCTTTTTCCTCGACTGTGTTTCTTCCTCTCTCCTTTCTCATCTTCAATTTCGACTATCTCTCCCCTTGTCTCTTTCTCTTCCTCTCTCCTTTCTCATCTTCAATTTCGACTATCTCTCCCCTTGTCTCTTTCTCTTCCTCTCTCCTTTCTCATCTTCAATTTCGACTATCTCTCCCCTTGTCTCTTTCTCTTCCTCTCTCCTTTCTCATCTTCAATTTCGACTATCTCTCCCCTTGTCTCTTTCTCTTCCTCTCTCCTTTCTCATCTTCAATTTCGACTATCTCTCCCCTTGTCTCTTTCTCTCTGATCCTTTCCCGCTCTTCTCTTTTTATATCCAATCAAGTAGCGGAAACGGCTTGGTGTTCCTCGTAGAAGAATAGTTTTGATTTATGAATTCATTCTTTTTTGACACTAATCATCTTATTATCAACTTTCTCTGACTTTGCGACCTTCTATCCTACCATTTTATTTCAAAAAGGCATTTTATGTGTGTGAGATTAATTCTGGAGTTGAAGTTGTGAGTTACTTTCACAGCTGAGCCTCGTTGCAACAACGAGAATTGAAAGAGAGTAAAAGAGATTGAGATTATTCGATAGAGAAACGGAGCGAGAGAGAGAGAGAGAGAGAGAGAGAGAGAGAGAGAGAGAGAGAGAGAGAGAGAAAAAGAGGCACACAAGGACAATAAGTGAAGTGAGCAGGTCATAAAAAAAAAGAAAAAGACGTGGAGAGTAAAAAGAATGAAAATTATGAAAGTACATAAGAAAAAAGTAAACTTGAACGAGAAGTTAAGATTGACAGCGTGGAAAAACAAAGAGAGAGAGAAATAAAGATAAAGAAAAGAGAGAAAGATATAGTTGAAGGATGGACAGATGGAAAGGAGAAGCAGCCATATCAAACGGTGCGGTATCTATCGAAAGGGCAGGAGCTGATAGAACATTTCAGCTGCTTCGTCTCTTTTTCTTTCTCATTTCTCTGAATAATTCTCTTTTTCTCTCTTCCTGACTCTTTTTCTCTCTCGGCAGTCTACAGCTGTAACCAGAAACAAAAAAATAACACTGCAGTATTCTATTGATTTGTTGAACTGGTAAGAATCTGAAGAAACAACCCTAAAATTATTGTTAACGGAATCCTACTTGGAGTAGCACCTTTGAATCCTACTTGGAGTAGCACCTTTGAATCCTACTTGGAGTAGCACCTTTGAATCCTACTTGGAGTAGCACCTTTGAATCCTACTTGGAGTAGCACCTTTGAATCCTACTTGGAGTAGCACCTTTGAAACTTGCAAAAAACGTTCCATTTTTACAGATTTATATGAATAAAGGACTACGTTTTCTCGAACCATAGACTGTCTGAGCCAAGTGACGCTGCTTCCTATTCGTGAAACTGAGCTGAGCATAAGTTGAACTTGTGGAGTTTTGGAACCGTGAAGATCGACATAATTTCGAGCTGCGCTCTGTATATCCCTTGGGAAAAAACTGAAACTTTTTTTAAACTCTCGCTAGAGCTCATAAAATAGTAGCGAAGAGCACGAGAGACCCGTGTATAACTAAAATTTTCATGATATTTGGCACATTTTCCGTTGAAAGAGACATTTTTAGTGCTCATGGTATGCATCCAAATATTTCTCTCTTACGTTCTTCGCACTAAAATTACTCGGGAGAAGCATGCTCTTCACTCGAATGCCTGTTGATTCAAGATTATTCAATCATTTAACTGTTGTTCTCACCTTTCTTGCTGTACTCTCCCCTCTTTAATTCTGGAATGAAAAGATCAAAAACAGACCCTGGCGTGATACGGAGAGATCAAACATCATAACTCTCAATAGCAACAAGGAATGTTTCTTTACACCTTTACGACTATTGAGCAACCTCACGTTGAGGTTCTTCTATCTCAGAAACCCTCTCTCTGTCTTTCATGTTCACGTGTCTGATCCTCTCTGATTCTTTTTTTGCAGTCTCACTCTCATCTCAATCTACACTTATCTGTCTTTACGAACTTTTCCCTATCATTATTTTCTCCTTCCACTCGACTTCTGACATCCAACTCAGCTGTTGACGGCTTCACTGGCCTGCTTCCTTATTTTTTGAATTGCATCTCTTGTTTTTTTGAGCTCCATAATATGTATACTTCTCATCATTTATAAGTGTGTTTTTCACCCTCTTCCTCCTTTTTTTCTTTCACGCTAACTCCGTCACTTCTTTATCTCTCTTTGGTTTTCTCTAGGAATTATTTCGCAGCCAATGAAATAAGAATTAACTTTTTCCTCTCGTTTTTCTTCCCATTTCGAACGTTACTCTATAGCTATTCGTGATGAATCGAAAGTCGAATAATAGGGAAGTAAATATCAACTTTGATCTCACCAGCACCAGTTCCCGGAAGAACATCCGAGAGACAAAGCAACATACAATACATATTTTATGCATTAGAGATGCGTAGCAGTTGTTATCTGTCCGAGGACGAGAAACAGAATTATTCTCTATCTATTGAAGAGAAAAAATTCAGAGAAAAAGAATGAGAGTAAGAAAGATGTGTTCAAGAGAACATCTGATATGGGTAACATTCAAAAGAAACTTGGAAGTATGAACCCATGAAGCGAAAAAAATCACCTTTACAACAAAAAAATATTGAGACTAAAAAGAGGAGGGTCCAGGTATGAACTGAGAAAACTATTTTTCAAAATTAAAAAAAAGATATGAGAAAAAAAAACTTGGAGAGAAAAATCATTAAAAACCAAAAAACCGGAGATTTGAAAGAGGGAATGTCATTAGAGAAAAAGAGAACGATGGGAAAGGTTCAGCACACCCGACTCTTTCCGAATACCTAGTAACCTACGATGAAGAAACAGAGAGAGGAAGAGTTGTGAAAGCTTTTGTTTGTTGAGAGAAGACTTCTTCTACTCAGACGAAGTTCTCACGCTCCCGAGACTCCGCCTTCCTCATGCATTTCCGCTCTCTAAGGCATCTTTCTCATCCGTCTCCCGGATAGCTTCAGCCCGCTACTTCCTGTCTGACTCTCCCTCACCTTCAACTCCGACTTTTTTTTTAGACAGTATGAGAAAATGCATGGATCATTGTAAAGGAAGAAGAGCAAAGGATATAGTTTGGAAACGAGAAATAAAAAAAACTACTTAATTTTGTGTACTATTATACCTAAAAATACTACCTGATGAACACACACACACAAGGAAATTTGAGAAAACGAAGAGTTGCAATGATGAAAAAAAGAACTTTATCTTCTTCGTTACATGGCCGTCGTGGTATGTGACGAGCTTCAACATTTTTACAATTCCCCCAAGTTCTGAATTCCTCGTGATTTCAATGTGATTGAAACTATATCTTAGCATCTGAAGACAGTAATTACTTAGAATTTTTCCACGCTAGAGCCTCAGTGGCGAAACCCCTCCTTGTCATCGGACGTGGACACGTTGATGGCTAGAGAAATGAACAGCGATGATAGGAAAGACGGGTAATTTTCTGCCGATAAAGAAGGGAAGCGAACCCGCGACATGAGAGCTCCTGGAGTCAAGGAGCGTTAGAATTCAGAAATAGTTTTAGATCGTTTCACCCACACTTTTGCGCTGTTTTGCCTCAACACGGAAAACGGTTAGAATTATTATTTTGTACTGTTTCTTTGGTGGAGTTTCTGAAATTGGTTTCCAGCAGATTGCAAACTGCCGTATTTCCTATGCATTTTCAGGGGGATTCATGGTGAGACAGATCAGCGCACAAGTTTTGGTGAAACAATCTTACAGAAAAAAAGTACTTTTTGAGTTCTAATGATTCATTAGGCTCTACATCTATACTACCGATTCGTGAGATGTACATCTATATGCCGATTATATTTCTGGCACCTACAAACGAAATTATCCAGATAAATATAGAAATAGCTCGAGTCAGCTGATATGAGAATTGTCAGGGAAAATCTTATTTTTCAATGTGAGGTTATCAGCTAAAATGAACATTGAAGAACGATACTTTATCCACAAAAAAATTTGCATAGCGTTTTTAGTAAGGGTTGATGGAATGATTTTGACACATTGTCAGCGAGTAACCGGATAAACTCTAAAATTTTTTTCAATTTTACAAAATCTCTGTTCTCTCTAATACAAAAAAGCCAAACTATAAGAAATTTATAAAACATATTTTAATGCATTTTCACTGCGAGAATTACAGGAAACTGATAGGCTAAACGTGAATTAGAAAAAAAAAGACATAACACAAGGTCATTCATTCATAGAAAGTTTTCTTATAATCACAGCTGATTGAGAACAGTTTAAAAAGTGAAACGAAGGTGCTTGGATTGGATAGAATCAGCGGTAGCTGAGACTATTGTTGTCCCTATCTGTGTCATTCCCTTACACATCCAACTACTTCAGCCATAATAAGGGATGATATCATAAAACCTCGCGGTCGATACATACACACTTCACAGCTTACTTTTTTTGACGTTCGGTAGTAATTTCTTATTTCCATAAATTATTTTCAGCCAATTTAGATTTTTTTGAAAGAAACCCCTGTTGGGAGAGCTCTTTCGAATTAGAAAGAACTCATTTCAGTCCTGTTCATGATGCGACTCTCAAAAGAACTGGGTGCTATTCCCGTTCCAGTTTCCTTCCTCTTCAGAATCTCTGGCTCCATCCTCTCTTTCATCATTGTGAAGCGTTCGCACGTTGCCACTCTGAATGAAAATAACGGAGTAACTTTGAAAGTTTTAAAAAGTGACATAGTCCCACAATTATCAAAGAAGGTTTAGAATCTTAGCAACATCCATAAATAGTAGATCCATCCAGCTTTTCATTTGTGTCACTAATCGCTATGATAAAGGACGACCGTTTTTGATCGTTCTGAGCAATATAAAGCGGTATCTTAAACTTTATCGAACTAAAAAAACTTAATTGTGAATATAAGATCTAAGTTTTTAACATTAAGTACTCAAGCTAACTCTCCCCACTGCTGCTAATCACACCAACAGTGATCTAGCAGGCAGCCACTGGTTATACCAGGATAGGTATGTCCTGCATCTCAGGGGAGCGCGTACCCTGCCGCGAGGCAGGAACAAGCGCGAAGAAGATCATAGTACTTAAGCTATACAGCGTCTCTTTTGAATTTCATCCTGCCTCTAAACAGATTCGCGATCAAAAAAGTTCATGAATTGAATTGAGGCATCGAATAAAGCATCCAATTCAAAATTATCTGAAATACTATTGGTACTCCTTTCTCTCTATCTCAGTCATGTTTTCCGGAAGCGTAACGTATGGGATTATTACTAGATATGTTACATCTCTATACTGGATATGTTAAATCTTGGAGCATGTTTCCCGAGGTATTAAAGCTCTTCGTGTCCCCTATCCCATTCATTAGTTTTAGTTAGTCTCGCAGGATTTTGTAGGGCGTCCGGTCAAAGTCCAAGTTAAGACAGATTCTGACGAACACGTTTCGAAATAAAAGAATCCTTTTTCAAGTCGCAATAAACTCTTTTGCCAAGTGGGCTTCCTTATGGAGAATGACTATTTCCACTACCAAAACCGTAGTCACTCTCTTAGGAAAAAGTTACCGTATAAGTATTTTCTATCTCAACGGCTAAAAAGCCACAGAAAATAAGCTAGTGAGAGGCCTTTGTGTAGAATAAGATAACTCATTAAGCTTTTCTACACATATACAGGGTGCGGCAAAAGATTTTCCGATAAAAACTTAACGAATTGAGCAAATCAAACAAAATTTTTATCAAAGTTTATTCAACTAGTTTATGATATAACTGCGTTTTCAAATTTCAAACAGCCCTCCTTTCTCCTTGACACAGGCGCGGAGTTGCTCGTGGAAGGCACCCACCGTGGTGGACAGGTAAGCGACGTCAAGATCATCCCACGCCTTCTGTAGGGCGCGCTTCAAACTTTACAAATTCTTGTGTGGGGAAGCACAGGCCTTGTTCTCAAGGACCAACCACACAGAGAGAGAGAAAGGGCCATCCCGCTTCTGTCATGGTCTGGGCCGGTATTTGCGCGACTGGCAAGACTCCACTCGTCTTCGTCGAGCAGGGAGTCAAAATGAATGCCAATAACTACCTGAACGACATTCTCATAAAGGAAGTACTTCCCTGGAGCCAGGCTCACTTCGCGGGACGCAAATGGACGTTTTAGCAGGACTCTGCGCCCGCCCACAAGGCTTAAGTTGTGCAAGACTAGTGCAAGACCAATTTCCTTTCCATGATCACATCCGCCGAATGGCCTCCGTACTCACCTGATTTGAATCCTCTGGACTTCTCTGTGTGGTCGATCCTTGAGAGCAAGGCCTGTGCTTCCCCACACAAGAATTTAAAAAGTTTGAAGCGCGCCCTACAGAAGGCGTGGGATGATCTTGACGTCGCTTACCTGTCCACCACGGTGGGTGCCTTCCACGAGCGACTCCGCGCCTGTGTCAAGGAGAAAGGAGGTCTGTTTGAAATTTGAAAACGCAGTTATATCCCAAACTATTTGAATAAACTTTGATAAAAATTTTGTTTGATTTGCTCAATCCGTTAAGTTTTTATCGGAAAAAACTTTTGCCGCACCCTGTAGAAAACATGTGCCACAGAGCAACAGCCAGATGCGCTTACATTCTAAGGACCTTCAAACCGAAAAAACCTTCCACACGTTCAATCTCTGTCTTAACTAGGTCAAGGGTCGTGGACCGGCCACCTAGCTCTTTGTCTAACACACATAAACTTTTTTCTCAGTGTTAATAACACAGAAAAAGTGGGAAGGTCACACAAGAGAGCGTGAGCTCAATGTTTTGTTTTCAAACTTTCTTTAAAACTACGACGTAAACAACGAGTGGTGCGAGAGAATGAAAAATAGACCATAAAGTCAAAGAAGTAGAGATTTCATATGCTATTCTACTTTTATAACGATTAATGTGCTATGTGTTAACAGTCTGTAATTATTAGCATTTCGTACAATGGTAAAAGAAGTCAAAAGGCCGTTTGTTATTTGTACCAAACAAGAAACACACTTATAACACATTAATTTTAAATATAGCTGCCATTAACACATTTTTCATAGTGTTAAACAGTAAAAGTGTTATATGAGTGTGTTTCTTGTATGGTACAAATAACAAACGGCCTTTCGACTTCTTTCTTTGTCCTCCCTTTGACAATTGCCGAATTTTTGTCGTACACCAAATTTATGAAAGGAAAATCTGTGTAAGACTCTGAGGTCGATGATTTTTCAAATTGAACTACGACCTTTTTTCTCTGAGGTGACTATTGAGGTCACCTCATATAGATTAAACGTGCGGCTTCTCTTTATAAAAAGCTTTTCGTTGCTTACGTTCGTCCTCAACTTGAATATTGCTCCGTGATCTGGTCACCTCACCAGAAATATTATAAAGAACTCATAGGAAAGGATCAACGGAGCTTTACAAAACAAGTCTGTAAAAGAGCTGGACTGCCCAATATCAAGAGATAAATTTTTTTTTCCATTCCAGTCCTTCGAAGAACGGAAGGACCAGACGTGATGACCTACAAAAGCTTGACCGGAAGAACGCCCATTCCTCCATTAAAGATGTTGTAGTTGTTTGCCCTATTGGTGCTGTCGAGGGGAGTCCTTTGGGATAGTTTGTTGAGGATCCTTTTGAGTCCGGAGAAATTTTCTCCGTCTACATTCGCACCGCAGTCGGCGATCCTCTTCGCGAAACCCATTCGTTAACCGGAGAAGGGCCGGAGGCTATTTTACTGGCGCCTCGATTCACCATTACAAAATATAGGGGAGTATCGGCTGATGTTTTATCCGGTGGCATGCCCAGGCTAGTCCGGCCTCGCCCTCCTTTGACGAACTATACTATCCAATTGTGGTACGCAACGGGCAAGCCGGCTATCTCCAATGCACTTGTGCAGAGAGACATCCCTCTATCCGCCAGCTAAGGACGCGGTTGACACCGTTGAGGATGAACCGGTCCCTTGCAATGGTGTGAACGCGATGGCAAGGCCATCGCGGCAACTCTACACTCCTTCAGCTCCAGAAGGGTCGCAGAAGCAATCGCACAGCTGCCACCAGTGCCTACTCCGAAGATGATTCAACAAGAGCTGAACAAAACCACGGTTGACCGATGCATCACTGGCTACAAGGACAACGTGGTGCTTGGAGGAAGACACGCCTCCTATCAGCAAGACCGAAGAGAACCTACCGAGGAAAATACGAACTCGTTTGGCTCAACTACGATCCGGATTTTGTAGTCTACTAGCTAGCTACAAAATTCGCATAGACAAGACGTTCGTCACTTTCTCTCTTGCCCGAATCGTATCACACCACCACTGAAGCCGGAGGAGCTCTGGACGGACCCTGCCAAAGTTGCGTCCCAGCTGGATCTGCTCAATCTTCAATAATTTGAAGCCATTAACACATACTACTACTACCAACTCCGACGCAGCGGGGCAACAACAACAACACCGGTGAGGATGAACCGATCCTTTGCGATGACCGGTTCATCTTCCATTAAAGACGTTCTCTCCTCACGACCACCGATACCCCACTAGGTCACACAAGTTCAGTCTGACTCAACCTAGATTCGAACATGTTAAGCTCTTTAACAACTTTGCAACCAGAATAGTTCCTGTCTGGAACAACCTCACAGAGACTGTATTTTCGATTAATACAGTCAATGCCTTCAAAACAGCTGTCGGTAACCTATAAATCGTTCATCATATACTCAATACCGGATTCAAGTCGTTCTTAGCGAATCGAATTACTTCTTTTCTCAATTCAAAAAGTGTCACGCATTGGTGTTGACACAAATCCCTCCTCTATTTGACTCCCTACCTGCCCCTTTCGACACAAATCCCTCCTCTATTTGACTCCCTACCTGCCCCTTTCGACACAAATCCCTCCTCTATTTGACTCCCTACCTGCCCCTTTCGAAACAAACCCCTCCTCTATTTGACTCCCTACCTGCCCCTTTCGACACAAATCCCTCCTCTATTTGACTCCCTACCTGCCCCTTTCGAAACAAACCCCTCCTCTATTTGACTCCCTACCTGCCCCTTTCGACACAAATCCCTCCTCTATTTGACTCCCTACCTGCCCCTTTCGACACAAATCCCTCCTCTATTTGACTCCCTACCTGCCCCTTTCGACACAAATCCCTCCTCTATTTGACTCCCTACCTGCCCCTTTCGACAAAAATTTCTCCTCTATTTGACTCCCTACCTGCCCCTTTCGACACAAATCCCTCCTCTATTTGACTCCCTACCTGCCCCTTTCGACACAAATCCCTCCTCTATTTGACTCCCTACCTGCCCCTTTCGACAAAAATCCCTCCTCTATTTGACTCCCTACCTGCCCCTTTAGACACAAATCCCTCCTCTATTTGACTCCCTACCTGCCCCTTTCGACAAAAATCCCTCCTCTATTTGACTCCCTACCTGCCCCTTTCGACACAAATCCCTCCTCTATTTGACTCCCTACCTGCCCCTTTCGACACAAATCCCTCCTCTATTTGACTCCCTACCTGCCCCTTTCGACAAAAATCCCTCCTCTATTTGACTCCCTACCTGCCCCTTTCGACACAAATCCCTCCTCTATTTGATTCCCTACCTGCCCCTTTCGACACAAATCCCTCCTCTATTTGACTCTCTACCTGCCCCTTTCGACAAAAATCCCTCCTCTATTTGACTCCCTACCTGCCCCTTTCGACACAAATCCCTCCTCTATTTGACTCCCTACCTGCCCCTTTCGACAAAAATCCCTCCTCTATTTGACTCCCTACCTGCCCCTTTCGAGAAAAATCCCTCCTCTATTTGACTCCCTACCTGCCCCTTTCGACACAAATCCCTCCTCTATTTGACTCCCTACCTGCCCCTTTCGACACAAATCCCTCCTCTATTTGACTCCCTACCTGCCCCTTTCGACAAAAATCCCTCCTCTATTTGACTCCCTACCTGCCCCTTTCGACACAAATCCCTCCTCTATTTGACTCCCTACCTGCCCCTTTCGACACAAATCCCTCCTCTATTTGACTCCCTACCTGCCCCTTTCGACACAAATCCCTCCTCTATTTGACTCCCTACCTGCCCCTTTCGAAATAATCCTTGCGATAAAGTATTATTGTTATTATTATCGTTTGACAGATAACCTTCTTATGATTATGAAGGTACTTAAATGGAAGATACAAAAGAAAATGAGCCAAGCGCCGATTTGTGATTTGTCTGCAGACTCGATTATAGAATGCCTAAAAAGGCCTCTTCTCAGTACTAAAATCAACTTCGGTAGCAATTTCAATGTTTCATTTTCCACACTGCGGCTCAAATCTATGCAATATTCATAAAAATAAACCATTCTTTCTATTTTCTACCTCAATCGGTTTTCTTTTTCAGCATGCTGAGTTAACTTACTCTCCACCCCTTGGATATCAATTTATTCATTCTTATTTATGCTTGAACATGATATTCACAAAGATCGAACCAACTTGTCTAATCTGAGCCTCTTTCGGGAGGCCTCTCCTTCTCTTTAGGCCCTCTTCCTCCGCTGTCTTACCTCCACCCTCTGTCGATGGAATAGTAGATGCCGCACTCTTGTTTGCATCCTCTAAAAAGCAAGCAACAGTGCTTTTTTCACTTCCCGAGTTGAACTTTTGTTCAAAAGATTTTGAGCAAAGCATTCATAGTTAACCGAGTCGGGCTGGGAAAATAAAACGATACGAGAAGCGAAGGGTAGGGTGGGCAGTTACCGTGACAGAGAAGAAAGAGACCGGGAAAAGAAAAAGATGGAATTTGGAATTTCTCGATGACTACACGTCTGAACATAGTGAATACTTGAACTTGTCCTAAACTTTAGAAAAAACTTTAAATTTTCTCGTGAGAGTATTCTAACTGAAAAAATTCCGCTTTCTGCGGGTTTCTGTGACCTCTACAAACACACTATAAATCCCTTGTTGGAAAAAGAAACTCACTGAATGGGGTCTTGGCATACTTAGCCTATCTCTTACCAATATTGTTGTCCAACTGACTCTTCTTCGCATGATCCTTCTTCCCGAATCCGAGGAAACCCATGAGGAAGTTGAGAGGAGTGAATAGAATGAGGGTGATGAGATGCCAGAGTCCTCCTAGTGGCGAAGTCGGCGATACCACGGCAGAGACTCCCGAGGGGCGGGCCTCCTGCAATACCATCATCCGAAACTGTCCTAATTCAAATAGTAAGAACATGTCTTCAATCAAAATGCTTTTCCTCCCCACCTACTCTTTTTTGAACATGAAGTTCTGATAAATTACTTCGACGGAAAAAGATGGATATATAATCTAGACAAAACACTTTTTTATGGTCATCAAGCAATTTTTCCAACAAAAAAAAACATGAGCGGAATGGTTAATTATATATATATGACCCGGAAATGACATATCTGACCAGGACAACAAGAACTGTAGATGCAGGGGTAAGGGCGAGTTCCAGGAAAGTCTTCTCGCCTTCCTCTTCTTGGAAGACGCGACGAGGCGCGGCTTGTGCAAGGCGGAACGAAACTCCAACTGTTCGAGGATCCTATGATAGAAATCTTCATTTTGTTACGAGTGAGGCTATAAGTTTCTTATCTCGCGGAATCATAGGTCACCTAAATTTATAAAAAAGATTTCGCGGGTGGTGGGCTGGGAGGGGTTTTTTGTTCAAATTAAATTTCTTATTGTAATTATGTAGTTAGATTTACATTCGAGTAAAGTAATGAAAAAATTGCAGTTTAGAGCGGAGTGTTATTGGAAGTGATTTCTCAATAAAGTTTTTGACCTTAACTTCTTCAACTTGAATGAAATGGTAAATGGACTGTTACATACTTCATGGAACACCATAATAAAACATGAGGAATAAAAGCTTATGAACGTGAGTGAAAAGATTTACGTCCTGGGCGGGGGGCCGGGAGGGTTTTTGTACCCCTTAATAACCTATGCAGGCGGGGGGACGGGAGGATTTTTGTACCCCTTAATAACCTATGCAGGCGGGGGGACGGGAGGGTTTTTGTACCCCTTAATAACCTATGCAGGCGGGGGGACGGGAGGATTTTTGTACCCCTTAATAACCTATGCAGGCGGGGGGACGGGAGGGTTTTTGTACCCCTTAATAACCTATGCAGGCGGGGGGACGGGAGGGTTTTTGTACCCCTTAATAACCTATGCACGGAATAGATATTAGAAGCTTGACAACGTCGAAATACAAAAATTTCTCCTCAATGAAATTGTTTGAGTATTAACATGACTGAGAAGGTTGAAATTAAAAATTTTTTCATTGTGCTTTAAACATAGCAAGAAATCGCATGGGACAATGTGTGATCGGTTAGTGTATTGCTAACGCACTACAAGTCACGGTTAGGCGGCGGAGGTTCGGTCCCGGCCGAGTGCCATTTTGCCCGTGCGATGGATTTTTTTCGTTGAAATTAATTTTTATCGGTGACATGCAAGGGGCTCAACCTCAATTCAGACTTGATAACTCATATCAGATAAATAATCATAAATCGATGAGCAAATAGCCGGTAAAACCACACAAGTTTTACAAATAAGAGTGCCAACATGTTTGATGATTTCTCGCAAACTGTTGAGGCGATCGTCCGAGGGGAACTCCTGCACAAGAATGCTCCCGTCAGGAAATTTCGCCTGAAATAAACGAAACTTCTTTCATGGCGGTTTGTCTTTTTATACAAGTTAGACATACGAGAAGTAAACCGTAATGGCAAAGGATAAAGAAGGGTGAGACTCTAAAAAACTTTAAAATCTCTAAAAATCCTTTTTTTTCTCCCTATCGTTATACTCGAAGAAGGGGTCCGCCGAGTAGATGACAGTTTTTCATCACATTACACGGTTGGAGGTGTTTCAAACTCTCATTCCGATAGTAATGTCTTGCTGTATTATGCCTTTCCATCTGAGCTTTGGTTCACCTTTGTTGTTGTTGCATTGCCGAGCGGGTATTCTTCCTCCATGAGACACTGGAGAAAGTAGTGGAAGCTCTCGAACCTCCACTGTTTCTAGCCCACTCTCTCTCTTTCTTTTAAACTTTCTTTTTTCTTTTTTTCTTCTTCTTTCTTTCTCTCTCTTTTTTTGGAGAGGTGGTCAACCTTTCGGCCTTCAATCCCATGTTTCCGTTCAGAATGACACGTAAACCGATTCTAAAGCTTTGTGAATAGGACGGGGAAGTGGCGAAAAAGCGTGAACGAAAAACCGAAAAAAAGCCTGTATAAAAAAAAGAAAAAGAACTAACTTGTATTTGAAACTGTTTCAAATCTACTGTTAATTTGAGCAAAAATGGTTTAACCTGTATGCGGCATCGATCGCTCGGAACCGGAACGGGCGCGACTTCAGCCGCCTTTGGTGGCTCTGAATTCTCTGCAGCCACGACATTTGTGCTTCGTCGAGCACGCTCTTCGCTGCAAATAAGATTTCCGGCTTTTTTTCTATGAAACTTTTAGCGAACAAATAAAATGAGTTTACTTTTTTTCAAACTTGAAGGGGCTATTCAATAAGCGAACGCAACCCACCGATCAGCCTTGATCTGCATGAGGAGTCTCTCCTTTGCTTTCTCTGTTTCCACCTTATCTCTGCGTCTCTGCTCCGCTGCTTCTATCAAATCCTGCGGGAGAGAATTTTCTTGAATCCATCTTATCATATGTCTAATGCCCATAATTCTCTATAATTGTATAAAAATGCAGGAACTCTTAAATACATTTTCAAAACAAAAAAAACTCTCTGCTTCTTCAATATTTCTATTGCACCTCAGAAAGACTTAATTTGAAAACACAAAGTTCTCCGTGTCTTTATAACTCTTTTTCTAAAGTACAATTCTCAGGCACTTGACGTAAAAAAAAAACTAAACTCAAAAAAGAAATCGATTGACAATCTCACCTTATCTCTTCGCTCTTGCTGCAGTCTAAGTAGATTTTTCGCATCTTCACGACGCTGGATCTGAATCTAAGTCAAAATAGCCACCTGGGTAGAGATTTTTATGAAAATAATAATGACAATAACTATGTATTATTTGCTAGCTCTAAAAACACTGTTTTGGCCTAGGTAGATCTGTTCAGGGTAGATGTCGAGCTTAGACCCTTCGTTTTTCTTCGGCAGGGTGCGCCCGGAGAAGGGATTACATGTCCTTTGCAGGCCGAGGCCTGTCACGCTGCACCACGAGAAGGTGGACATCTTTGCAGCGCTCCTACGATCTCATTCGCATCTACACATACTTTCGGCCGAATTCCCGCCAGAACCTTGAGTCCGAACCACTTCCATCGCAGACTCTTCTTACAAGGACCACCACCACGCATAATGAAAGTCGGACCTCAAATCGCATGCCCAGAAACCGTCGAAAAAGCGATGATGGCAACTCAATACAAGTACGACTGGGAAACGGTCGCGAAAAACGTTCATACCCTCTCAGTCGCCGAAGAAAGAAAGGCTCGATAATCTTGAGAGGGCACCCTTCTCCAGACATCAACGAAGATGAAAGAGACCTCCCCAGAAGCGCCCTATGCACGCTAAGCCAACTGCGCTCAGACTATAGCATAATCGTTTTCTACAGAGAATCTACGTCGCTGTTCTCGACAGAATGTCAGACATTCTTTGTGTACCTCTGGATGTTTTACATCTCTACAACTACTCTCACTCTAGAAGACCTCTGGACGAATCCGAAAGTAGCCTCGTTCCTGTGTTTACAGTGAAAGAAGAAAAAACGTGAAAAAGAGTGAGAGATAATATATCGATTATCATGATGATCTTCAACGACGCCGGATGCTTCCGGGCAACAGTAACAAGCTTGAGATACTTTGCTCAATAGATGGTCTTCACTATTATAACATCGTAGCTTAAAGGATTGAACTCTCATTTCATATATAAATACGAAAAAAAGAGTAGCTATAGAAAATGATAAAACTCTTTGATATCATCATAGTGCCATGATAAACCCTGGGCGATTCACTGAGCAAAGCACTAGCCAATAATTTTTTTGTAAATCTTTTCTTTGAAAACATTACTGTAAACTTGAGAAAACTTGCCATGAAACTTTCACGGACAATTCCTCAGTTGATGTCTAACCTTTATAACGGTCAAGATAACCAGAATTATGAGTCCTACGCTCAAACAAAAATCCACATTCAATTATACACTAAAAAAGTCATTCATCATGATTCCTTTCTTTAATTGAATATCCGAGTATCCAATAGTGAACCTCTTTTTCCTTCTCTTCCAATTGAGCTCTGACTTGTTCTTCTGCCCTCTTCTTTTCCAACTCCTCTTTTGCTCTGGAAAAAAAAGGGCATGAATTATTGGTCCACCATTTAAATAGAAGTGTCACCAAATAAAATAGTAACGTCCACCAAATAAAACAGCAACGTCCACCAAATAAAATAGTAACGTCCACCAAATAAAATAGCAACGTCCACCAAATAAAATAGTAACGTCCACCAAATAAAATAGTAACGTCCACCAAATAAAATAGTAACGTCCACCAAATAAAACACTAACGTCCACCAAATTTTTTGTTTGTTGTGTAATTCACCACGGCATTTTTTTCTCACCTGACACCAACCTGTATGGTTTTTTCCACCAAATTAGAAGTCCACCAATTTTTTTCGTGAAATTCACCACGGCATTTTTTCTCACCTGACACCAAATGTTTTTTTCTCACCCTACACCACACCAAACTTTTTCTGCTCTCTCAGTGAGTTGTTTTTGATGGTTTTTTTGTAGTGGAAGTAATTTTCGCGGGAGTAAAGTTTTTTATGAGTGTTTTTTCTTGTTGAATGTTTTCTTTAGGTCATTCTGTTGAATGTTTTGTTTCAGATTTAATTTAAAAATAGGTACTTCTGCAGTTTAAGTGGCAGCGCTCGTGGGCTTTAAACGTTTTGGTTTCGGAAAATTTCTTCATAGGATATCATTTTGAGCATCAGGGACTTTGGTTCTTGAAAAAAAATTTTGTAAATAATTTTTTTTTCAGAAAAAACAACAAAATTTCCAGAAAAAAACTTTTTTTTCTTTAGTGTGGTTTATATCTGTATAAAAATTTATAAATTTATCTATAATAGCTAGAAAAGATTTTAAAAATAAAAAATTAACCTGATTTTGCAACTGCAAAAAATTATTTTTACATTAAAACGCTGATACTTTTTTACTTCGTCTGGTAGGCGCGTCGCGGCCCCCTTCGCGTCGCGGCCTCTCAATTTTTTTCTCTTTTTTTCTTCTTTTCTTTTCCTTTTTAAAAAAAAAAATCTTTATAAATTTTGGGGAAAGGAAAGGGGGGAGGGGGAGGGAGTTTACCTAAGCAGGGAAGGGAGGGGGGCCCTAAAGGGGGAAGGGGGAGGAAGAGGGCCCTACCTAAGCAAGGGGGGTAAGGGCCCTAGGGAGGGGGGGGGGCCTAAAGGGGGGAAGGGAAGCCCTAAGTAGAAAGGGGGAAGGGAGTTTTCATGAATAAAATCTTTGAGAAAAAATAAATAAAAGCCACGACGCGGGCCGCGACGCGAAGGGGGCCGCGACGCACCTACCAGACGAATTAACAAAGGGCCAAAACGCTTAGGCTTAGGAAAAAGTTGGCTCTAATCTACTTTAACCGTCCAAAGATTTTTTCTCAGAAAGACATTTTATTCATGAAAACTCCCTTCCCCTTCTCTCCTTAGGGCCCCCTTCTTCCCTTTAGGGCTTTGGGGGTGACTGAAACTGCAGTTGAGTTCAAAAAATTTTTTTGTGAAAAGTGAAAAATTTTTTTGCAAGAACCAGAGTCCTTGATGCTCAAAATGAACAACTATGAAGAAAAAAATTGAAACCAAAGCGTTCAAAGCCCACGAGCGCTGCCACTTAAACTGCAGAAGTGCCTATTTTTAAATTATATCTGAAACAAAACATTCAACAGAATGACCTAAAGAAAACATTCAACAAGAAAAAACACTCATAAAAAACTTTACTCCCGCAAAAATTACCTCCACTACAAAAAAACCCATCAAAAACAACTCACTGAGAGAGCAGAAAAAGTTTGGTGTGGTGTAGGGTGAGAAAAAAACCTTTGGTGTCAGGTGAGAAAAAATGCCGTGGTGAATTTCACGAAAAAAATTGGTGGACTTTTAATTTGGTGGAAAAAACCATACAGGTTGGTGTCAGGTGAGAAAAAAATGCCGTGGTGAATTTCACAACAAAAAAAATTTGGTGGAAGTTAGTGTTTTATTTGGTGGACGTTACTATTTTATTTGGTGGACGTTACTATTTTATTTGGTGGACGTTACTATTTTATTTGGTGGACGTTACTATTTTATTTGGTGGACGTTACTATTTTATTTGGTGGACGTTACTATTTTATTTGGTGGACGTTGCTATTTTATTTGGTGGACGTTACTATTTTATTTGGTGACACTTCTATTTAAATGGTGGACCAATAATTTTTTCCCGAAAAAAAACACAAAAATGATAAAATATTTGTGTTGAGAACATGGTATGTCTTGTTTCATCAAAACTCTGTTAAAATTTCTGCCCTCACAGTTAATTTGGATAGTCTCGTTTACCTAGGACGCTTTTTTGTTGTTTAATGGAACCCTCCCTAGGTTCGACAGGGCGGCGGTGAATCTCACTGAAACCCCACTAGTTCATTATATTCTTTGTATGCAAAACTTCTGTTTTCTCTCCAGCTTTTCTCTCCTCTCTCCACTCACACATCTCTCGGCCTTCTCACTCATCTCATTTTTTCTCTTTCTCCTGTAAATCGGCATTTAATTTTTAATTCTAATTTTATAGCATTCTTTGTTAAATTTCAAAAAAAAACTTTGTTCAAGCATTATTGATGGATTACCGAAGTTTTTTATATTGTAATAACAAAAATTTTTTGGGGCTTGAAGTTTTGAAAAAATCTCATATCTGATAAATTTTCAACTATTTACAAAAAAATCGATGGAAAACTATTTATCGGATTTTGCACCTTCTGATTTTTTCCTGCATCGTCGGACTCACTGTAACCGTCGAAGACACTGTTTCTGCGGCAGGTGAAGAAGGTTGCGCGGCCGTGGTTAAAGTGGGTGCCATTTTCGGGGGTTCAATGGTGACTTCCCCCGGTACTGTAGCAGCGGGTACAGTTCCTGACGGAGTCGCTGAGACAGACTTCGCGAGAAAAGTCTGGAAACGTACGACATTTTCTGAAATATATTGTTCGTTATAAAATTTTTGAGGCCATTACTATCGAGCTTAAAATTGATTGAAAAATTTAGATTTTTTTTGCTGAATGATAGTAATTTTCAGAGCTGTAAAGCAAATTCTTCAACCGCTTTGCGGATGGAATATATTCGTCAGTCATAGGTAAACTACCAACTGGCGTAACGGTTTTCTAGGGCAAATGACCTACCGACCCATCCTTAACTTACCTCGAAAAGAATTTTAAGTTTTCAGAGTTTTTATATAGAAAAATTGCAAAAAAAAACTTATTTTTTACAAGTAAAAAATCAACCAACTATAACTAGGCCTTAACGGATCTTATCCAGTAAAGATTGAAGCTTTTAAACATACTCGGGCGTTAGAACTTTCGAAAAATCAATACATCTTCTACCTATGTTGTCAATTTAAGCACTTGACAAAAATAAGTTGTGAAAAGATTTGTATGTTCTCATATAATTGTCTGTTTTTATCTGTCTTTTATGAAAATGTATTTCCTTCGCCTATTATCGATTTACCGATTCGCTCTGTTGGAGTTGAGAGATGAGATGAACTCTGGCAGAAATATCCTATCTTAGGTGAATTTATTAAATTCTTCGTATCCTTTGTGTCTTTGTACAACTTATTTTTCGTCTTAGACATAGGCAAACTGCCTACTGGCAGAAAAGTTTTATAGAGCGACCGATTTACCGAAAAGTTGCAAATGACCCTTGTTGAACTGAGTTACCCTGTCGCGAGGCGGGGGAAGGTGCAAATAAATAAACGTGATCAGAATCAATTTTGAGCAATCCTTCTCTGTTAGAAAAGAGAAGCAGGATCCAACCTTGACAGCTCTAGTAATCTTGGCGAGGAATTGTTCCGAGTTCAAATCCGTCAGGAGTGTGATGATCTCTATTGGCTGACCTTTGAGGTCAATGAAATAGGTCGAAGGAAAGATAGGAGTTTTGTCTGAAATTAACACGAACTTGAGTTAGACATTGTTCACCTGTTAGTATGTTAAAAAACGGAGCCTTTTCTCAACCCTCAGGAACCTTTTAAAGAAAGAGAACAGTGAGTTTTTGGGGTGAAACTGTCTCTCTATTCTCATAGGAAATACTCAGAAAACTTTGAATAATCAAATTTTCTCTACACTTTACTGAATTGCTGGACGATAAACTGTATTCAATCAACTTTTTTTGAATCAAAAGAAGTTAAAATTGTAATCTTTCTTCTTCACACGATTTTATTTGATCCCTCATGTATCCAACAATGCTAGGTTGTCATTTCATACCTTCAAAATTTTCTGACATATTTGTGAGAACTGTCGTGCCAATTCACTACAGGCCTCGATGTTTAACGCAACAATTGGTACATCGAGTGAGGAAGCTTCCACTTCTGACCACAGTTCACGCATCTTCTCACCCTGACACAAAACTTGAAGAGTTAAAAAATATTAGCATAATAATCGGTGTATTCATCTTCTTCGAAGAAGGAGAGGCTGCATTGCTTTCCCTTTTGTTACTCATCACAAAAACTGGAATTTTGACATTCAATGCTGAGAAGCACAGGTAAACTGTAAACTGGCAAAAAAAAATTTCCACAGTGACCGACCTCTTCTCCTTTACTCGAAATGGATGTATCAGGAATTTATCAGATAAAATTGAAAGAAAAATCTTCAATCCTCTACATAAATAGATATAACTCAGCATCAACCGGTTGAAAGTAAAGTTAAAAGTGAAACTTTTAACCTATTTTAGCGATCAACCTATTGAAAAATTAAGACATATTTTACCTATGCTGAGAACACTTTATTCTGCAAAATAGAGTTCTACCCTTAAACTTAAATTGGCACAATTTTACTTAAGGGGGGGATGCTTCACTTGACGGGGGCCGTGCTTTACTTGTCAAGGGGGCTTTTGTTTTTAGTTTGTCCAAACTGCTGTATCCAATACACCACTTTCTTTTTTTTGACAAATTAAGTCATTTAATCGACCGAAAAAAATTTTCAGCGAAAATTGACGTGGAAATTTTTTTCATGCGGTCTCGTTCCTAAGTCGTTCGGCCTCGTTGGCGTAACCTTTGCTTTAGTCCAAGCGAAAAAACAGTGAAAAATAGCTGAAACATTTCACTAAATTAGACCGGATCGAATAACAATATTGTGGCTAATTGTCCGATACGGCCTTGTTCCTGAGCCATATGGCTCGTTCCTAAGCCTTTTTTCGTTTTCCTAAGCTATATGGCTTCGTCTCAGTCTCGTTCCTAAGCCATATGGCCTCATTCCTAAGCCGTATGGACTCGTTTCTAAGCCATATGGCCTCGTTCCTGAGCCATATATATGGCCTCGTTCCTGAGCCATATATATGGCCTCGTTCCTGAGCCTCGTAAAGTAACCCTAGAAAAAGTTTGATGCAAAAAAATGCGAATTCGACGGGACTACTATACTCCAGCATCGCCCAAATAAAGCACGGCCCCTCTCATGTAAAGCACGGTTAAGTTTTTTGATGTACCAACCTTGACATCTTTAGTTTCTATGAAAACGACAAAGAGGGCCCCGTTCTTTCGACAAGCTTGAATGGCGACTGGGATACTTCCTTCAAACCACTTCATTCCTTGATTCCTGTAACTAATAGATAATCAATTTTTGAAAGAGTTATTTTTGTTTTGCGTGCGAGCGAAAAAAAAGGAAACGAAATTTACAAGAATAGCTTTTGAACACAAATACAATGAAACCTTTAAAAAAAACAAGAAAAAAATTCCTCAAAATAACTGAATGAGTTAAACTCAATTAAAGAACTACAGGAACTTTTGCACTTTAGGGACCCCCTACCAGAGGTTCAATGGGTCAGATGAGTTCAATGGCTCAATATCAATATCTAGAATTGAAGCGAATACTATTGGTTCTATAGCACCCTATATATGCAAGTGAGTTCAATATCGAGAAGTGAAGCGAATAAAATTGATTCTATATTGATTCTAAGCGAATAATTGCTCTCCTGAAATTCAGACGGTAGGGGGGTCCCTAAAGTTCAAAAGTGCCGAACTACCTAATAATTTTGGCTCTAATCTACTTTAGGCGTCCATAGATATTCTAGTCATTCAAAAAATTTTAACCGTCCCAAGAAATTTCAACAAAATAAAATAGTCTAAAACTACAATATTGTGGCTAATTGTTCCATACGGCCTCGTTACTGAACCGTACGGCCTCGTTAGCATACATTTCAACTAAGCCTAAGCTTTAAAAAAGCTGTGAAAGCGCGCTTTACTTGGGGTGGGGGGCTTTTTGAAAACAACTTTTGTAAAGCTTCTTTTTACATTAAAAAAACGCTAAGGCTTAGGCAAAAGTTCACGCTAAAGCTACGGCTTACGCGAACGAGACCGCATAAGAAAGTTAAAATGTTTTTCACACTTTTTGAACGCACCGAAAAGAGCCTCCCAAGTGAAGCGCTCCCCCAAGTTAAATTTTACAGAATAATAATTAATTGAATTCGAGCGCCACATCGAGTATATTGAATTTGATAAATCAAAAGAATCTTGAGTTGAGAAATAGCTGCAGAAAGCTAGCGTTTAGGCTTTTATGTAGTACGTTATGAAAGAGTAAAATAACAAAACCGGAAGAAAAATACTAAAATTGTATGAAATCATCCCATTGGAGCTGACGTTGACAGAAACAACACCAATAATATTTTAAAAATGTTTGGTGTTTGAGTAACATCGCTGTAAAATGCGATTGTTCTTCTGAACAAGAACATTAGCTGGCTGTCAAGTATGTCTGACTAAAAAGGTCAAGCTTTGTGACTGCACAAGTTTATCCTTATTCATAATAAAAATTTTATTGTCACAGACTTCATTGCATATTAACTCCCAAATTGATGACATTCAAGCATATTTTTCTTCATTACTGTGCTTTTGTTGTTCTGAGAAAGAAATAAAAAGTTTTGTAAAGAAAGTTCTGAAGTTGTGGCATTTAAAATACATTCATAGACGTTGTTGTGTGCATTTTAAGAAGTATATTGAGGTTCCGAGTGTTAAAATTACTCTTTTAGTATAAACAACTTCCTTCTCAACACAATTGCTCCACGCGGTTTTTGTTTACAACTCATTCCTCCGTTTGTCGAGTTTTTGATGAGTAGCTACTATCGTATAGGATTAGGTTATTTTAAACTACATCTCGAATAGGGTATCTTAAACTTTGTTACAAACATGAATTTTGACAGATTGTATCTAAAATTAAAGCGATGTATGAATAAATAAATGAATAAAAGTCAAGGTTGTTCTGTGAGCTGGTGGAAAATTACAACACAACATGACTCCAGGAGGTCTTATAATGCATAATCATGTCGACCAAAGCATCGCAAATTGCTATTTTGGGATATAAGAGAGATATATAACGTATGCACACTGAACTAGTAGTCGCTGGAATCCCTAGGATAAAAAAGAATGAGATACTGAATTTAGACCATATGTAGCACAATTGGCTATACATATATTTCACTTTCTATAAAGGTTCATTGTTCGAAAGCTCAAGTTCAAGTATGTTGCTTCATGTCTTAAATTTCGTACACTGGGCTTCTCTGCTTGTATCACTCCCTGCTCTCTCTCTCACACGCTCGTCTTTGATCTCTTTTAATCTCTCCGTTTCTCCACTATCAGTTTTTCCCTCTCTCTCTCCATCCCCTTCTCTCTTCTCTCTATCTCCCTTGATGTCATGCCCGTCTTCTTTTCTCTTCAACTCTACTCCCCTTCACCAATCACTTGTTCTCAAACGGTTTTTCTCAATCATTCTTTTGCGATCAACACTTGTGGTTTCTAGATTTCTCGTTTAGAGTTAAATTTACATATAAGATCTATCTAATTGTGAACCGCTCTACATTTCTTACGTTGCTAATTCAGATGAAACCTTTCGTTAATTAGTTCAAACATAATATGATTGATTGAAGAAAAAAAGGAGTAATTTACTCGTATGATTTGATGCATTTGCGGTTTTCTTTCTTCTCAACGATAAAAAAACATTTTTTCTGGGCTTTCCAATCTATTTGTCTGAATGTGAACACAACGTGAACATTTTTTGAAGGAATGCTCTAACGCGATAAAAACAAGAACTTCGAGCATTGATGTATTTTGTTTGCTTTACTATCGATGGAAAGTTTGAGAGCCTATGTTGACTGAGTTCGTTTGACTTTCATTTTTCTCTTCTCTCAACTCAGTGTTCTTCGCTTTGGCCCTCATAATCAACTCTTGATTTGAAAAAAAAACCTTTTATGAGAGGATTTATTGTCTTCCTTGTTAAAGAGTTCTAAGCTTTATACATGAGATGGTCAAGAAAACTAAATTTTCGTTAGCGAAATTTAAAACGATCCTTGTTTTTTCTAGATAACTGCTGCTTTCCTCTGAAACACCCACTTTTATAGTAGAAACTCAAATTTCTGATGCTTCATCGTCTTAATAATTTTTGAAACATGCATTAGATGTTAGCTTTTAATTATTTTTAAACATTGCTACTCCATGCTCTCAAGTCTGCTTGTGAGAGAACTTTTTCGGAAAAATATTCATTAAAATTTAAGTTTTATTATGAAATTTTTGGAAAAGCGTATGGGAAGCAAGCTGTCCTCACCGAGGACGCGTAGCTCACGGGAAGTGGTCACCAAGTACGGCCCGGTCATTGGGAGACGCTTCTCCCTCGATAACGGAAAGGAAGTCGACGCTTTTCAAGGCATTCCCTTTGCGAAGCCCCCGATTGGCGAATTCCGCTTTGAGGTTGGGTAATAGTGAATTAAATTTAGAAGAAGTAGAGAAGATAGAGAGAGAGAACGAGAGAGAGAGACAGAGAGAACGAGAGAGAGAGAAAGAGAGAGAGAACGAGAGAGGGAGAGAGAAAGAGAGAGAGAGAGAAAGAGAGAGAGAGAGAAAGAGTGGGAAAGCGTGTCTTAAGGAGTGAGAGAAAAAATTAGAGAGCAAGAGAGAAAGAAAGCAACAGGAATAGACAAGAAATCCACATAAAAAGACCGAAAGTAAAAAAAAAACGAAACAGAGAGAAAAGAAAGAAAGAGAAAAAATCAGAGAAGTAGATTTTGCTCAAAACAGAGATGTAAGAGTTTCAGCGATTTTGCATACTCTGATCAAAATTTTTAAACTTTTCATGTGTCGTTTTATAAACCATTTTCACAAACCAAATCGTTCTTTTCTCTTTTATCTTTTATCTCTTTAGTTTGCAACTCACAGCCAACCCTTATGCTCTGAAAGACTAAAGCCGAGAAAAGAATTGTTTTGTGTGGCAAAAAACGAATCTTCGTAATTTCAATGTTTTCTGATCATGCTTTTTTCAATCAGAATTTTTTGAATTCTCATACATGAAGTAGTTTATAAATAAAGACAAAACAAACATCAGCAATCGATTCAAAACTCATTAAATCAATTAATGAGTTTTGAATCGATTAATAGGCTTGTTTTTTAACAGTTATTCTTAATTACCTAGTTCGATATATAAAAATTGAAGTTAAATTATATAAGAAGCCCCAGCCGCCCGACCCATGGGTCGAGCCGAAGAAAACCCGGAAGTTTACGAAGAGATGTTGGCAGAAAGACATTATCTTCTTCGACAAGTGGCGTGTAAGTTTTGCCTTTTTCTGCCGCTCCTTCATGTAACTGCTTCTGTCAAGAACTATGTTTGTAGATGCCTTTTCATGTACATTTTTCATCAACCAGAACTATTTGCTCACTCATCGAAGTGCCATTTGAAAAGTATGTGTCTTCATTGAAAACTATTCGTGTTGTCATATCCCTCATACTTTATTTCCAAGTTTATTACGAATAAAGTCAATTTAAATAATGAATACTCTCAAATACTGATGTTTAAAAAGTTCTGAAATGCTAAAGAGTTTTCATAGTTTTGAATTATAATTCTATAGATTATGACCGTAGAAAAAGACAATGAATGTTGTAGAAAGGGCCGTGCAGTGAAGACATCCTTTACTTGAATGTATTTACACCGACTTGGGAAGCTCCACCCAACGGTCAGGAGCTACATCAGAATAGGGTTTTTGGGAAGTTGA
Source organism: Allodiplogaster pararmata (assembly GCA_964056735.1). NCBI lineage: Eukaryota > Metazoa > Nematoda > Chromadorea > Rhabditida > Diplogasteridae > Allodiplogaster > Allodiplogaster pararmata. The sequence goes on from OZ057403.1 coordinate 43,876,816, forward strand.
TGCTCTGAAGCACCCACTGCATCGGGCCATTTATATCTGATGAAGAATCTGGCCAAAAAAGGGGGAATAATACAAGAAAAAAGTGTTTCGTGAATTTCTTAATCTTTTGTTCTCGATTAATCAAGGTTCAAAAAGACTCTCTATCAGAATTTGTTAAATAGAGATACGATTAACAGGTGTTTTGCTCATGACAGTAACTGAGGACAACTGAACTCCTAGTCTGATTTACAATAATTTATATAACTATTCTACCCAGTTCCCATTGGGCAATTGTCTGTCGATTGAGTTTGAAAGGCTTATTAGGTTTTTACCCCGTTAATCTAGTATCAAATTCCTCTAACATGACTGTTTTTCGAGGTTTCCCAGTGATGGTTTTTGTTCATGGAGGGGGCTTTGTTATGGATGGCGCAATGACTTACGGAGATATTGGAATAGCGAAGCATCTGGTTAGTTCATAATTATGAAGTTTTTCTTTGAATCGGTATTCGAATCAAAAGGTAATTGTATCAAAAAGTTTGATTACCATCGGTTGAAAAAGGATCTGGTCAGTGAGAGTCTATAATTCGTTGATTGTTTAGGTGGCCAAGGAAGTAGTCGTGGTCACCCTTCAATATCGACTTGGCTACCTCGGCTTTTTCACCACTGGTCAGAGTTTTTCAAGAAACTATTCCCATTCAAATTTTTCCGGATACTATCGAACCTCGTGAAGCATTGGTTAAATCTGTTCTAATCATATGAATAGAAATGAAATTTGCTTATTATTTAGAATCTACAGCTTGTACCATAACTACGCAAATGAGTTCATTTACTTATATTCAAGTAACTAGTGTAGCGGTGTACTTTAAATTCATACATTTATTAGCTGCGAGTATTTGAAACATTGGGTTGAAGATTCTGCATCTTTTTAATTCAACTAAAGCGCGAAGTAAACGCTTTAGTTACTGGAAGCAGCTAGTTTCTGTCTATTTTGGCACATTCTTCTAAAGCGAGTTTTTCTCAGAAACCAAACTTTTATTGGAATAGGCAGCCACATTTCTCTCAAGGTGAAACTACTCAGAGTTAGCAGGGGAGTAAGGTCTGGCAAGCAACAGGGCCATCCTGAGCTCGACATGAAGTCAGCAAAATGAGTTTTAAATCGTTCTCGTGTTGTTTTCGATTTGTAAATGGAAGCAGTATCATGTGTAAGCATCCTTCAGTTGAATTGAAGTTAGATTGAGATCACAAAAGCGGTATAGTTTTGAATGTCATATGGCGATAATAAGATACGTCGATTTCTACCGATACATCAACGAATACGAGAGGACTTGGTTCATCGGCGCGAAGGCCCTCGCAACTATGACCTGTTAGGAAGTAAGGAAGTTCGGTGAACTGACAGCATCTGTCTCAAAAGCTGCTATTAAGTCTCGAGCAAGCACATGGGTCGTAAGACTAATCAAAAGTAAGAGCTTCTCATCAGAGAAGGCAGTTCGCCTGTGCATACCATGACGCGTCCGCGCAATCAATGCTCGACACCTTTTGAGTCGCTCCTCCTTGTTTTCCGAAAACAACGAGGAAATTTTTTTCCACGAAAAGATGTAAGTCTGAGACACCTTTTAACGATTCTAACATCAGACTCGACAAAAATCTCAAGCTCTCGTTCTATAGTTGTCATGCTTCTTCTGAAATTTCGGAAGTTCCTCTTTTCTATGCTATCGGTGATCGGAGAAGTGCGTATTGAACGAGAAAGTCCTGTTTTGTCACGGTCAATTGTATCAAGCTCTTTATGGCGTATGATCGTGTTCCAGACACGCTAACGGCATACGCTGAGTTTTGGAACAATGTGGCGTTTAAAATTTTGTAAGTGAATTGCGCCGATCGAACTACGCGTGTGATGATCAGTCACTGTTTTGCGAGAACTTCAAGAATCAGCCTAATTTTTTGCACATTTTTTTTGCACTTCAAGAATCACTATAATAATAATAATAATTAATTAATTAATAAGAAAAAATTGAAAAATGATCAAATGAAAGTTTTGGCAAAATGTTTATTTTTTGATTCACAATAAACGTTGAAAAAGGCATTGGCGTACTTATGGTACACCTAGGTGTGTATCTCTATCATTAATTTGATTACATTATGATTGTGAGAAATTTTTCTTTCAGCCATTTTTTTCTCTTTAGTTATCGCTCGCTACCTCCGTAGTTTCAATCAATAAGTTTGTATAGAACAGATATCTGGCAAAAAACCATTTTATGTAACCAGGAGACGAAGTTTGTCCTGGCAATCTTGGCTTATGGGACCAAACAGCTGGATTGCAGTGGGTTCACGATAACATTGCCGTCTTCGGAGGTAATAAGGTTAGGATAAAATGAAAAAGCGGATTTATAGTTAATATGAAGTGGAACGTAATAAGAAAGTGTGTATATATTGACAAAAATAGTCGGAAGATTATGGAGTAGATGTTTTTCGCAATGTTCGAACTTGTTTTGACTGGGAGGTCTCAAAAGTTATAACTGAATAGTAAAAATTTTTTCAGCAATTTGACCAATGGCTAAAGTTACAAAAGATTGCAATAATACAACATTCAAAAGCAGAATGCGAACGAGTCGCTGCATAGGTGAACTAGAACGCGATGAAAATGTATTTCCATGTTTCACCGTAATCCTACATTATTTTTTATCAGGAAAACGTTACATTGATTGGCCAAAGTGCAGGGGGAGCCTCGGTTAATCTTCTCGCGTTGAGTCCGCACTCAAATGGTCAATTTATCTTTTCCAATCTCATGTTTCCAATGCTTTTTTAGCTGCTGGGAATATAGAGAAAATCATTCTTGTAACTTTAATCGATTCATTTTTTCAAATCTATGTACGTTTGAATATAATATGAAACATTGCACAATGTACGTTTTAAATACTTCGTCTTTTCTCAGAACTTTTCAAGCAGTTCTGTCCGTTGGCTGGGAATGCGTACAGCAAGTGGCTCTTCCATCCTGAGATGCAGGCCAATTGCAGGAAGTTCGCTGCAAAACTGGGCGTGTATTCCACTGATAGTAGAGAAGTTAATTTTTTGCGCAACTGGAAGAGAACGAACTTTGATTCAAAACCAATACTTCACAAACATTTTCATCATATTCAACACTTTTTTTTCTTATTTAAACCACGGCCTCTTATTTAAACGTCTTTTAAATGAGAGTTTCATTTGGTTCATATCGACTAATTTATCAGAATGAAGAAAATGTTTAATGAAAATTCGATGACTCCTAAAAAGCCTAACATCCGTTAGGGGAACCTTGAAGACTGCATCAACTGATGTTAGGGGAACCTTGAAGACTGCATCAACTGATGTTAGGGGAACCTTGAAGACTGCATCAACTGATGTTAGGGGAACCTTGAAGACTGCATCAACTGATGTTAGGGGAACCTTGAAGACTGCATCAACTGATGTTAGGGGAACCTTGAAGACTGCATCAACTGATGTTAGGGGAACCTTGAAGACTGCATCAACTGATGTTGGGGGAACCTTGAAGACTGCATCAACTGATGTTAGGGGAACCTTGAAGACTGCATCAACTGATGTTAGGGGAACCTTGAAGACTGCATCAACTGATGTTAGGGGAACCTTGAAGACTGCATCAACTGATGTTAGGGGAACCTTGAAGACTGCATCAACTGATGTTAGGGGAACCTTGAAGACTGCATCAACTGATGTTAGGGGAACCTTGAAGACTGCATCAACTGATGTTAGGGGAACCTTGAAGACTGCATCAACTGATGTGTTCCATCAATAACAATGAGTTTCTATCAACTAACTAATTTATTGAAAGTCCTTCAAACTTGTTTCATGAAAGGGATGAGTCATCACAACTACAAAGGGTCTTATCTTTCGCGTAACAGTTTTCCTACAGTACGAACTGTAGAAACTGAAAAAGAAGCTATTCTAGCGGTCTATCATGAGTAACGCAACATTTATAAAAGCTCACGATGAATTTTTATTTTTATTAAAACTTCAAAAAAATGTTGAATGGTATTTTCTTTCTTCTACGCCTTAAAACTTTTAGCTTAACTCCATCACTACATACCGGAAAATTTAAAATTAAAAAAAAGGTTCTCAGACATATGTACTTCTCCCTATCTTTGGCATTGTCTCTTCTTTCATTTCATTTATTTCCATAGAGACAAATAGCATTACAATTGATACAGCAATGAAAAAACAACAATATGGACATTCAGCTGTGCTAGCAGTGTCTAAATAAATTAAAGAAAAATAGTATATTAATGTTTTCGGTTATCTAAAATCTACTCTCATATCTCAACCAATCAAACAAAAATTTAAAGTAAAAAGTTGAAGATTATCAAACAACTTCGACGACTGCCGGCTAAGAAGTTCGCTGTAGACGTAAAAATATCAGACAACAGCTGTCATGACGTCATTCACGGACTCAGTAAGTTACGAAGCATATTGTATTAAGATTTGGATGCTGACCCCATTTTACTTAAGCTAAATCAAAACAGTTTCCGTTAAAATTTTAGAACCATATAAGCTGTGTACTCACTTTTTAGTATCAACTCGAAATACATACATAGTAGTTTTACCATAGAAACCACAGTAGTTTCGTCAAAAACTCTTTATCATAGAACATCTTTATTATAAAAACCAATTCATATTTGCTACTTGGCCAGAATGCACGCCAGTTCTCGACGGGGATTTTCTGCCTCAGGGGATCTCCGAACTATGTCAGAAAGCTCCCGAAAAGCCTATGATGATTGGTGTTTGCCGTCTTGAAGCTCTGATTTTTCGTTAGTTTTCGAGGCTTCCATGAAATTCAAACGTGTTTCTCAAGGGCGAGAGTTTAAAAAAAACAAACTATTTAATTTACTTGTTTTTAATCAACAACAAGGACACGAAGCATTATTATACATATGATAATGCGTGTTTGAAGATTAGCGAGGAAGAACGTGAAAACGAGAACGTAGAATGAGGTACTGTAGAAGAATAAGGTACGTCTTTCTCAATCTGATGCAAGTGAATTGATCTGTTACAAGTTCTGAAAAAAAACTTTTCCCGAATACACCGCTTAAGCAAGTAACGAAATTTAATATTTTATGCCTTTTGTCTTATGCCTCAGTGCCTCTTGCCTTCCTAATAGTCCAAGTTTATTTACAGTAGCCTCAGTATGGTTACAGTAGCTTCTTTGAAGCCTTCACTGCGTGGCATCGAATCTCTCGTGGAAGCAGTCGTTCCAGAAGAAATCCCTGATCGAGCAGAGAAGGTGAAGCTCACACTAATTTTTTGACACTGGTCATAATGCTTTTACTAGTGAAAAAGGCAGACGACTAATTATCGACTTTAAAGAGCTTCTTGTTGGCGAATCACGCAAATATGTCCATGGTGCGGCTAAAGTATGGAACGGTGGTTATTAACCATTTCTTTTTAGAATAAGCAAGCAAATCAAGTCTTTAGTTCAAAAAAATAAATCGATTCGGCCTCCTCTTTCTCTTACAAGATGCCTGAGACGATGCTCGAATTGCTGGACCGTGTCTCGCAGGTATTCATCAGGAAGATTGTTCCATTCTGGGGTCAGAGGGCCTTGAGAACGTTCAAATTTTTAGGACTTGTAGCGCAGACCTTGGACTGTAAATTTCTCCAAACAGAGTAATCCAGCGTGTTCAGGTCGGGAGAGGAAGCGGGCCATTCGGACTTTGGTAAAAAGGTCGGAAGGTTTGCTGCGCACCAATCTTGAGTGAACTTGGCTCCGTATTGCTGGAAGATATACTTCTCTCCTTTGAAATGAGTATCTGCCCAGGGCTTCAATACATTTTTGAAGAATTTTGCTATGTACAGATGTCTATCCATTTTGACGTTTTCTTCAACGAAGAACAAAGGACTCTTTCCTGAGGAGCAAATTGCTCCCCACACCATAACCTGAGCAGGGTGTTGAGTTCTTTCGATGCATCTACTTTTTTAATCAGCCTCCAGAGAAGTGTGAGCAAGAACGCGTGTGTTTTAGGGGTTGAACTCCTTTTCTACTTTTAATAATTTCTCATCAGAGAAGATGAACTGAGGAAGTGAGTCAGTTGCGAGACGCGACAAAAGAGCTTTGCATTTTCTTTTATGGAAAGCTTGTTTTGCTCAGTTAGTAGAGCTGTTTGTTCCTCGGTAAGAGGAAAGTCTCAGCTTGTTATGAACAATTCTTCTGACGGTTTTTACTGAGAATCTCTTTCGCCATTTTCCGCATGCTCCTCATCACGGGCGATCCTGCTTCGCACTTGTTTTACAAAGACTGTGGTGGTAGCCGTCTTTGGTCGACCACTTCTATGACGATCCAAAAATCCTCCTGTCTCTTTAAAACGAGCCACGATGTCTGAAACGGACCTTGTTCGGAGTTGAAGATCAGTGATTGCAGTACGCATGCGATGGGCAGTCACCATAACTCGTAGAAACAACCGATCAACGTGAAAATTTGAATCACACTGAAACATTTTTCCGAGATCTTAATAAAACAAAGCGCACATCATTTGAACCATTCTACCTCAAATTTTTTTTTGTCAAATTTCAGCCGTACGCTGTAATGATAACTGTGATAACTGTTTATTACGTGACATACATACATCACATGGGCCTCATCGAGCTTTTAGAGAAAAGAAAGAAGTAAGGAGCGGAGGACAGGGAAGTTGGTCAAAGTCTCTTCATTGTAGTCATTCCTGGATGGCGAGAGACAAATTCATGAAATTTTTAAAGTTTTTTCTCAGGAATTGTAGTGAATATTGGGAAAAGAGTTGAAGTCTAGAGACACTGGGGAAGAAGCGACCATATCGCAGCGAGTAAAAAGGAAGAGTGTGATGATGATTTCGATTCAAGGATAACTGTGAAGACCAACAAACACATTGCGATCGAAACAGCACTCAATAGTCCATGAACTCATCGCTCACCCTTGAAAGATTACTCACGTAATGGAATGAAATGCGAAGAAAAAACTAAAATCACCATCGGAAAAGAGAATTGTTAAAGCTTTTAAATTTAATTTTGCTTCAATGATCAGAACTTTTAGGTGAATAGCATGGTAGCTTTGTACGTCGATGAGAATTGCCGATTGGAGCTGGACAACAAATCTGTCTTCAGAGCACACGCAGAGGTGATTTAATGATAGTTTCTCCTCCTCCCCCGAACCGCAGTCATGCTTGTTTCTCCTTTAATCTAGTATACTAAAGTTTATAGTAATGCATTTTTTTCTTGAACAGGGATTTTTTGTTGTAATACAGGTTCTCATAGAAGTATGCTTATATTGCTTTAGTTAGCAATACAATTGGTGGCAAGGGTTTTTAAAGTTTGTGTTCTTTGATTTATGTATGAACATGAAATTACTTTTTTATATTAATATATTAACCAGATCTGGAAAGCATCGCTTGGTAATAGTTGGTGGGAGATACTAAATTAAATTTACATCTCAAACATTCATTGCCAAAAATGTGCACTTACTTGTGAGGTTTTAAGTAGCATAGAAAACAACTTAATCAGATTTGATATGGATTTTTCTGAGAACGTTTGAAGAGTATATGTTAAGAGAGTAAAACTAATTAGATGAAAACGAACCAATTGAGTCAATCGAGTTCGATCAGAACGAATGAGTCGAATAATACAGTTCTAAATGACTTTCAGGCTATGTCTGATGTTCTCTTTAACAGCTCAACTTTGCAAACAGTCCAACAAATTCTAAGGCATCGTCCCAACACTCCCATATTCAACTTCGTCTTTGATTATGTAAACCCGAAGAGCTGGGGCTTGCTAAGTTTTACACTCCCCATCAAAGACAGTGAGTCTTCCTTTTATTTTTGTGCCCAAAATGAGAAAATTCTCATTAATTCAAATTCTCTATAAAAATTTCTCAAAAAAAAACTCTTCGGAAGATAATTTTTCTTCACCAATTTCTTCATTTTTGTTGGTAGTTCTGCTATTATTTGACCAAGTGATTATAAGGAAAAACTCCTCAAACGAATGATTAATAAAAGCGGAAGAACTTTTTAATGACCTTTTTTATTGAGACACCTTTATTCGGTGATCTAATTCTGATTTCAGTGGCGACTCATTGCACGGAGCTCGCTTATTTGTTTGAGAAAGGTATCATATTTGATTATAAGTTCAACCAAGCGGATCAGCAGATGTTGCACATCTTCTCAACCGCTTTCACCAACTTCGCTAAATATGGGTGAGTTGCCTCGCATCCCCTTTCAATTGAGACTTTCATAAAGCACTATTGCACGGAATAGCAATGTGCCACAGTGGTGTGATGGTAACGCGCTTGCTCCCGGTTAGAGGAAAGATGGTTTGGTTCAATCTCCTGTGGTAAACTAGTTTTTTTTTTCTAGCGATGGTTTAATCAATTGTTGTCTCAACCAGGCTTCACTGCCTTCAAACTGTGTAACTAAGCATTTTGAGAAATATCTATTCAATATTGATTTTTATTTAAGACCTCTCACCATTAGCCTAAAGAAATGTTCTCATCTCCTTTATTTTCGTCCAAAACAAAACGAGATTGGGTAATAAAAAAATCGCTTGGAATATTCCGAATCGAATTTTTTTGCAGTGACCCAAACGGAGCATCTTCGTTTTCGTCTGACCTTCCCTGTCGTTTCGAGCCTACAAAACCAGAAGCGCCCGAAAGACACTATGTTTTCACCCTAGAACCTCACATGTCTGATGACTACTTTGAAGGTCGACCCCAGAAATACATCGAGTTGAGTGGAACATCCCGAGAGGAACTGAGTTGCAAATAGCATTCAAGAGCTGAATGATGTGAATAAAAAGAGCCCTCGTCTTTTTAAGTGATGGAACTTGTCTCAATCCGTCGGTTAAAAAAAACGTATTTGACGGAATCTAATTGAAATCGGGATAACTTGACGATAAAAATGATACGGTTTCTTACTGAGAGTTGTTGACCGACCTATTCGTTCCGTAATCAACATTCACTTCGATATGCAGAAGGAAATATTTAATGCAAATGAATTCTTGGCAAAACGTGGATTAAAAATGCAAAATAATTTATGCGACCTTGCGATGATGAACTTCTAATCATAAATTTTCTTAAAACTCATATTGACTTTCTCATTTTAACATTTTTGATAATTTTCATGCATGAAGTTTCTATTTAAAAAATTTTTGAAGCAGAGAGCTCTGTGATAGACATGGATGATGAAGAGACAACACGAATAAGTTGACAGAATATAACGCAATTCAATTAAATTCAAACGCTTTTATAACGTTTTAATAACATACCATTCAAATTAACGGAATCCTTGATATGAAATCGAGGATTGATCATGATTTGGATGTTAAAATGTTAAAAAATTACCAGTTTTGGGGCGGCTCTAGCAATAACCTTGCACTGATGATGTATAAAAAAAAGATTGTTTCCTGAGAAAGCGGGAGAAACTCCAATCTGAAGATGATGAGAACGACGTATCTCTTGCGCTAAGCGACTACGTAAAATTATTCGTGATTATTCTCTCTTCTAACTTCTTAGGAACAATTCGCACTTTGCGCTGGGTTTTTTTTGTGATTCTTATCAAACCGACAAAAAGCAAACGCGAAACTTTACTTTACTTTACTCTCTTTATTACGGAAGGAGTGAGGTGAAGACAAAGCGGATATATTGGACTGTTTCATTTGGCGTTGTATTGTCCATTGCACACGGTTTAAGAGGCGGTCACATAGGACAAATTAAACATCTCGGTGATACTAGAGAAGCATATGAAGCCCCAGTCTGGCGTTCATTTAGTAAACAAAAATTCGACGTTTCTACAAAACGTAGTATTCGCCCGTAATAAAGAAAGAGTTTTAACAATCTTCACTCATTCAAAATTGAGCTGACCCCGAGCTTCCGCTCTAGTTTGGAAACTTCATCAAAGGTTAGCGACGAGAAAAAATTGGAGAAAAACTCGGCAAGCTCGATTTAACGCATACCCCGAGCATTTTGAGCTTGCTATTAGATAACGGAAAACTATCGGGTGATACTTCTACTACATATATCGTTATCTATGAATCAACATCATTCAATCAACGTCATTGTACATTTGACATAAATGTGTTCTCAAAGAAAGTGGAAAAAGAGCGTTTTTCTTGTGTCCTAACTTAAAGAACTCTGGAAGAACTTTAGAGAAGAACTGCATAAAAGGGAAAAAAGACCGGAAACTTACACAGCATTGAGACAGTTGGCGAAAAGATTCGATGCATGGTAAACTGGTCAGTCGCTTTCCAAGCCTTCATAATTGAGCTCTCCCAAGATTTTAACTGGTGTTGTCATGCATTTTCTCTTTTCTTCATCTCTCTTTCTATATCAATCTCTCCCTCTCCCTTTTTCATATCTCTCTGGCTCTCTCTTTCACACTATATATCTCTTTCGCGCCCTTTCTTTCTCTCTCTTTCTGTCCTAGGCCGTATTTTCAGCGAGTACCGCTAACTAACTGCTTTCCCCACCTCCTGCCGACTGTTTTCCTATTTATACTTCAAACATGATTCCTGCTTTCCTTTTACCGACGCTTATATTACGTGCTCTACCCCCATCCTCTTCAATTATTGCTAAAGGATTGAAAAATCTAAAATTACGACTAGCTTTTTCATTTTTTGTTAAGGGATGAGTTTCCGGCCGTTAATTTTTCAGAATTCGGCGTCTCATTTGTGCCACTCTGAGGCAACGTAGTTTTTCTATAAATGATCGGGAGATTAATGACGCGCGAAAGATTAGCGTAAATGAATGCCTCATTATTATTCAAATTTATTCGCTCTAAATGTTGTATCACCTCTATTTTACAGTCTTGTGACACGCATACATGTACACACCTGCCTGGGTTGACAGGTGTCTAGCCCGAACGGCAGTGAGCGAGCTAATAAGAAATAATTGAACTGGGAGAAAAAAGAGAAGAGACGATGAGAGAGATAAGAACGATAAAGAGAAAGAGGCAGAGAGAGACAAAAGATTTATAGACAGAGGGAGAGGGAGAGTAAGACAGGTGAAAAAGAGAAATAGGGGAGATAAAGAAAAAGAGAAAGAAATATACAGAGTAAAATAAAATATCTACATACAACTGCAGCAGCCAGCTGAGATGCTGTCATCCTGGCTGCGTGACAGATCTGCAGCCCTGGGGGTGGCGGTGACTCTCTACCCGGCCTCCTTCATCCTTCTGCCTCTACTCGCTTTCGCATTCTCCCTCCATCCAATGCTCAACTCTCTCAGGCCTCTCATTTCCTTACTTCTCTCTCTCAGAAACTATATGTACATATATCAGGTTCCATAGTTTTTCAATGTTTTTTGTTGGTTTTTTACGCAAAGCAGCCTCAAATGCGCGCTTTCAAAAATTTTAATATGCCGAGATAATTTAACTGGTATTGCACGCTTTTAATAATAATAATCTAACTGGTACAAGCTAATTTTTAGAATAAAATTTATTACAAAAATTAAAATCATCGTCGTTCTACCATGAATGCCTAAAATTGCAGGCAGACACTGCTGACTTCGAGTTCGGAGTCCGAAAACGCTGCTTTGTTTTTTCCCGAGAACAAAAGACTGCAAGCAGACAAAGAGAGGTGCAAAAGAGCAAAAAACCTCCCCTCTTTCTTTTCCTTTCTCTTCCTTCATTTTCTGTCTCTTTCTGTCTCTCTCCTTTTTCCTCTCTCTCTTCATCTCTTTCTTTTCATTACCTTTTCTTTTTTCTCTTTCTCGAAAATGGCTCATGTCCATTCTTTCTCAGAATGTCTTCGTTTTTCCCCGATGGAGGCTATTTTGCCGATCGAACTTTCCTGGCGCCGAACCTGCGCGTCGTGATAATCGAGGCTGTTCAAGGACGCAGTATCACAGACGATGAATCCATTGCATTTTACGAGTCACTCAGGAAAAGAATAGAGAAAACCGAGGTTTGTGAATTCCGCTAACCCATTCTTTTGTAACTCAGCAATTTAGTTAAGGGCATCTTATGATCCAGCTTCTTCGTACAGCATTCAACCGTTTCCGTAGACCACAGATCAAGTGGTTTTCGGGAATACAATTAAATGAGGCTGTCTGGATAAAAATTATTGTCATTCTGAATCAGATTGAGACTGTGAGTGGTCAGATGTCTCTGCTCTCACTCTGCTCTCGAACACCCCTCAAGTCCTACACGACTCCTTCTTCATTTGCACTCTCCAGTCACTGCCGACCGGACCTCCTTCTGCTACTGATGAAGACCACTAGCCTCCGCAACTGCACTTACCCCTACGCTCGATTCTCTTTCGAGTCAGTCTCTCTCTCCCTCTCTCTTTTCTCTCTCTCTCTCTCTCTCTCTCTCTCTCTTTCTCTCTCTCTATCTCTCTCTTTTGCTTTTTCAGTTCTGTCATTCTATCTCTCTCTTTTGCTTTTTCAGTTCTGTCATTCTATGTATCTCTCTCTTTCAACCTCTCTCTGGCGCTCTCTCGCTCTTTCTCGCTTTTTCTTGTACTCTATCTCTCAATCTACAACTACTCTGAAACTAACGGACAGTCTGTTCGTAAGTTTCAAAGTAATTGGACTGTATTTCCGTTAGTTTTTGAGAAAAAAATCGCATTTTCGTTAAAGAGTTCTCTCTCACTCAACATAAGAAAGCATACAAACTGGTTCAGAATACATGAAGAAATAGGTCTTGTACAGTCCTAACTCTTCTTGGCCTGTGACTTCTCGAGAGATAAACATCGGCCCGCTTCTCGGCGATGTCACAACGGGTCATTCAAGTATACTTCAAAGCGCTAAGTACGCTAGGATGATCTTTGATCTTCCGGTGGCAACTCAGCCTCTGCTCACTCAAAACGGTTACTTCTCTAGCTTCTCAATCATTTATTTGTAGGAAGTCGAAGTTACAAACTCCCCGATGAAATTATCTGATTTATTGCATATTTGAAACTCTTTCATTCAATAAATCGAAGCTCATAATATACTGAAAGCCTGCTCATGAAGTAAATCAATGGTGAAAAGCAATTGAATGAAAAATTGGTTATTGTGCGTTTTCTCTGAGTGGTCGCGAATTGTCACAGTACTTCGAACATTGTTTACAATGAGTCAGTTTTTATGAAGCTCTAAAGGGCGTCCGTGTTTGCAGACTGGAGCCGGCTAGATACTGCCTGGGAGGCCGTCCTGGAGGAGTTCAATCACACCGTCGGCATTCGTCTCTACTACTGGTCACCCATTCGTTACGCTGAAGATGTCAAAAGTGTCGGCAAGGCGACAGCCAAGTTGGTGTTGAGTTACGTATTATACCTACAAGAACAAGTTTTAGAATTTTTTTTCTTTGAATAGTTTTTTCCCGACTTTCATAGCTGCTATAGAATAAGTTTTTCATCGAGATTAAAGAAAAAGGACGGAAAGACGAAAAGTATTAGTAGGTATTTCTGAAAACACAAATATTATAACCAGCCGCATATGAAATGCCGTTGACGGATAGGAGACTTGAGTAATTGGCACGAAATTGGCAAAAAATACTATTCCATAGATTTTGCGAAATATGACTTTTCTAATTTTATGCTTTTTTGGTATTCATTTGTTGGTAAATTTCTTTCAGATTAGTTCCTGTTCTACTGTTTGTGCTGACAACGTTCCTTGTTCTCACTTCTCTTACTCTCGAAGATATCACGGAATGCAAGCCTTGGGTAGCAATCGCAGGAATAATGTCACCAGGTGGGCCGATCTTGGTGGCCGTTTTACAAACCTCGCTTTCTAACTCATCAAGATCGCCACTGTGTTGTAAATTGAGTCACAATAGTTTTTAACGACTTACGAAACATTGTATAGTAAACCCTTTTGAAATTTCACTGATTCACATGCTCAACAATGACTTGCAAAGACTTAAAAACTAAGATGAGAAGCCACAGAAAAATTTCATTTCAACGAGCTTTGTTCAGTAGCGACGAGATTGATTCATTCAAACGAGGTTATGCAATATTTTGATTCATGTCAGTAAAATCGGAAAAAAAATAAATAAAAATACTGTTGGCTTGAAAGAAATAGATGACATCATTGGAGGACTTGGCATCGCAACTTCGATCGGGCTTCTAAAAATGCTTGGGATTCAACTCATTCCCATCGCCCTACTGACGCCTTTCCTTGTTTTATGTAAGGCGTCTGATTCTTTTTATATCACTGATTAGCACTTTTTTTTTCAGCGATGTGTGTGTGTTCATTTTTCAAATGACAGGGATGTGTGTGAAAACATCTCGTTTTTTTCCGCCTTAGATCTCCTCAAGGCATTTTTAGATACTGAAATTACCAACCAGTTGTTGCGCGAAACATTCTTTCCAGTTGGGTTACCAGGAAAAAGTGAAAACTGCAAATGCGCAGCCCATATTTGAAAAGCGTATATTGGTCTGGGTGGAGACCGAAATTTGACCTCACCGCACATTAATAAATTACACTGCAGTTTTATGAAGCCCGAGACTCAAATTTCGATTTTTTTTATTGACTAAACTTACTTATTTCAGGCTTTTGAACAGTTTCCTTGGTAATATATTCTCAGTGACTGCTTCTTCAAAACTCCTTTGTTGATATCTTCCGCTCTCAGCGATTGGCATTGACGACACCTTCATGATGCTTTCACTGTGGCATCGTTCGAAGAGAGAGCGTCCTGACGCGAAACTGACCGTACTCATGCAGGAGACATACCGGTTAAAAGAAGGCCAAGTTTTCAGACCTTCTTGTACCTTTTTATGAATAAATCTTTTGAAGGAATCAGCTGGATAATGTATTTAGTTAGTAGTTGTATTGTATTGTTTATTCCATGTACAGAATGGATCGGGAAGATGATGAAAGGAAGAATGAGCTCTGGAGACATGGACTGTGTTTTGGTGTAAGGCACCAAAGAGGCTTTTGGCAGTGGGGCGGTGGTTTACAATGGAACTAAGTTGAACACAAACTTTACACATTATCATTTCAAGTTTATTTCAGGACACAGATAGTTAAATAGATCACTTGAAGCATGAGTACTTGTAATATTCATTTAATTCTAAACTTTAATGATTTGGTTCGGTAGTGATGAACTGATGGGAAGACTCTTTAGATGATTAGAAAAGGTCTCGCTCTTAGGAATAGACACATTATCGATCGGTAGGCTGTTCCAGCTCTAGAGGCAAAGGTAATAATAGCTTTAAAAGGGTAATTTTTACTTTAAACTTGAATTCTATATTTTTGAGAGTTTCTGATGATCATGGAATTTATTTGTTATCCAGTATGAGCGTTTCGCAGGGAAAGCAGCATTCCGATTCTGCTGACTACATTATCGAATATCTTGACATATGGCACAGGCTGCTTTTCCTCTCTGCCCGCCGTTCAAATCTTCTGCTTGCAATGCTCCATCGCGATGGCGGTCGTCTTCATTTTCCAGGTTTTTTTTCTTCAAAGAAATTCACATTAAATACTATTAAAACATCTTCTCTACTGGTTAACATGCGAAAAAATCTATTCAGAACGTATTTTTTCTTTTCATTCATAATCAGTTAAAACCTATTTGGATCAGGTTACCCTTTTCGGGGCGATTCTCGGGCTCGACGGGCGACGGGAACTCGATCAGCGTCACCCTATTTTTCTCTATAAAATGGGAAGCAGTGACTCAGGTAACTTATAAAAAACATCATAGATTAAAAATCATATGCCTATAAGAAATTTTTGTTTCAGTTTGTATCAGTTTCTTTCCAGGATTGTCGCTTTTTCCGCCAATGTACTCTTCTGTCACTACATTATTCGACCCAATGCCTCTGACCTTCGCCATGGCTTCTGCTTTCAATCTACCGGCCGTTATGATTGGCATTGGTACTTGTCTTTAAAAGAGAAATTCGTAGTACTTCTGAGATTTTTTACAAGTAAAATTTCAGGTGCTTTCTATTGCATTTACATGACAGCAACGGTGGGTATTCTCATGTCGATGCTAGAAGAAGGCCTGCTATTGTCGTCCCTTGTCGCTGATGGGACATTGTTCGACTCTTTTTACCTTTTACAGCAGGCGATCAAAAATCTTTGAACGAAATTTATCAGTACTCTTACCTAAAAAAAGATTAGGGGAATGTTTTTCATCATATTCTTCATCATATAATGAGTTTTTCGATGGAAATTAGGTTCCGATGAAACCTAATTTTTTGTTTGATGAAACTAATGGAGCGGTTAAAATCTAAAAAGTATTTTTTTATTTCAAGATAACGAAAGTCGTGATTTTAAACGTTCATTATTCTCACTACTAATTGCCGTGAAATGCGAAAGGATCACGATGTTGTTTGTTGCTACTTTTTAAACAATGCAATCACTTTCCAACAAGAAAAAGTATCCATGAAAAAAACTACCTAATCCACTTTACGGCAATTCGTCGCAAGACAAATGTACGTACAAAATTACCTCTTCCTCTAGCTTACGCTAGAAATTTGCTCTGGATAATTCGTAGTACCTTTCGTCCTTTCAAAAACAATTGTAGAGAAAAGTTCATGAAGTTATTAATGTTAAATCACATTCAGTGGATTAACATGTTGCTGTCCAAGAAAAAAGCTTGAGAAACGTGTATTGACGTGAAATGTGAAAGGCTTTTGCAGGACTCATGCATATCTCAAAGTCTATGAACACGTATTCTCCGATTACTCAACACCGATGGAAGTGCTTCTCCCCACAAATTCCACTCAGCTCCTTTTCACCCCTTCTGGTTGATTTTGGAGTTATTCTTGATCAATTGGGCACGAGGACAAGGAAAACAAGAAAAGAGACAAAGGAAACTTTCACAAGAAAATAAAACTTGATCTAAAGTGAGAAAAACAACTAAAGAAAGAATTACACGAGAGAGAGAGAGAGAGAGAGAGAGAGAGAGAGAGAGAGAGAGAGAGAGAGAGAGAGAGAGAGAGAGAGAGAGAGAGAGAGAGAGAGAGAGAGAGATTGAGAGCAAGAGTGGTTAGAAAACAGCAGAATAGAAACCCAATCGCTTGTTTCTAATTTTTTAATTAATATTCAGTATTCTTTTCCTCAACCCATCTATTCCCATGTGAATATTATTCTATTGTAATGTTGAAGTTTATCCATCAAGCAATGACTTAAGGATAACCTAATTTGTGTTTCTAAGGTCGTTATCGACTGCTGAAGGCGGTATCTGACTTTGAAGTAGCCACGCCTTACACGATGAAAACAAATTTCTGGCTACGTGAGCTGACCAGGTTCCAAAAGATGCAGAAAAACAAAAATTATTTTATCCTAGTGAAAAAGCGAATAAAAAAAAAGGAAAAAAACCAGTAAGAACACTACGAAAAAGGATTGTTGAAATTAAATTATCTATTTTCTTTTCAATTAATGATAATCTATTATCAAGATACCCTTGAAACAGATAGCTGCCAGTACAGTAATTTTGTACCAGGACTCCATGTGCGTAAGTAACGGGTCTCAATATACTACTTTCATTTGGACCTTTTTCGTTCTTCTTCGTTTATTCCTCATAATCCATTCATTCCCTAGCCAGATAGGTGTTACATACATGCTAATCTACTCACATCTCTTCCCTCCTTCCACAAATGAACTGATTCTGCAAAATAAGAATAACCCACAGAAGTGCTTTCTCTTTCTGACTATCTAATCAGAGTCGGCTTCCATCAACATAGACTATAAGGAACTGAAATAAGGAAGCAGAAAGCTTCTTTATTTAATTTAATTTCATACATCAATACTGATGTGACAAAACATAAGATAACTCATACAATAGTGAGCGTTGTTCTTGACAATAACATCTGAACAATGATTTTCTAGAATAAGAAAGGAGAGAGAAAGCAAAAAAAGGGAACAACTCAGAGATTAGGTAAGTGCAGATCGAGAATTTCAAGAACATTTAGCATCTTGAGCCTCTTTTTGAACACATTAGAGTTAGGAGAAGTCATAAATTGAGCAGGTAAATTAATCATCCACCTAGACGTTCTTACTCCAAAACAATTGAAAGTTAACCTCTTATTTGTGAAAGGTATGTGGAAATTAAAGGCGGATGTTCTACCATTACACGGTTTGAACACATAAAAGGTACTAACTTTAAGATCAACTTCACCTCGGATTATTTTGAAAGCGTAAGTGAGATCATTAATGATTCTCCTACATTATAGAGAGGTCAAATTTAAAGTATTCAAACGATTCTCATAACTAATATTAGGAGAGCAGTTTGAATTACATCTAAAATAGAGAAGTTTAGTAAATATATGCTGGACCTTCTCTATTTTCCTAATATCATTTTTTAAATGAGGAGACCAAACCGTTGAAGAAAATTCACAAATCGGTAGAACATATGATTTGTAACATCTTACATATATATCTGGTGTGATACATGAAATAATTCTGAATAAGGCATAAACTGTTTGTAATGCCTTCCGACACAAAAGCTCATATTGTGATTTGAAAGACAGGGAATCATCTATTAAAATACCTAAATCTCTAACAGAGGTTGATTTCGTGAAAAGAGTATTTGGACTTACATAATAGGTTGAGCATGGGTTTTTATTACCTAAATATAGAACATTGCATTTCTTTTCAGCTATTGCCAACTGCCATGTATCGCAATACCTATCGAATTGATTTATTGCTAAACAGAGTTGGGATTTAGCGATTTGAGCACCTAGTTCATCATAAGAAATATACAACTTAATGTCATCAGCGAACAGCTGAATACTAACTGAGGGTAAGTTGGAAAAATTCGAGGCAAATCGTTGATATAGATCAAGAAGAATAGCGGCCCTAAAACCGATCCCTGTGCGACTCCAGATGATATTTCTCTAGTGTCACTAAATGTTCGGTTGACCTTAACACTGAAACAACGTCCTGTTAGAAAACTTCTAGTCCATCTCAAAAGATTTCCACGAATGCCTAAACTTTCTAGTTTGTGGAGAAGTTTACAATGCGAGACAACATCAAAAGCCTTAGTCAAGTCATAATAAAGACAATCGACAGATTTACTTTGGTCGAGGGCTCTCGTCCAACTATTAGTTACCGAAAGAAGCTGAGATTGAACTGATCTTCTAGGAACGAAACCATGTTGCTCTTCAGAAAATATAGAATGCATGTCCATCCACTTTGTTATCCTATCACGAACTATGCGTTCGAAAACTTTAGAAGGTGTGGGCGTGATTGCGATAGGTTGAAAGTTGTCTACATTCAAGGGCGGAGATTTTTTTGGAATAGGAGTGATGTAAGATATTTTCCAAAGAGAAGGAAAATGGCCAAGTTTAAGAGAGAAATTGAAAATATAGCTTAGTGGTTCTGCAAGCGACGAAGCGCATTCTTTGTAAAATTTCTGAGGAATAGAGTCAGATGTCTGCGTAAGAGAAGGAGGCAGCTTTTTTAAATAGTACTTGACGTCTCCGGGAAGAATAAGCATATCAGTTAGGGAATGATCAATAACTCTATCAACATTCGGAATCAAACCATCATCGATTGAGAAAGCGGAACAGAAAAAATCGGATAGAGCACTAGCTTTAGCTTCATCCGTGTGAACAAAAGAACCAACTAAATCTGTGAAAGATGGAATCGAAGAATGGGATTTTAGACGATTTCCTACGTATTGATAGAACTTTATAGGATCGGAGAAGAAAGCCTTCTGTCGATTTATTTCAAACTTCTTGATTTCCTTGTCAAGTTTTCGAGAAGTGCGTTTGAATAATTCTAGAACAGTGGGAACATGAATTTTAGAGAAAAGGGCTAATTTATGCTCGAAGAGGTTACGGATGTGCTCAGGATAAGTTTCAAAAGCAGCTTTCCTACGTTTTCTAGGGATAAATTTCTCAATTAAAGAATTCGCAATAACATTCAATCGATCAACTAGGTCAT
Organism: Allodiplogaster pararmata; assembly: GCA_964056735.1. Taxonomy (NCBI): domain Eukaryota; kingdom Metazoa; phylum Nematoda; class Chromadorea; order Rhabditida; family Diplogasteridae; genus Allodiplogaster; species Allodiplogaster pararmata. The sequence goes on from OZ057403.1 coordinate 43,896,608, forward strand.
CTACAGAAATGAAATCATCGAAAACAAGTGTCCAGTCCATATTTGATAATAGCTTATTGATATCTGTATAACTGGCCCGGTTGAAATCAAAAACTTCTACAACAGGTTGTGGGTTCGAAAGTAAAAATACAGAAAAAGTAATCGAATTGTGATCAGAGTTAGAGAACGGAGGACAAACTTTACAATTAGAGATACAGTCAGCTTTAGCAAGAACATGATCTATTATTTTCTTACCATGTGTAGGCTCAGTTACAAATGGATGAAGAGAAAAGTCTGTACACAAGTCGATAAGAGGCTCAGTTGAAGAACATTTTTTGTCAACATCAATTTCTAAGTTGAAATCACCACAAAGTACAGATTGTTGAGGTACCGCTAACAGTTGAGTAAGAACATCGAAAAAGGCATTATTCTGATGCACAGTAGTGTTTGGCGGTCGATAGCATATAATGAAACGTGTTCTGGAGAGTGATAAGTTGCATAAGAGATCGAAAGCTAAGACATCAGCTGATATTTTAGTCTTGAGAGTTACAACAGAGTATATTAAATGATTACGGAGAAAAGCACAGACACCACCACCTCTTTTTGAAGTTCTATCACAGCGGAGCACACAATAAGGCAAATTAGCTGTCAATGAGGCATCTACTATGTTTTTATTTAACCAAGTCTCACTACATAATAGAATATCTGGTTTTGTTGATGACAAATAATGGTAAAGTAGATCAATTTTGTTTTTGAGGGAACGTGCATTGAAATAAGAAACAGAGAGTACTGAACTAGATTTATTGGAAGTTGAAAATAAAGATCTATAACATAGTCCTTTCTGGATCAGTTTCCCTGATTAGAAGATGTTGGTAACCGCAAGGAGGGCGGTAGAGTTCTTCGTGCTCCTCCAATTTCTTCTTTCAGCCACAGATCATCCTTGTAGAGAACCCAAGTCGACGATGGATTAGACAGACGGAGTTCCTTCAGTTGAGCTCGCTTTGCATTCCAGGTCATCAACTCATCAGGCGTCATTGACTTCCTGATGAAAACCCCCTTCCAACGGGGGTTTGAACGGATGGAAGAAGCTGAACGAAGTCCTGCCAACATGAAAGAACGAGCAGGAAGCATTACTTTGAGTAACCTACGATTACCTTGACCCATTCTGAAAACGGCTTCTGGTCTAACTTGAATATTGAGATCATCCAGAAGAGACTGGACGATAGCCTCGTCATGGACGACCCTCTCGCTTGCTGCTGGAGAGAGACTTTCTGGAAGACCCGCGATGACCAGAGAACGTGCCCTTCTGTGAGACTCTTGATCAGAAGTAGTTGACAAGAAGGCGGAAGGCGACCCAGATGATTTCAGTGTCGCGCTAGGGGGAAGGGATGTTGAATTGCAATGACATGTCTTGGAAGATATGGCTTCGAGTGTAGACGAAAGCATGGTTATGATCCGAGAAATGGATTTCCAAAGTGGAATCGAGATTCCGTCTGGAGCATCTAATGTAGCGAAGGCGACAGCTTCGGCAACTGTTTCGGAGATTGAGACACTGGCGGAGGGGGATTTGGTCGAAGGAGAAGACTTCGGAGATTTTGGGGAGGAATTCTTTTTGGTTCTTGGCATTTTCGTGTTGAGTTAACGAAAATCAATATCAGAGCGAATTGTCCAGTCACTACTCACTGTGAGGGAAAGGAAGATAAGTGCTTGTCCAGTCACCACTCACTTTAAAGCTAGTTTCGCTCAGATCTCTCCTATGTCTAGGCAAACGCTAAGTATTCAGGATCCTGTTCAAATATTTGGTTCGAAATATGCATGGAGCATTTCCGACTCCTCTAAAAATCTGTTCCATATGATTACTATGGATGATATATAAGAAGAAAACCTTATTGACTGATAATCGAGCTTTCTTTTTTCTCTATTTAAAAGATTTTTTTCTGTACGGGTTTTCCTTTCATTTGACAGGTTTATGCATGAAAGCATCAACTTGGAGCTACCAAACAAAGAAGCAGATTTGATTCATCTTCTTCAAGAAATTTTCTTGCAACATCCTTTTTACAGGTAGCATTTCGTATACATATACTGATTGTCATTTTGTATACATATACTGATTGTCGTATACCTATACTGATTGTCGTATACCTATACTGATTGTCGTATACCTATACTGATTGTCGTATACCTATACTGATTGTCGTATACCTATACTGATTGTCGTATACCTATACTGATTGTCGTATACCTATACTGATTGTCGTATACCTATACTGATTGTCCTCAATTCGTTCCTGTCACATTCGTTCTTGCTACATTTTCAAAAGAATAGTTCTAGTCGTTCAGTTTCTTCACCTGCATACTACTCGTAGCTCAAAAGAATAGTTCTAGTCGTTCAGTTTCTTCACCTGCATACTACTCGTAGCTCAAAAGAATAGTTCTAGTCGTTCAGTTTCTTCACCTGCATACTACTCGTAGCTCAAAACGGCAATGTGAATAATAAAAAGACAAAAACATTCAAGCTCAACTATCTGTAGAAATTGGAGGAAAAAGTTGTTGAAATTAATTATTGAAAAAAACCTGTTCAGTGACTACTCTTCCGATATTTTGATACAAGATGGTACGATACTGACAAGTAGAATGTTCATTTCTCTGAGAGGGATCAATCACACCACCAGGTTGCTCATTTATATTCAGTATTTTAAGAATTCAAATCCCTGTTGATGAAACATTTTACATGGATACAATCTTAACATCAAATCTTCGACTTCTAAGTTACACAGTTTAAAGACAATCACGCCTGACGAATGATTGAACTATCACACAGCAAAAAGCTAGTCCACCGGGCGGGATCGAACCCAGCCATCTCGACTCAAACCGGGAGCGCGTGTTACCATTACACCACGGGGACACATTGCTATTCCGTGCGACAGTGTTATATGAAAGGCTCATATGCCTTGTTCTCTTAGTCATGCATGCTTATTAAGCCACGCATGCTTATTAGTCACGCATATTTATTAAGCGATTGCGTCATAAATAGAGCGTAACTCCAGAATTCACGGTTAAGACAGAATAGAGGTGGAAGATGGATGATAAATATTCAAGTTCTAAGTTAAACAGTTTAAAGGCAGTGATGCGTGGTTGAGATGCTCAAATTCAATCATTTGTAAACTGAACATTGAAATATAAAAAAAAACTGAACTTCAATCTAAATCTGAAACCAAATCTTGTTTGATTGACCGAAAAGCATCGATATCAGCGAATTTTCTCAAAAGAGTTTTTGTCGGATAAAGTATATTAACTTGCAATAAAGTACATTAACAATCAATAATGGTGTTCGAGGAAAACAGCGCGAGATTCTCTACTCTCTTTGTCTTCGGTTGTACTGTCTCAATTTCCGTTGACCGTCTTCGACGTTTCCTTCGGAATCACAGATCAAATCCAAGAAATTCCACATATCATTATGACCAACATGCTCTTGGCTGGTGAGTTTTCTTGAATAAACGGTTAAAAAATAGTTTTGAAGAGTCAATTCAGTTAGTTTAGAAACGGTTGGAGTACCTCATCAAATTGCTTGGATAAAAAAGTTTTTGTTTTTGGAAAAGCCAAACGCACTCTTTCAAAATAGCTGTTTCATGTTTTGTATTAATTTTTTTCTTAGCATTTGTGAATACATAATTTCTACTTGTGGTGGTGGGTAAGGTGAAAAACTCTCACTCGGTTGCATATTTGGCAATTCTTATTCGCTTATTGTGCAGGAATTGCGACAGTAACGGCGCTTCTTCTGCTGATCTCGGCAGATCTCGCCCTGAACGCTCTAATCATGTGCTGGATGGTGTTGAGCACGAATGCTGGCGTTTTTGCTGCGATGGCCCTCTTTGGGTGATTCCAGGAAAATTGTTCACAACTACAGTGAAACATGTTTTTCAGGCCTAGATCATTCTATTGAGCAGAAAAAATTTCTCCTATGCATCACGCTGAGTCCATGTTTTGCACTTTTTTAATCCCTCGATTGAAAGTTCTCGTTTTTTGAGCTGATAATCGAAAAATAGCTGAAGGTTTTTTGTCTGAAATCAGATTTTTTGTCTTAAAACTCAAAGCTTTAAATCAAAATTCGATTAGCTGTAACAATATGTATACATTTGTTTCAAACTATGAGAAAAAATTTACGAGGACAGGTTTTCTTTTTCTCCGCTCTCTACCATATTCTTTTTTTCACAATCTATATTCTGCTATATACAATCTATATAGGCTTTCAGTCCATATCAGAAAATCAACACTTTAAAATCTATAACCATGATCAACTTTGTTGCATCCACGACTGAAATATAAATCTACGATTTGATGCGAAGATACGAAGATTTTTGAGCACAGAAGAGCTCAGTTCAATGGCGATTTTTGACTTTTTGAAAAGACTTTGATTAATTTTTTCCATGATTGAGTTTGTCGTTATGAAAATTAAAACCCCAACTTGAGTTTTACTTTAAATTGCAGATGCCGATTAGACGTGATCACGACGATAACGTCTCTGCTGTCTTTGGGATACTCCCTCGACTACTCTTCCCATGTACTCGCACACTATCAGCAGTTCAGAAAGCGAAGTAATAGGCCACTCGGTGAGTTTTGCAGCCTAAATAAAAAAGGCTGTCATAAATTTTTAAAGGTTTTAAAATCTTGGAAAGACTGATATTGAATGTGAGGAAAAGGTGAAAATGGAAAAGTAAGAAGAAGATAGGGGTGATAGAGATAGACAGAAAAATAAAAAGAGAGCTAGAGAGTATGTAACAAATAGAGCTAGAAAGAGAGACTAAGATTTATTAAAGAAGAGACATTCTCGGTTGTGTGTCGACCCATTCTCTGCTCCTGCTCATCTACAGTACTTGGCATCATTTGTCTCACGCCATTGAAGGTATAGATTTTAAGAGAAAATATATTCATTTTACATTTCAATTTGAGGTTTTATACTACATTTTTGAAAATTGAACTTATCCTAAATGAGTTATCTGAGCATTACTTGTGGATAACTCAAACTATCAACTTAATTCTGAGCATTACTTGTGGATAACTCAAACTATCAAATTAATTCTGAGCATTACTTGTGGATAACTCAAACTATCAACTTAATTCTGAGCATTACTTGTGGATAACTCAAACTATCAACTTAATTCTCTGAGCATTACTTGTGTATAACTCAAACTATCAACTTAATTCCCCTTTCCCATCCGTGACGCCTCCTAAATATTAAGTGATCACGAGAATTATAAAATAATATATGATAATAAAATTATAAATCTTTTGAGAAGGATTCCGGTTTTTTCAATTTTTTTCTTTCTCATTTCATATGCTCTCAGTTTCATTTGAATTGAGGCGTTTTTTTCATTCAACAAGCGGTACTTAATTTTTTTAAACCTTTCAGATATCCTTTTGAAGTTTTAGGTGAATTTACACACAACCAGTACCTAGGAAATCCCGACGATAACTAATCCTAATTTCGATCGAGTTTGTATAAGATTTGAGAGTTTAAATTTGATATGTCATATCCATCCCGTTCTTAAAATGGACTTATTAGTATATCAACATATTTCCAGGGATACATCATATCCAACTTCATGTGCGCTGTGCTTGCCGTCTCTTTGTTAGGCCTTCTTCATTCTCTTTTATTTCTTCCGGTTCTGCTCATAGGTATCGATACACTAAAAAGAAGCTTCAGAGGAGAGGAACTACCGCAGTGTTTCTCTCGACATTGAGTGTTGGACGAGTAGTCATGAATAGTTACTTCAAATTTATATTATGCATGTTAGCTACAGGTAGAGTATAACAACAAGTTGCACGAAACCTTATGTAGCTCATGTCACCCGAAGTAGAATGTTAGTTCGGATGAACACCTGATACCTGGACTGTGATTGTTTTTTATAGTTCAGGTATAAAAATGCATTTTCAGTCAGTTTTCTAAATTTTTGTTTAATACTCAATCAATTGAATTTGATATTAATGCATTAATATGTACCAACCTTTTAGAAAATTTATAAATTCGAATTTTCACAAAAATGTTAATATAATGCATTCAATTGTCTCGATTTCATTTCTCATTCATTCTCTCATTCGTCTCCCTCCGTGCACGGTTGCTCCTCGCACCGTCTTTTCCCTCGTCTGTGAGAGTCCTTTCCCGAGAAGATTTGGCGCTCCGGGATCGTAGCGCCATCATGAGCGACAGAAGAATGAGATGGAGGGACTACTTTATAAAGCCGTTAGTTCCCAATTCCTAAGGAAGGCAGAGAACGCTGAGGAGTGGAGTCGTCACATGTCGCAACAGATCCCATAATCGATGATGTTATATTACCGATGTGGCTTGCTGATCTTGATAAAGCATTTAAATTGGAAAAAATAAAAATTGTCTCGATCAGGTTTACTCGCAACTGAAAGTCTGACCTTAAAATCTAATTTCTCACAAAAGTTCATTGAACTTATCCAATCACTTTTATACATACATAAAAAACTCAAATATATTGACATACACTGAATATTTCTTCAGTGAGAAATTTTTTAAATACTTAAACACCAAAACTCATAATGATATAAATTCTGAGCAAGCAGGCTAAATAAACAATTTTTTTGATTGAAAAGCTTATTCAATGAACCGTATTCAGGTTGCAAATTTTAATGAACTCCTCGCGCGAGCATTTTTAAAGCTCAATGAAGTTTTCTTCCCAGACATTCTTATGTCAAACTTTGAAATTTCTCCACGAGGATATGATGCTGACCAGTGTTGTTCATTTCAGTATTTCAAAGTTAGTTATTATAAAGTTTTCTGAGAAAGAAAAAAAACTAAATCGAAGGAAAAGCAGTATTTTCTGAAGTTACGGAATTTTATGACATGATAGTTATAACCAGTAATCAAACTAAGCTATCTATTGCAGAACCAATTTAGTTTCAATGCTTTCAAACCGTATCGGACATTAATTGAGAATAGGTCGAACATGATTTTCAGATGAAATCATTCATTTTTGGAGTACTATATGAGCTGAACTCTTCTGTCTTAACATTTCCTTAATTTTTCGATTCTCTGACTTGCTGACGGGGGGGGGTACTTGCGATTGAAATGAGACCAGAATACTTCCATCAGACAGGACTCATTTAAAAGAGAGTTTAGAGAGCCTGGAGGACTTAGTTGACTTGGTCGAAGAAGTCGTTGAATTGAAAGAACTCCTTGCTGGTAAGCCTGCAATGATTCCAAGTTTTTATCAAGGTCTACCTTGCCATCCGCCCTAGTGGTGAAAACCGAAGAAAAAATTGGATGTCGAGGGTAGCATACAAGCATGCATACAATATATTTAAAAAAGAGAACATTCAATGTAAATGAGCATAATTGAATGATAGACAAAAAAGAGAACATTTAATGTAAAAAAGCATAATTGAATAATTATATTATGTAATCATGTACATTCTTCACAGAATTACCAAAATTGCGTATTGAACTCAACTAGAGTACAGAAAATGGGAGTATTGAAGGGAACATGCTTTCAAAAATTTGTAATCTAACAACTCTTGCTATTCGACGATGTAACCGCCGTTCCAAGATGACTGACCATATTTCTGTCGATACACATCGATCTCGCTCTCTCGCTCAGCTCTCCGCTCAGCATGGCGCTCCTCCATTGTTGCTTTCTTCTGCTGCTCTTTCTGCAAAATAGAAACGTGGTTAAATAGTTTAAAAAAATTTCAAAAAAGTATAATAGAAACATTAACTATGCTTCAAACCGCTCTTATGAACAGTGAAGCAAAATATGAAGAGAAATGAGGCTTTTTATTACAGGGTGGTCCATGAATAGTGTTACAAATTGGAATCGTTATACCTTTTTTTCAAAACAGAGAAAATGATCTCAAATTAACATATTTTATCAGCAAAAAAGATGAAAACATTCACGCGAAAGCTCAGCTCAAACGATCCCCTTTTGCCCGAACTACAGCTTGAAGTCTCTTTGGGAACGCCTCCACGACTGTACGTAGGTAGGCATTCTACTCCTATGTTGTGCTATTCTGCCTGAAGGGCCTTCTTCAGGGAATCAATATTTGGGTGGGAGCGAGAGTTGACCTTGGACTCCGAGTGGGCCCAAACGGAATGAACCAGCGGGTTCAAGTCGGGTGATAAGGCCGGTCATTCTGATGTTGTGATGAAAGCGGGAAAATTTTCGTTGCACCACGTTTGGATCTTTTTAGCTTTGTGGGCTGGTGCTGAGTCTTGTTTAAAATGTCCATGTCCTTTGATTGAAATGCGATTGAGACCATGGATGGAGCACGCCTTGCAGAACTTGTTTCATTTAGTATTCCGTGTCGATCTTGACGCCTTTCTCGACGAAAGCACGCGGTGTTTTTCCTGTGGCGCTGATCCCCGCCCATACCAAGACTTGAGTTGGATTTGCACTGCGTTAGACCGTTATACCCTTTATATCGGCTTGCTCTGCCTACTTTGCAAGCCCTCTGACGTTATGGGAGTTGTGAACGTCTTCCACGGTGAACAGCTTTTCGTCAGAAAAAACCATATTGAGATGTTCGCCTTGCTGCGTACGGCGAAGAAGGTCGCCACATCTTTTGACTCTTCCCGATTTGTTGCGAGCCGACAGAAAAGCGGCCTTCCGTGTACGATACGACCTGAGTCCCAGCTCCTTCGTGACTATTCGTTGCAATGAAGTTCGGCTCTTCGGCAGCTGCTGCGCCATATTTCTGATGCTTCGTCTTGCATTTCGGTTGATTCGACTCCGAACGGTTTCGATGAGTGGTGTCGTGCGTACAGTGAGAGGACAACTTTGCCTTGGACGGTCCAAAGATGTGCCAAGCTCATTGAGTCGTTCGATCCCTCAATACACTGTCATGCGACGCAGGCGAAGCCTTTCAGCAATTTGAGCAGGGACGTGGTCAAGTGTGTAGGCGAATGATCGCAGCTCGCAATCGATTCGACGCTGTCATTACTCTAAACACCGATGTATTCAATCGCAGCTCACTACACACGTAAAAAAATGATGGGGAATCGGAAAAACGAGAGAGTGTTGCGCTACGTGTGGTCACTTCTCCCGGTCACTTTGTTCTCGAACATTTAATTGAGTGTTTGACCCATGGTAGGAAGGTGACTCTCGAGTGGAAGAGCCACGCTACGCGAGCGAGAGGCGCGTTGCGTGGGGAGGGAGAGGATATGAAATTTTGGGGAAATTTCATCATTCTAGACTTAGAGGGCGTAGCAGGAAGACGGTGTTCCCACCCTTTAAAAAAAAGCGAAATGATTTTTTGATACAGGGAACAAGAAGGAGGTGATTGCGAGGACAATGGGGGTTCTGCGAGCAGCGGATAGGGAAGATCTGGCCCAGGCGCTTCTTTCCATATGCCGAGCGGCAGTAGCCCCAAGTACCTTGGGAACATATGAGGCGGCAGAGAGCGCAAGGAGACACTTTGCGAAGGAGCTAGGTTTAGAAGAAGAAGCGGACCTGTCGCTTTGTCTCTTCGTGGTAGAAAAGGTAGCTAAAGGAAGAGCAGCCTCCTCAATCGCAGGGAGCATCGCGGCTTTCGCGTTCAGCGCGGGTCGTAACCCAATGGAAGGGGGTTTCGGAGACATTGTTAGGGCGGCAAAAAAGGCGGCGGGTAGAGCGAAGCCGGTTGAACACCATAGCAAGGCATCAAGGTCGAGAAGATGTTGGAGTGGAGAACGAGAAAAAATGCGGATCTGGATGATGTAAGAATTGGGGTCTACGTGGCATTGGCATTCTCGGCGTTACTGCGGGGTTCAGAAGCGTTAGCTTTAACTTGGAGTGACTTGGTAGAGGAGACCGAGGAAGATGGAGTATTATTGGTAAAAGTGAAGGTACAGAAGGCAAAAACGATCAAGAGGGGCCAGGGAAAATGCACGTTTGTAGCGCTTCCAACGGGGTCGTTAGGAAGGAAGCTTTGGGAGACATGCAAAAATAGTGTGCACTGGAAGGAACCCATGCCAGTGTTTCCATCTTGGGCGACAGGGAAGCCTCTCTCTAAAGGGACGATCAACAAAGAACTTAAGAGGGCATGTAAGGGAGCAGGAGTGAGGCAGTTCACGTCTCATTCACTGAGGGGAGGTGGAGCAACGACCAGCATCGAAGAAGGCGCCACACAAGAGCAAGTTCAAAGGAGGGGGAGATGGAAATCCCGGGAAGGTATGGCACCCTATATTGAGGATATGCTCAGATCACAGGGAAATTTGGAAATTTAAAGGAATCTAGAAATTGTGTTTGTTTGTTTTATTCTGATGTTGGTTCAATCGCTATGTATAAGCACTGTTCGCCAAAACAAGGTGTCAGGTATTTAGTGTTCTCTATCTTGTTAAATAGGGTATCGACGGGAGGTGAATGACGAATGGGTAGAGAAATAATTTGGCTGATTTGGTTTTGTTTATGATTGTTCAGGATTGCGTTTATGATTGGCATTATTGCTGTTGCTGTTATGATATTGTATTGCTGTATTGTATTGCTGTTATGATTGCTGTTGCGTTTATGATTGGCATTGGCTGAGGCCTTAATGTTGCTACATGAGGCCTTAATGTTGCTACGTCCGAATAAAGAGTCACCTGTCATTGGCTGATGCCTTAATGTTGCTACGTCCGAATAAAGAGTCACCTGCCTGACAAGGGGTCAAACATAAGTTATGGTGTACGACGAAGGAGAGAAACGACGTAGGAGGGAACCATAACACATATTTATGGGCCACAGTGTAGTATTTCAAGTAGGAAAGCATCGAGAATGCTTATTAAAATTTTTTGTCATAAAACAGGCAGAATACGACAGAAAAACTGCAAGGAAACAGAGAGTGAGGCAATAAGAGAGGGGAAGAGAGAGCCAGACAAATAAAAAATATGGGGAAAGATTGAAACGGAAACGGGAAACGAGAGCAAGAAAAAGGAGGGACAGAAAAAAAGCAACCAACATGAAAAGTTAGAGAGAGGGGGAGAGTGAAAGAAAGAAAGAGAGATAAAGACAAAGAGAGAAAACATGAGAAAGTGAGAGAAAGAGAGAGAAGTTAGAGAGATAAAGTGATCTATCCCATATCAAATCTAGAAGAGATCGACCTCTCGAATCTCATAGCCCTACCGAACTATCTGTTGTCAACAACAAGAGTGGAAACGAACGAAAATTGATTATCTTATTCCCCATTATTCCACATTATTTCCCTTCCTATCTCATGATTCCATATAAGCGATGGCCTTAAAGCTATTTTATGGTAAAAAATAATTTCCAAAAAAATCAATGGAGCGTTAGAATTCAACCTTTCACTTCGCAAAGTAATCTCTGCAAAGTGAGGGATGCGGCCTAGAGCGTTAAACGCTTAACGGGATGCTGCCGGGATGCGGCCTAGAGCGTTAAACGCTTAACGGGATGCTGCCGGGATGCGGCCTAGAGCGTTTAACGGGATCACTTTGCAGATATTATGTACTTTGCAAAGTGAAAAGTTGAATTCTAACGCTCCATAAGAATACAAATGAAATTGTGGTCTACCGTGAACATCTTGTTGGCCTTTTTAACATTTGCGTGTCTCCGCATCGCACGAATTTTGCAGCAGCAGTAGCAGAAAATGACGAAAATGACGACCAGTAAGATGCCACCGGCGATGGCAACCACGACCGCCAGGGCCGACCAGTTCACTAAAACAAGGTTTTTTTTTAACTCTCAAAGCACAACCTACAAATATTTAGTATAACAATAACACTTCATCTCGAAGATGTGCACATTCCTCCTTTAACCTGGGCGGGCCAAAGGCCCAGGACCAGCCGTACTGACACTCCCTTTTCAAAACACGGATCCATCGTCATGTTACATCGTTGAGAGCTTTTACTCGATGTCAAAATGCTTTACAATTGGTGAGAGTAACTGAGGCAAGAAGAAGTGAAATTTAAATAGCTTACACACACTTTTACTGAGAAAAAAAGTTTAACCGAGCTGAAACAGTTACCAAGTCACGTTTTAATGTAAGGTTACCCATTCTAGCAAGTGCGGTTTTTTGGTCAAGTACCGGATCAAAAATTAGCCCTGTCTTACACAAAAAGTTTCGGAACCAAGTATGACTCATACTGAGATATTATTGTTCCTATTGACCAGCAAATGGGCTCATTCGAGTATCACTCGAGTATCACAGCCGGTATCACAGCCAGTATCACAGTATCACAGTATCATTCGAGTATCACAGCCGAACAATTGAATCATCCAAATCTATACAGGTTGTGGTGAGCTGGGATGATGCGTTGAAATCTCCTCTTCACGCCTCATTAATCAACTAAAGTTAGAAATATATTTATCGATAGCTAAATTCTCTTACCCCAGCAAGTTTTATATTTCACTTCGGTGATTGGGCAGCGAGGAAAATTCCACTGATACGGGAGACATGAAGCTGTGTCTCCGCAGAAGAAACATTCCTGCAAGTACTCTTGTTACGAAAAATTTCCGAAATTCTAGTACTAATTTTTTGGGACCCCGAAATTCTAGTACTAATTTTTTGGGACCCCGAAATTCTAGTACTAATTTTTTGGGACCCCGAAATTCTAGTACTAATTTTTTGGGACCCCGAAATTCTAGTACTAATTTTTTGGGACCTCAACTAAAATATCTCATCTTGAGCTAGGAAAATATTAAGCAGCAATTTCTGAGTGAACCTAAAACATTTCTTAATTTTCAGTTGCACATAACCATTCAGTCGATATATCTGCCACGCCTTTAATCTATTCAAGATCAGTGGCCGGTTCCAAGAACATCTTTTGTACGTACAAAAGTGTTTTACGTACAAAAGTTTGCGGTTTTTTCGTTTTTCCAGTTGCAAGAAACTTTTGTTTTACTCACTTTTGTTACAAAAGTGTTTTATGTACAAACGTTTGTTTGTTTTTTTGTTTTTCCAGTTGCAAGAAACTTTTGTTTTACTCACTTTTGTTTTTCAAACTCATTTATAGAACAAAAGTGTTTTTCTAGCGTACCCTAGTAAAACGTTCGGTAAAACAAGTTTTACTCGCAATAGGAAGCAATTTTTTTATTATTTTTCATAATTTTCCACAGTTTTTTTGGTTTATTGTTAAATTCTTACGTCCTTTCTATGTTTTTTTTTTCAAATTCTAGTAAAATTATTAACTTTTAGAAACGAGTGGAAGCTATTGACCGGGACCTCCGAGAATTTTGGATAAGAGGCTCGGTTCAGCGAATATTCCGTGACAGAGCAAATCCATTCGACGTCTTGTCGGATGCAGAATTCCGTAGGAAGTACCGTTTTTCACGGAAAGCATTCTTTGAGCTTCTCGAAACGTTCAAATATCAGCTAAGCAAGCCAACAAATAGAGGAAAGGCGCTTTTACCGGTTTAACGTTTGGGCATTGCACTTGAAGTGCTAGCGTCTAATTCCTTCCAAGGAACTACCGCTGAGGTGTCAGGATGTAGCAGAAGCACAGTTTGCCGCATCTTTCATGAAGTATCGTCAATGATTGTTCGTAACGTTGATGAAGGTTATAAAGACACCGATATTAATGATTTTAACCTCTTGACAAACACACAAAATTAAGCATTGCTGTTTTTTGCCAGAGAGAGCGTACACAGCCACGGTACTCAAAGTCAGAGTGAAGATTGAGAATGCAATCGGCTGTCTCAAGCGTCAATGGCACATTCTGCACGCGGAATGTCGGTACAAACCAAGGCGTGCTGCAACTATCGCTGCGGCATGCGTCTGTCTTCGTAATGCTGCGATCGACATGAATGAGGCACAATTTGATGATCCCATTGACGATGATAACGAGGATCAGAACCTAGATAACCATGAAGTCGATACATCAAGCACACCTGGAGGATCCGCTCTACAGAGCATAATAATAGGACAGTATTTCTCTTGAACCTAATTGAATCTCTTTGTTTTGTTCTTTATTCTTCTCTTTGAATTACAATCATTTCTCTGTAAATGATCTTATTTTCTGTGTCGTGCCTTGTTAAATGCTCTGTTGAAGAGACAAGTTGGGTCCGAACGTTTCGCTTTATCAAACATCGTCAGCGAATTGTTATCATCTAAATAACATTGATGAGCACAGCAGTAAAGAGTCTCTTTCTAATTTTTTTACAGTATAAAGCAAAAAGAAATCGAACTTTTACAAAAAAGTGAAGCCATACATGTGAAGCCATACATGGCTTCACTTTTCGGAAGATGGCTCTGAGTACTCGAGGCCGTTTACTTGCATTTTCGCCAGTATCGCCTCTCTCTGCACTTTGAGAAATTCTTTCTTGAGAAATGTAATCTCACGGTTGCTCTCAATAGCCTCTTGCTCACGTTGGATGCGAAGAACTGCGAGTTCTCGATCAGTTTTGAGCCGAAGATCCGCGATTTTCGAGCTCACGACTCAGCAGTTGCTTCTTAATATCTTCACAATCAATGAGCTTGTCCTGCGAGCGGCGATAACGTTCCCGAATGCGCTCACGAAACCTTCAAAAAATCAATCACCATCGAAATCAAAACTGCTGAAGAAATCATCATTGAAATCAAAACTGCTTACCAGGAGTCATTGCTGCTTCAGAAGAGATGAGAACTGATTCTTCCGGATTCTCGTTCTCGTGAGGCGACTCAACGTCAACGTATTCTTCTTCCTCCATTTCGACAAGACTCATTGATCTAGATTTCTTGGTTTTTCTAGATTTACGTGCCTTAGTCTTGAGATATCCATTGAGCTAAGGCTATTCTTGCTTCTTGAGGAAGATCCTCCACTTTTTGCCGCTTTAAATCACTCATGATCACTGTAATTCGAACTATTAAACATTTAACTCCAAAATATTTGTCGGAAACAACAAATTAATAACGAAAAATGATGAAAATCAAAGGTTGCACTAAAAGTGCGCCAGCTTTGTACTGAAAACGAAAGTTCAAACAAACGTTTTACGTACAAACGTTTTCAGTACAAAAGATTGTTCTTGGAACCGGAAAAAACATTTTTGTAAGTAAAACCAGTTTTATCGTAAAACGTTTGTTTTTCAAACCATTTGTGAAAAACAAACGTCTTGAAACCGGCCACAGATCATCACAGAGATGATCTCGTTGATTTCAAAAATATCACTTTATCGGTATGCTCATCTGTTTGCCAACAACAGAAATCTTTAGATTTATCTTGCACGGATATGCCTTTGATTTAAACCTAAAAACGCGTAAGATTTTCAGCGCGTCGTGTTTTTTTGTAGTATACAAACGCACGAGTTATGTTTATTAATTTTTTATTACAATTTATTATTATTTTTTATTAGTTATTTGAACCTTGATTGTTTCGAAGATTGAAAAAGTGGAGAGTTGTGAAGAGAAAAAGTGAAGAAAAATAAAAAAAAGAGAAAAATGAAAAAAAAGAAAACGGAAAAAGAAAAAAAAGAAGAAAAATAAAAAGAATTGAAAAAAAAGAAAATGGAAAGAAGAGAATATGAAGAAAAACAACAAATAACCACGCTAATCTGCTAGTGCTTAAGCATCAAAGAATGATAAATTGTACGAAAAAGTTGAGAAAAACAACAAAAATCGCTAATAAACTCATCAAGTGTCAATTTATCTGATATTTATGCGCAGAATAATATCAACCAATAATAATATATATTTCAAATAACTTATAAAAAAAATTTTAATCTAAAAAATTAATAAACAAACTTGTGCGTTTGTTTAGGATATTAAGTTTTCATTATTAGATTACGAAAAGGCAATAAATACGGTAGGTTCTTTCGAGCACTATTTTGGAGAAGGATGCGATCATTGAAGGCAGGGGAAAAGGATGCGATCATCGAAGGCAGGGGGAGAAGTTTGAAAAGGTAGACAGGATATGAAATCCTTTCTTCTCCCACTTTGACATACTATTTCACTTTCTCTCTCCATGTCATCGCATAGTTCCCGGATCAATCCATTCTGCCGCGCGAGAGGTTTGAGAGGGACAATCGCATCTCATTTTTTTCAGTTATAATAACACTGATACGATGATCCCATTCATTGAAGGATAGAGGGATGTAGAAAATAAATCATGCGATCTCTAATCTTACCCTTGAGTAGATTAAAGGCGCGGCTGATTAGTAATTTTCTTCGCCAACTAAATGATATATATATATATATATATCTTATATGTAGGCTCTAATTTTTCTCTCGTTAAATTGATATTCAGCTCGCTTCTAGCCCATATGTTATGCCAACTATTTATGTAATTTTCAAAAATTTTACGAATTTTCAATAAACATATAAGACGATGCTGGGAATAATTTTCACCAAATGCTAAAAATGTTGTTCCTCGGGCAGATTTAGCTTGAAATTTCAAGCTTTTCTATGGAAAAAAAAGAAAAATGCGCCATGATAAATGGCAGCATGCGTCTTGATGGGCCTGCCAAGAAACACCTTGCAAAGGCATGCTTTCTACTTCCTAATCGTTTTGTGACCGCTAAATAAGGGAGACAATTTTTAAATGCTCTTGTCGCTGCCAAAATCGGGTTTTTGTTTGTCCTTGTTTTTCACTGCCAAAATCGGGTTTTCGACCTTGTTTTGTCACTGTAAAAACCGAGTTTTTTGTAGTTTGTGCAACCCCTTAGCCTTCATTTCCGGGATGATAGATAGATTATTCCTTGCAAATAGATCTTGAATATTTACAAAGGAGGACTGTGGCATGTGCAAGTTCAGTTATACCACATTGAAAAGGTGCTTTCTCTGACGAGCAGGAGTTGATTTGATGCGGGAGCTTGGAAGCCGACATGAGTTCTTAAGAATTTAGAGTAGAAGGAGCAGAAGGAGAAGGAGTCGAAAACTTGAGTAGAGTGAAGTGAAGTCATAATGTGGAGGGGAGGGGAACGATGGTTTCACGGGGAAATGAAGAAAGAGAGGGGAGCAGATTCCACCATCTCGAGGGTAGGAAAAGAGAAAGAATGATGGAGGATCGCTCTCAGGAACTCTTTGGAGTGTGCCAATACTGGACTTTGATCTCAGCCAAAAGGACGAGAAGCAATACCCCAACCGAGTTTACTAAACTCGGTTGGAGTACGTCGCTAGAAATGGTTGGTCTGATGTTATTGCAGCTGTTGGATTCGTTTCTCTTTCGCACTGTCTGTCTCCAGAAAAAAACCTAACATCGAAATTCGCTTAGGCTTACCAATTCCTATCCGAGCTTGGACTAAAAAAAACCTGAAATTCAGTAAGCTGTGTTCAACGGTCAAAAAGTGTTCAAAAAAGAGCCGAGTTTGGAAGTGCCAAAACGTGTAACGAAGGAAAAAATGAAATTGTCCGTGATTTGGCAGTGACAAAAGGTGTTCAAAAAAGAGTCGAATTTGGCAGTGCCAAAACATGTGACAAAAGAAAAAAAACAAAATTGTCCGTGATTTGGCGAGACAAAACCTGGCCAAAGAGTCATTCATCACTTGGCACTGAAAAATAGTGGCCTATTCTTCGTGCTTACTTTAGCAGTAAAAAAGATAATATCGGAATTTCCTTCTACCAAGTTCGCATACTCGAAATCTTGATGAAATAAGTTTTTTGGCTGAGGAAGTTGGCTTTTTTGGTTTTTTTTTTTTAGCTTCTTGGCTTTTTGGCTTCTGAGCATTTTGGCGAAAATGATTCCCAACATCGTCTTATGTATTCTTCGTTATCTCAGGATCGATAAAAACCAATTTAATTTAAGACGCTTATGTTCTCGAAATGGAACATAATGTTTTTATTTCTTCCATTAATTCCATCTTCTGGCTTTTTACAAAAAACCACTGCTTGTTTGTAACAAAATTTTTAGAAAATGGTAAGTAAGAGATGAAGTTGAAATCTAACATCTCCCTTCGAGAGGCAACTCTCGCAATGCCGAGACTCACTGATGGTGAACTCGCATTTTTTCACAGCTTCAGGGGAAGGAGCGTCCAGGAAGGATCGAATTCTGTATTAAACATGGTTTATTGTTCTCCATTAACCTCTCCTGCTCTCTCTCATTCGCCCATCATCTCCGATACTCACGATCTCTCACGATAACAATATAAAACGATTTGTTTGCCTCAAAAAGTAATAATTGGAATTTTTAAGCTAATTTTTTTCGATAAGACAATTTTCATCACGCTGGTAGCAGACTATAAAAATTTGTGCCATTTTCATGATTATAAAAGCTGAAGCATTGAATCTATACTGCTTAAAATTTTCAATCCTATCCATCGGAGGATTGAAAAAAAAAAGTCTATCGCTGCTACTTTTTTTGACTTCTTTGCATGACCTCATCAATCAAAAAACTCAAATAAGTTGTTTGATAGATGAGGTCAATCAGTTTTTTGAACAAGTTTCTGAGCTTCATTAACGCGAAGCGGCTCCACATGAGATATTTCAGTATAGTGCGACGCATAAGTACCCCGCCGTACCGCAAATGTTGTTCAAGAGAGATAGCGAATGGTTTTATGTTTAAGAGGTTGATATATTTACTCAGCCGAAAAGTTCGCAATAAAGAACAATATGAACCGCGAATTCAATATCTACTTAAAGTTGTGCCGAATGCATAATCATGCAGACTGTCGAAGCAAGGCAATTGATTTTTTGTGTTTGTAAAATCCGTTTAGCTTAAATGTTTGAAATCACTCAACTCTCAACCCGTGACATATCTCTCTCCATTACGCGTTTTTGGGCAAGAAATAAAAAATTGAACTATATGGAATGACGGACTCACCCTCCAGAAAAAGACTCAGGCTGCGAATTTGACTTCTCCGAGGCATCTGAAATAGTATTGGAGTCGCTCGGAGAAGGATCCTGTGCTTGGGGACGGACTTCTTGCATCATAAATAGAACCAACAACAGTAATATTTGGAGCATCTGAAGGCAGGACTCGTTTATGGAATTTACATGAAGAACATTTTTATGAGTAGTATGATGAAAAAAATACTATGATGAAAGAATGCAGACCAAAAATTGTGCCGGTCAATAGTTAATATTTCTTACAATATCTCTTCAAGTTAGCGTTAATTGAAGGTCCCCAAATTCAGCTGTCCTTCTAAGATATGTTTTTGAGAGTTTTCCTCCGATCTTCGCAAATCGACAAGAAATAGATCAAACTTAGTATGAGGACGTTTTACAAGGTGACCATAAATTACCTCTACAAATGTAAATGTCTGTATTTCCTTTCAAAACGAAATTCATATCTTGGTATCATAACATACTTTATCACAATATATAACCAACAGTTATGCACAATCATGTTCGATATGGCCGCCTCTAGCGCGAACGCATGCCTTGAGACGAAGCTCGTATCCACATGCCAGTGACCGCAGGTAGACGTTGTCGAGTTCGTCCCATGTCTTCAGAAGGGCGGCACGCAGAGAATCGAGAGTGTGGTGGTGGATAGCTCCAGTCTTTGCCTGCATGACGCCGCAGACGCTGAAGTCGAGCGGGTTCAGGTAGAGGGAATTCGATGGCCCTTCGGAAGTGCTTATGAAGTTTGGGGTGTGTGTGCGCAACCACTCTTGTGCGATTTTGGACTTGTGGGCAGGTGCCGAGTCCTGTTGAAAGGTCCAATCAGCTCCATTATAGTGTGACCTACTCCAGGGCTCTACCACGTCTTTAAGGATCTTCTTTACGTAGAAGTTGGCATCTATCTTCACACCAGGGTCGACGAAAACCAACGGCGTTTTGCCCGTTGCACAAACACCTCCCCAAACCAGGAGGTACTTGAGGTGGCTGCTTCTTCCGACTGTGATTCCATGCTCAGCTGCTCCATTACGATCGTGAGCAAGTATTCTGTCGTTTTGAGAATTCACCGACATCTCAATGGTGAATATTTTTTCATCAGTCCATAGCGTACGGAAATGCTCGGCCCGCGCACATCGTTGCAACAGTTCTTTGCACCGTTGATGTCGAAGAAGCTTCTGTCGAGCATCCAATCCATGTCGTTTCTGCATACTGTAGAGGTACATCCTGAAACGGTGTTTGATTATCAGTCGCGTTGATTAACGGGAGATACCGACCGACGAAGCAAGCTTCCTCATGGATTGTCGAGGATTGCGTGCGATGCGTTGCTTCTAATCTGGGGCGTGTCATATGTCGGTGGACGACATCTTCCTGCATGGTCCTTGCCATCGGCTGTCTCCCGAAGACGATCGATGGTGGCGTAAACAAATGATCGTGGAGCATTGAGTCGTCGCGCGATGTTCGCTCTCGTGTGACCGGAGTTGTGCAGTGCAATGATCGCAGCATGAAGAGGACTTGATTTTACCATAACTGTACAAATAAAGCTAGAGTCATGAAACTTAGAACGAGAAACAACCAGTCTCAGAGCATTATCATGGGAAAATGAAAACAAAGATAGGTCAACTGTGTCGCGCAATAGAGCGCGTTAAAAACTTGCCTAGGTAATTTATGGTCATCCTGTACATTCATTTAATCGATCGACTCATATTATTTTTGAAGTTTTTTTCAACAAAAAAAACCAATCTTTTCGAACAAAAAAGTTCAAATTAAAGTTGAAAAATTCACGACACTGATGTTTAAAAAACTGTGACGCATTGATAGAAAATATAAATTTGAATATGAATTTTCATTTGTATATGAACACCAAAAACATTTTCCAACCGAAAAAAACTGAAACATCATAAATTTATGTGTTTTTTTTCGAAATCAAAAAGGTATTGAAAGCGAATCAGTTATGTTATTGTTTCAGGTCACAAATTAAATTTTTTTTCATTAAATACAAGAGTGAATCAAAGTAGTAAAACATCGATCTATTAGTTTTATACCTTACTTTAAACGATTCCTCCATAATTGAAACAATACTTTAACAAAACTATTCTCTCGTAGAAGGTCTACGACTTTTCCATTAATTAGACTATCGAAGACGATTATCTCATTCTGGCGGCCGAAAAGGTTTCAGGAACGACCGATCGATATTTAGTCGTTTTCTCACACTGAACGAGCAAACGCTGTTCACTCATAAATAAATGCAACGACAAACTTTTCTTTTCCAAAGATCTGCTCCGGAAGTCCCACATTTCCCTTCTTACACAAAACTTCATTTTCTCCGATTCTCTTTCCAACAAATGCTGTTTCACCATTTCTCTACAGCGGCTGATTTGGAAGTCTGGGAGTAAATAAGCGAACATTACCATCCAATACTTATCCATTTAAATGTTGCTGCGCAGTATGTTTAAAATAAGATGAATAGAACGGAAGAGAGCATAAAGATAGTTTCACAAAGATAACAAAGAATAAAACAAACATGGTTTTAGTAAACAACTGATAGAGAATATCATACAACCATACAGAAAATGTTGCTTTGCTCTTATGTAACGTTAAAAATAAGTTTCTGGTAAAATTACATGAAGAAGATCCAAAGCCAAAGTGCCGATTCACGAGCTTACACGAGTTCCCTTGTAACATTTTCCAACTCTGCTTACAAGTATGCGTTCAGAGTATCTGATCTACGGAGAAGAATGTCGAAGAACTGATTACTTTTCAAAAAAAAGAGATTCAAACGACATATTTTCTGCTCTAAAAGTTTTTTCTGCGTTTAATGCCAAGAAATACAAAGACGCCTTTCTAAATTTAAAAAAATCAGGTGTAGAGACATCACTACTAGTTTCTTGAACATATTCTCCACCAACGCCAGACTAATAGAAAATATGTTTTCGATTTGTTGGAAGGTGCAAAAAAACAAAGACTGCAAATTGTTATGTGAAGTTGAACAAAAAGCTGAGGAAATAAAAAAATGAAAAATTAGCAGAGAAGAGCTCATGTAGATGTGTTGAGGACAGTGTTACAGGTAGATGATCTCACAGAGTAAATATAAAAAAGACAGTGATGACAACAAGATGGGAAAATAAAGAAATAGAGAGAAAAATAGAGAAATAAAAAAGACAAAAAGAAAGGAGAGAATCTGGGTAAGAGTGAGAGAGATAGTGAGTCAGAGACTAAGGGGGAAAATGGGAAAGTGAGCTACAAGTAACAAAAATTGAGAATGCTGATGCAGCATGTTTACATACCAAGTGAACACTGTCGAAGAGCAGAGAAGTGATTTAAGGAAGAAGAAAAAGGAGTAAATGATGTGGGTATGAATAAAGATTCAGAAGGAAGGGAGAAGGGAGAAAGCGAAATAGAGAGGTTGGAAAAGACACAATACAAAGAAGGAGAAAGTAAGAAAAGGAATGAGAGAGAAGAAAAAAATACAGGACGAGAGAGAAAGAGAGAAACTGAGTATGAGAGAGGGAGAAAGAGAGAGACACCGAAAAACAAAAAAAGGAGAGAGAAAGGAAGGGAGCAAAAGCAGATGATTGGACTGTAAGTAATCCCTCATGACGGTATTGTATAACGGTGCACCGAAAATAGTCGTAAAAGCCAAAAGAGTGGACCCCAAAAGTAGAGCAAATCGGATTCGAATGGGAAGTTTCATCCTCATCGCACCATTGAGCAAATTATTCTGAGAGTTCAGCTGTTTTTTGTTGGCTTAAAGATAAATATTCCATTTCAGTAAAAAAATTTCTCACAACTTTTTTCATTACTGCCTAATGGCAAAGTTTTTGTAAATTTGGAAAACTGAATTTTTAAAAATCGCATTTAAGTAACTTTACCCACTTTTCTTTGCAAGAAAAAAAATTTCAGTAAGTTTGATCTTCAAGCATGAAATTGCGTGTGCATTCAGAAAGATGAAAACAAAAAAACTAGAAAAAGTATGTTAACCCTGAATATAGTACAGGGTGGTCCATATATTCGCAAACGCGTTTACAAACGTGTATCTTAGTGCATAAGTGAGCAAGAGTGTTCAAATTTGTACATTTATCAGCACACATTAATAAAAACATTGGGTCAAAAAATCATTCAATTCAGTCCCCTTTGGCACGAACGACAGCCCGGAGTCGCTCTGGGAACGCTTTGATCACTGGACGAAGGTACTTTTCGTCGATCTTCGACCACTCCTCCTGCAGGGATTTTTTTAGAGACTCCAGATTCAAGTGAGGATGAGCATTGAATTTGCTCTCAAGGTAGGACCACACGGAATAGTCCAGCGGATTGAGGTCGGGCGATGAGGAGGGCCATTCTGCGCTGAAGATGAAGTCGGGAAAATGAGCGTTGCAACATGCCTGTGTTCCGATAGCCTTGTGAGAAGGCGCAGAATCTTGCTGTAAGGTAGTGGGAAGCAGACCAAGGAAGCAATACTTTTCGAAGAATCTGCTGGCGGTAGTATTCCTGATCAACTTTGGCTCTTGGTTCGAACAAAACAAGGGGAGTTTTGCCGATGGCGGACACTCAATTCAATTCAATTCTTTATTCCGCTTGAAACAAAACATAATGTTAAGTGACGAAACAGATGACACTGTCACAAGAAAAGTGAATTCAGTGAAGGTTATGAAAAGTGAGATCTAAATATGACAAGAACAATGAGGAACATTTCATTTTAGGAAAATAGGAAAGCACACAAAAAAAGCAAAGAAAGCAAAGCTTGTATCTTCAGTTATGAACTATTCATCAGCAATTAAGAACTATTCATCCGCAATAATAACTTGAAATTCCAAAAATTCAACTCACTCTTTATCATTCGAGAGCTAACTGAGAACACAAATAAAATTGAAAAAAAAGAGGAGAAACAGAAACAAAACATTTGAAGAAACAAAGCACTTGAATTAAAAATGTATTCTAGAGTTGGTGACAATGGTCTCACAATCAAGCTTGATAAGTTCATTTCTAAAAATGCTAGAAGAGCTTGTAGAAACCAAAGAACAAGGTAACTTATTCCAGACATTAATCATTCTTGAGGCACAAGTGCTTGTTCTGCTTTGATATTTACACGGCAAGCATATTCTGTAGTTATTCGACTCTCTCAGCGAATAAGGCGATGGGCAAAGTTTAAACATATTTGAGTAATCTACTTGAATATTTCCGTGCAGACATTTATGGATGAACACAAGATCGGCCACATTTCTTCTATATTCAAGCGAGGAGATGGAAAGAAAATTCAGTCTAGCAACATAACTCATTTTGGGTAATCCGGCCCTTTGTAGTAACCTTCGTGTAAATGATCTTTGCACTTTTTCTATGCAGTTAACGAGACCGATAGTTACTGGGGACCATACCTCACTCCCATATTCAATAAGGGGTCTTATGTATGTGGTGTATATTCTGAGCAGAACTTTAATTGATTTGGTTTTAAAGGCTCTGAAGATCATGTTTATACATTTTTGGGACTTTAGGGAGGTTAGTTCAATATGTTTAGAGAATGTGATATCTTCCTGAAATGTAATGCCAAGATCTTTCACTAATGAAGTAGTTGGTATGATATTGTCTTCTAGGTTATATGTTACTTTTGGATTCCTAGGACCACAGTGCATGATAAAGCATTTTTGAGTTGATATCACAAGTCCCCAAGTCAGTGAGTAATCGGAAATGGAATCCAGACTTTTCTGAAGAGAGTCTCTGTTCTTGGAAAAAATTTTGAGGTCATCGGCATATAGAAAACCATGGACATCTGGCTCTATGTGCTCCATGATATCATTTATAAATATTGAAAAGAGGAGGGGTCCAAGGCAACTCCCCTGGGGAACACCACTGTTGTATACTTTAGGGCCTGATAATGTTTCTCCGATTGAGACTTTCGAGGACCTGCTCGTGAGAAAAGAACGGATAAGATAGAGGAGGTTGCCCGTTAGTCCCACTTTTTCAAGTTTGTGAACAAGAAATCTTATGTTTACAGAGTCGAAAGCCCGTGAAAAGTCGACTAGACAGATGTCAAAGTCTATTTTTTTATTCTGAAGCGTGAGGTAAATGGAATGAGCCTCTACCAGGGATGTTACCGTGGACCGTCTCCGACGGAAACCATGTTGTTTGGGATGTAGTATGCCATTGGTTTCCAGATATTGATAAGTTATATTGAAGATCAGTTTCTCGAATACCTTTGACATAGAGCACACCATAGTGATAGGACGATAATTTTCGATCTGAGAGCGGGGCCCTTTTTTATGAACTGGTTTGATTATTCCTTTTTTCCAGGCCAGAGGGTAGTGCCCTAAGGTTAGTGAGTTGGTGAAAATGATTGAGAGAGGTATGGCCAGTGAGTCCAGACAATTTTTGAGTAGTCTACTTGGAATAAAGTCAGGGGAAGAGTTCAGTTTCGGAGCTATTCGTTTCAGAATGGAGTTCACCTCAAAAGGGGAGATGTCATTAATGTGGTCGAGGTGAAAATTCGGGCGAGAGATCTGAAGGGGTCCACTGATTGGTAAGGGTTGTAACTTATCAAAATACTCGGCGAAGTGAGTTGCTTGTTCGAAGGGGATAGTAGTTGGTTTATTGTTCACTATGAGAGCAGGAATAGATGTGTTGCTTTTAATGCGGTTGGATATAGTTCTGAAGAATACCTTATAGTTTCTCGGGAACTTAAGCTTGTCTTCCCTAAGAACCTCGAATTTGACTAGTTCTTTGTGAAGTTTCTTGGATGTGCGTAATGACGTAATGGAGAGAGGGTTTCGTTTGTTACTTCTCTGTAGGAAGCTGTATAATCTTCTTATCTTGGGGGGATATTTCAAATGTGTTTTGACATTCTTATTTTTTGGAATCCTATTATCCATTATGAATTGGATGATGTTGGTTAATTTATCGACACTTTCGTCAATAGTTAGGTTTGAGAGCATGTAAGTCCAGTCGATGCTAAAGAGGTCTGAGTTGATTATTTCCCAATCTGCCTTTTTCCAGTCTAACGATGAGCTGGTGCTTGTGATAATACGCTTGGCTCTATCTCTGATTTCAAAGTATATTGAGGCATGATCGCTGGTGGAGAAGGGAGGCCTGACAATACAGTCTTTTATGATATTTGAATTACAGAGCAGGCAATCGAGTGTATTTTGAAGTCTAGTGGGAGAAAGTACGAGTTGTTTAAGATTGTTGTCTCCGTCCCAAACCATGACTTTTGCAGGATGGGAAGCTCTATGCAGGAATCCACCGGTATGATTAGCTGCCTGTGAGTCCCGAGCAAGCACTCGCACATTTTGAGGGTTGTAGGCCTCTTCCAAAGTGAACAGTGTACACACGTAACTGCAAATGCTTTCACGCGAAATGCTTTCTAGTAATATGCGTTTCTATGTACAAAGCAGAAAGCAAGAAAGCAAAGTAGTTCGAGACCTAGGTGTTTATTATGATAATTTTTCGAGCTTTTCTTCACAATCAGA